>CP099850.1:25206162-25605162 GCA_030062745.1 Capitulum mitella | reverse complement strand
GCTGTTATCTAATTCAGGAAAAGCTGCTAGAGTACTTGAGCTTTACGCCGTTGCGAAATCGTATTTTTTGCATTGGAGCTGTGATCTTATTCCAGGAAAGGCTCAAGATGTAAGAGACAATGTTGTTCAATAAAGGCTGTTTTCGACAAAAGTGGCTTTCACTACATCACTACATCATTCGCTAACATGTTACATTTGACCCTAGGTGTTGTTACAATTTACCCCGTACCTGGGGTTAATTGTAACAGCTGAAGTGACTTTTTGAAACAGTAATTTCGATACCTTAAAGTCGTTATTTCGGGGTCTTTTCATACCCGCTACAAAGGCAAAATATCAACGTTTGTAAAAACCCGAGAAAATGTTCGCCAGCCCGAAATATTTTTGTTCCAGGATCGGAAAGGTAAAAAATGTAACATTTGACCCCGGTCTCCCCTAAGTCTGGGCGTGTGAAAACTTAAGGAAGACATGAAGATCAGGAACTTACAAATCGGTATCAAAAGGCAAAAACCTCAGGACAGAAATGGGTCAGAAACTAGGAACATAGACCCCACGACGCACGTCCCCGCTCATCCCGACCTGACGCCTTGGTGTCACCAGTCCCAGTCGCCAAAGTAAAACAGTGAAACAAAAACAGCGGATGCCTTCCAGCATGTTCCGGGAAATGTAAATCAGACCACCGGGCTTCATCGTGGCGCATGGATTACAGAAAAAAGACAAGGTTATCGCTGAGTTCCGTCAGCACTCTCAACATGACGAACTGTTGGAATGGAGTTTTGAGGTGACGGCCAAGCAGCGGCCCCTAGCGGCAGGCGGGTTTGAGGCGGCAGTAACAAAAAAACCGCTAGATGGCAGTTCTGTTTGAACGAACCCTCCCGTCCCAACAGAGAATCTGCAATGCGCTGATACCAGTGACGGTTCGTCATTAGAGGAAACTGAGACAGTTTCTCACCAAAAATATCGGCAAATGCACAGTGAAAATCATGTGCAATGTGTGCATAATAACGTCGTTTATAAAACTGAATGCATGATTAAACTGGAATAATGTGCTTATTTTCTTCCCGCATTCATCAACATAGCAGGGAACATGCCGGCGAACACGCCCCACGCCGCGCCGTACCCCCGCCGCCCGCGTAAGTATACGGCACAAGGCCTTAGAGGCGGCCAGCTCACCTGCCACAGTCAATACCAGAATCAGATGTCATACAGCTCCCTTGGTGAGCGTCCGCGAAATTGCTTTATCTGTTTATTATGCTATTATTTGCTGATTTGGGTTCGCTGTGATGCTACCTTGCCAAAAAAAGTGCAAGAACAAATTAATACAGGTTCGCTGCTGTGTTTCCGTGTTGATTTCTATGCTTTTTTGCGTGCTTCTTCGATTTGGTTGATTTACGTCGGGATTACCTATTCGGGAATATTGGTTATTACCTATTGGTTGATTTACGTCGGGACCTTATTCGGGAAGGCGTAAGAAAAGTTCGATATGCCTGACTGGAGCGGTCCGTCCGACCGTCCGTCCGTTTTTAGCGGGGAAAAAACAAACCGGTAACGGTCTCCACAAATAAATGAAATCTGCCAAGCAACACACTAATGCATACAACACACATATGAGTACTTACGTTGATCGCGGCTGATGGAGGTCGTAAGTCTTCGTGCTGGTCACCCAAGCTGTCTCAAATGCACCGAGAGCAAGGACAAACTTTAGTATGCAGCCTTTCAGTAACAAGCGTTTCGAACGCCCTGACGGTCTCAAACACACCGGCTTCCTCATTGGTTCGTTTAGGTTAAAGGCGCCAGCATCCCGTCCAATAGAAGCGCGCGCCCGCCCCCTGTTCGCATTTGGGGAGAGGTCCAGGGAACCCCTTTCCTCCTCCGTTTCCGTGAATCAGCATACCAGAGGGACTTGTGTCGAGACCGTCCGACTCAATGCCGATGTGGGGGGCGAGGGGGGGGGGCTGAAGGAGCCCTCGCTGCGCCGGGCGAGAGGGGTGGCCGCGGTGCGTATGTCGTTCGGGAGGGCATCGCAGGTGCGGGCTGAACTGACTGACGTTCTGAAATGATCAAGTGAAGCGCGCAGTGGTCAGCCAAAAACAGAGTTTTTAAGATAGAACCTAAAAATTTATATGGATGTATAGCTAAATAGTTGGGCAATGTGCACACAAGATTTTGCTTATCTGAGGTCACTTTACAAGGTCAGGTCAAGGTCAAAAGTCAAAATTTGGTTTTTCGCAATAATTTCGGCGCCGTTTTTTTCAAATGTCAAACCCGGAAAATCTATGACGTAGAACGGTGCCCTCTACTTATGTACCAAGTTTCAGCTTAATATCATGTCGGGTCACGGAGTTATGACCTAAAATGTCAGTGCGCGTACCCTATATCGCAATAGCCATAAAATAAAATTTTTGGAATAGAGTGAATTCAAATCATTGAAAACGTTCACAGATAATATCAAATGCACACGAGATCATTCCAAGTGACCTCAAGGTCACTGGAGGTCATTTAAGGTCAAAGGTCACAAGTTTATCTGAAAAACGTGTGACCATGACAGTTCCCCTTTTTCATGTCCCTGGCACCGCCTATGCTAACATTATACAAACACTGTAATGCAATTTGTACTTCTTTAGTACAACATGACTAGCAGAAGCCAAAAAAGGGTTTTTGCCCGTTTTGTTCATTCAGTTGTTAGAAAACTAATCCTCCTATTTCCAAAACCCTGTGAACGCCCATGAATTTTCTCAAAATCTCAGATGGTTGTACCCATGGTAAAAGCCCTATCCATAATCTATCGATTCATGCCAGTTTCATTGAAATCGGTCGAAAAACAACTGAGTTATAAGAGGTCCAAAAGTACCCTCCATTTTTACATTTTTGCCCCTGTATCCACAAACTTCAGAATTTCGAAAATTTCTTTTTATAAAAATGTAGGTCACGTCATGGCAAATCGATTGCCGTTTGTTGCCATGAAATCGGACGAGTAGTTCTCGAAATCTCAGAGGGGGAGGGGCCAAATCCGCCCCCCTGCCGGGAATCGACCATACCGTCTAGCCCTTCGGGAATAGGGTTAAGAAGCTCCCATCCCTTAATTACATTCAAAACAACTCATAACAACAATACGAACAAGATAAATTGCCTTCCGATTAAAAGATAGATAAAACAAAGATCGATAACACAAAAAACATCTTTACATTAACAGCTCCACACCACACAGTGCATGACCCACCAGAGATGCAAACAAGCAGCCAACTCACCTGCGTATGACAAAGCAACGGCTTCTGAAGGCATTATTATAATTTTTGACAAGCTAAGCTTTTTCATAATTTTACATCAGCGGTTACACAAAATATCGACATGCGAAATTACCTTCAAAACCAGGGCCTCAGTTTTATTCTTCAATGAGATGCCAGCACTATGACAGACATTCCTGCTACCGATAACACTCTCTCCATCTAGTTCTGGTCTTTGAAAGGCCCGCTGCAAGACCTATCCTTTTCCCGCCGCCAAAACCTTTCCTTTTTCTCACCTTTGCTTTTAACACGAGCAGTTGGCTTTCGCCTTCAAACTGCTGCCATATTTGTGACAGTGTTTGTGACAGGCTGTGCCATGACTTTCGTGATAGATTTCGCCGAAACAGACTTGGTTTGTGACAGGTTAGGATATTTTTGCATCTCTGTGGCCAACTGCATGAAGGTGCTGAAGCATCGACACTCACGACAGATACATGCATACGTACCGAACTGGATTCCAGAAAACTCAAACTGTAGGCTTCATAGGATAGTCCATCTTCACCTGCTTCGAATCCCTGGGTGCGCAAAATACGTCACTTTTGACATAATGTATTAAATACCCAGTCTACTAAACTGGTATAAGAATAGCCGTAGCTTTGCAAAGCTGTTTTGTAGCAATTGTGTTTTTGGTGACAAACGTGATTAATCTTGAGTATCTTCTTTACACTCGGTATATCTACACACTGGAAATGTACCACCTAAGGAGTGTTAAACGAGGATTGCAATAAGAACAATGAGAAATGGCATGCGAAAGTGATAACAGCGTGAGTTCTATGGTGTCAAGGAACGGAGTGAAGGTGAAAAATACCAGTGCTTACCGAATCAACTGAACCATTTCCTTCGAGCCTGGTTGCTGTCGTTGCCCTTTTTCCATCATAACCTGGCACACAGATCAACACGAATTAAAGAGCTTAACAAGCGAATGAAAACGAAAGCAAAGAAGCAAGAGGACCATTATTGATTTTGACGGTCATTAAAGTGCCCAATGTTTTGGATGATTCCTCGACTTGTGAAATTAAAAACTGTCTTTCGAGATAAAAATCACTTGTTCCGAAATAAAAGCTACAGTCGTAAATTATAACACAACGTCTATTACATTATTATAGCAAGACATATTACATTCCTCTACTTTGTTAAAACCTTTATTTGGCATATTTCGAAAAGCTATGTATAGGTTGCCCTTTTTTGCTTCCCAGGATCCGTCGTTGCCGTTATAATATGTCAAAAGGGACGACACGAATAGTTTCGTTGCAGCAAAGGTCCCGTACTTAACATAAAATCAAAGATAAACAGTGGAGAGTGTTGCCTGCAATATTTCTAGAAATTGCCATACATGCTTCCCAAATCCCTCTCCTGGATCTATCTTTGGTAAGGATAAGACCCTCAGAGACATACAGCGCACGTCCGAAAAAGAAAGAAAGTCTAATGTTATGAATCTACCTGAAACCGGTCAGAAGAAGCGCAAGACGAATCACGACACAGGGACGGAACACCACCGCCCTAAAAATGTCTCGTTACCTTCCAACTACCGCAGCAATCACGCAGACAACAGCTAAGCACAGAGTAACGCAGCTGACCTCGATGGCCATCTTCTCATTACTGAACAAAGCGGGGTGTCACTGGGCTCCTCTCCCTCTGGAGAAAGATAAGGCTTGTTTTGTCGCCTACAGCCGTCCCAAGTGGCTGTTAATACACACCCATCGTTCACTTGCGCATTTTCGAAGGGAAACTGCATTTGTTTAACTACTAATACGCCTGATCCAAAAAGTTCGAGATGACTAACGCCGAGGCCGCTTTACTTCAGAAATTGCCGATCGTTTTCGGCGCCGTTGCCGCCGATGCGCTGTTTTAGCAGAGAAAGCTTCGGCCCTTTCAAACCTGCCGCGCCAAAGAGGGACCGCTGCCACCGCACCGTGTGCATCTATTTCGGTCCTGGAGGGTCTCGCCGTGCTGGGACACCCACGCTGTCGGCGTCCCGCCGGCAACGAGCGAGGGCCCGGTGAGCTGGCTCCGTTTAGTCTGTCGACAATTCTGGAAGGACGTGCGGTCGCCGCAAATGTCCCGGCGCCCGCGTGGTTTATCCATGGATTGGTTAAATCTGGACCTGCATTTCGCTCACCTAGCCCAAAGAGCACAAGTATGTTCGGATGGATCGTTGCATTTGCCGCTATGACACTCGTACCCTTTCTCGTCTATTCAGTGGGCACTGCGAACATTAGAACGTAAGCGCATAAGATGAAACCAAAATGAAACGGAGAAAATTACCGAATGTAGAATGAACTAGGCGACTGGTGAAACAAAGATATGTAGCGTCGACTTTCCTTGCGCCTATGCCATAACATGCCATGACTAGATGGCGACTCATCGTCGTGTGCCGCGGCTGATACTTGTACCCTGTCTCGTCTGTTCAATGAGCATTGCGAACATGAGAACATAAGAGCGAGAGGTAAAACCCAAATGGAACGGAGAAATGAAGCCAAAATGAAACGCAGTTGGTTCATTCATCAGCAGATGACTCTAAGTCATGCAACGTCAAATGAACTATGCAGTTGATGAAACAACAGGCATATTTGACGTTAACTTTCACCGTGCATAGCGTTAACATCATCCACAAAATTTCACAGTACGCCTATGACCGTTATCTGAAAAAGCGTATTGCAATGTTTGATAATTGTCTTCACCATCCAATGTGAAGCGCTGAAAATTAGCATTGTGCCGCAGCGCAGCATGAGTTGTATTTTATGTGCGATTTTGCGTAATATTTTTGTCACGTTTGGTCCTGCAAAGTTTTGGCACTGGTCCATACCCGAAACGGGCACGGGTGCCACGCCGTCTGCACGTGGTCTGTCCTGCTGACATGTGGGATTACATTTTGCGGCAGCATGGGCATTCGCCCTGGGTGGCGGCCCTCCGCTACCTAAGAAATCAGTATGGCAAGGAAGCCGACTTTTGTGCTATCGAGGAGCGTTCCGGCTGTAATGACGGGGAGAGGGTATGGGGTATGGTCTTTATCTACAGGTGTTCTTGTCGAAAGAACATCCATGCAATGACTGATGTCGTTCCGAACAAACTGAATTTACCTTTACCATTCACTACGGACGTGTGACCCCAACTTCACACGTTCCGCCTGTCCCAGATTTTTTATGTCGGAGGAAGAAAGCGCAGCACCAGAAATCAATACAACGAGCGTCTGGGGCATGCCATACTTTGGAGAGTACACACACCCCTAGATGAGCACATGAGTGAAAAATGTCTTGAAATGGAATACAGTTACACGAATGCCACCTTCACAGTAGAAATTCTGGCGACAGCGAGAAACAACACTGACTTGAAACATTTCAAATCTCTACACATCAGAAGTCTCCTGCCGCGCGTTCATTTCATGAACACAGCTCCCTTGGCCCTCCTCCGGTGGGGCCATTTTTACGCCCTTGTCCGGCGGGGGTGTAAAACGACTCTCCCCCACTACCTTTTGAACCAAGAAAGATAGAACAACACGGTAAACCATTGTGCTGCCCGATGTAAGTAATTCAACGACATCCGATTTTTTGGTTTCAGGTCAGAAGGTGACCTCCCTCGTCACGGTAATGACCTCAAAGCGGCCATGCCAAAATACGTCGAAGTTTTCTTAGCATAGCAATGTAGTTTCCAAACATTCGAAAATAAATCGGTGCCGTAAGCAAAGCGTGCAGGCCGTTAGCTTAGCTATCGGAAAATGCATGCTTTGGGGGGAGAGGGGGGTTAGGTCAATGGGTGACCTCCCAGGTCGCAAAAGAATTCATCAGGGCTGAAATTTGCAATAGGAGGCATGACAGCCCCATAACATTTTTGTCCAGTCGCAAGTCAAATGAGCCACGACACGCGTGCTCAAGATGGTACACGGATTCTTTCTATCGTAACTCCTGGCGTTGCAGTCTCCAGGCGCCGCGCGACGGCGGCCGAACGTAGGCGCCGCCATCCATCGACAAGCAACACTTGCGAGCGCTGTATTTAGTCATTCTTCATGCGACTAGGGAGCAGTCGCGAGCGGTGCCGGTATGTTGCACCTCCTATGCGTCCGACTGACCACCACCCAGCGGCATTTCCTATACCTGGCCGCCGTCGCTTGGAACCGCCTGCCTCTGGCAGCTTCTTATGCTCCCTCGCACCGAGCATTGCTTACCATTTTAAAACACTGACTTTGTGACAACAACGTTGGACTGTAGGTATGTAAATGTGCGTTGTGTACGTCTGACTGGGCGCAGAAAACCCACCACATAAACGCTCCCTCAATAATCGAACGTGAACATCAACATGCCGTGGATTTGTGTGAAGATGATCTGGTGTTCCCGGCGGTGACGATCAACAGGCAATGATGATACCTAGTGTCGGAATAAGTACGTGGAAATAACGCCACAATACGTGAAGCATGTGAACCAAGTTTATTCTGCATTGCAGCAATATCGATGGTACTCACCCCGATGCGGCATAATATGTGGGTCATTAACCATCAAATGCGTTTACTGTGAGCACCCCCAGCGAAGTGGGTCATTAACCATCAAATGCGTGTACTGTGGCCACCCCCAGCGAAAATCGTGCATGACTTGTTTGTCATTAGCATTTGCCTCCCATCGCTGATATGCATTTCATATGAAGCGCAGAACATGCGTGCACTGAGCATTAAATGTCTGCTAACGCCCCATCGCCGGTTAATTGTCATAACACATCTGTCAACGGGAATAAAAAAAAAATGTTGAAGTCCTCCGATCGAAATGACACGTAAATCAACTTGCTTTCTTGAGTCGAACCTTTAGATTGGGTATGTCATCCCTCAGTTCTTTAAATATGACCTGCTGCAGGACCTGGTAGAAGAAGCTATTTGGTAAAGGGGTTTGCTTCCTGGTTGTAACACTGCATGTACCTGTTCCTGGTTGTAACACTGCACTGGTTGTAACCCTCTACGTCGTAATTCGCCCGTAAAATTGGCAGTGACCCTGAGGTCGCAAGGATTCAGAACAGGACTGAAAAAGGCCCCAGCTCCGACTGGGGCGGGGGCGGTTAGCCCCCCTCCTCCCGAAGGTTTTCCAAGATTGCAAGAGAACAAACGAACGCAGAGCCACGGAATTTTGTGTACCTGTTGCTTGATAATTTGTTCATCTTGAGCCAAGGATAAAAACTTAAAAATTAGCAAGTCGCGAGTGCTGTTTAGTGTTGCAAGTGTTGTTTTCTTTTCCCGCTAGGAAAGGAAAACTGCAAAAAAACGCAAATCAGGAAGAAACGCGACATTAGTTGTTACAGGCATTCTTGTGTTTATAAAGCTGCCAAAGATGAAAAAGTAAAGTATCCAGTGCTAAAATCAGCATCTGCATGATCCCTGAACATTCCTCGGATTAATGTAAACTAAGGATTAGCGTGAATTCCTGGCCACATCCTGGCCAAAAGCGAGCTGCTACATTTTGCAGGGCTTATATGACCTCATCAGGCTAATCACATGGAACATGGGAAGCAAAGCCACGTTCAAAAAAGTTTAGCGGCCTGAAACGTTTTCGGAAAACGCCATATTGCAATGAAATTGTCAGGGTTTATGAAATATGAATATGGAATATGCGCGTACTCGGACACAAACATACACATAAGAACAGTGCTATCATTTTAAAAAGAATCATTGCATCATGAGCTTTAAACGGCGGCGATTAACTCTAATAGACGGGAAGTATATAACGTACAAACTGTTGTCTGAAAATACAATTCAGAGTTAACATATTGTTCAACAAACCAGCATAAGCATGCGCGCAAGTGACTTTACAGCTTCTTTTGCTTTCTGATCCAGTAGGTTGTTGAATTCATCATTCGCCACCCAGCGCGCCGCTGTCCTCGTCTGGAAGAGCGCTCTGTCCACGTGGCAGAAACTGGACGTCCGCGCGTTCAATCTGCCGCGGCTAATCCAGTGCCTCCGGCTGGGCTTGCTCCCTAAGCAGGAGTTCCTTCGATTCGACGATCTGCTTCGGTGGAGGGTCAAAAGAGTTCCCCAGCTGCCGTCTCGAGTGCTCAGAGTTCTGTACTCCAGCACGTCGCGCGGCTGCGTCGGCGTGACGGAGCTGTGATCCGAGGCCATCATCCTCAGGCTGGCGGGCGGAGAAACGGCGACCCACCGTAACCTGAGCCGCCGGCCGGACGCCCCAGCTGCTAACTTTGGAGGAAATCTGTCAGGTCTAGCCTGATGGATTGCCTCACGGGCGGTGACCAGACGGCCGGCCGCCGGGGGACGAAAGGAGGGGACGCCGGGCCGGTACCGGCTGGCGGACAAGGGTCCGGCCCCACCGCTGCCGAAAAGCCGGTGCGTCGTCGGTGCGGCGACGACGCACGGAGCTCAAAGCAGCGACAACACAACGTCACTGCGGCCGCGTGACGCGGCTGCAGCCCATTCGTACTGTCGGTGCCCGGAGAGGTGTTCTGTATACGCAACACGGGACCACCGTCATGAGGCTCCCAGGGGGCCGACGACAGGGACGAACACGCCGGTGGTCTTGCCCTGTTCGAGCAGTTCCCTCACCAGAGGCGCGTGCTTTCGAACCTTTTCGTCGCTCGTCACCTGTAACGCATCAGGACGCTTCTCGACGGCCACTGCCAAGTCCACCAGTGTGACCGAGTCGTCACGTATCACCACTAGTTTGGGCCGCATGGAGGACGCCGACCCGGGAATCTAGCGGTTGACTTTGGTCTAAACGTCGCCTCGCGTGACCGTCCTGCGCAGGTGGTCTACGATTGTGCGGACGTCGCTGCTACACCGCACTGCGCGGCATGCAGTGGTACAGTGCATGGGGGAGAACGCTGCATATGGCGGCATATGGAATGCAGAAATACTGAAAAAAAAACACTGAAAGCAAAATATGGAACAGGATAAATTTTAACAGAGATGAGCAGAACTGGAAAAGCATCGTTTCCGCTCCGTGCGACAAAATGCCGAATACGGATAAATATCGAGTAACGATGTTTATCAAAATGCAAAAATGTTGCGGAGCGGAATGTTGGATGAACAAGTAAGCGATGCAAGCAAGATATAGAAATGTAAAGATATGTGCCTCAATTAACATGAAGACGATAAAATGTCGAAAGATAAGACATCACGAGGTTATACTATGTGTCGTCGTACCAGGGACGGGCATCGTTCATGGACGGCTATAGAATTACCAACTTTTGCATTACCAGATATAGAGAGAGCCAGTATGTAACGGACTAACAGCAGCAACAGAATTCAAGTCCCGGTTGTTCGAAATTTTCCGTTCCCTTCTTCTTAGGTTGTGGCCGTTGGGAGCTGCGGTAATCGGCCCGGGCCGTCGTCGGAGCCGTCCTTCTTTTATCCGAGACGCAGGAGTAAAACATTTTATAGCCCACTGTCATTTCTTGTTATTAGTATGAAGATTCCTGGCAACAGTAAATGCAGGGTATCCTCAAAAGACCACTGGGAAAAAAGGAAGGAATGATTCTTCATGTTTGGGTCTGAAACATCGCATACTGTATGACGTAAATTGCCAGTATTTTGCGGCCACGCTATCAGGTCCATTGGCACAACCAGGAAGTCTGTTGTCTGTTTGGTTCAGTTTAGCGGCTCCTTGAAGCAAAGTGAATATTCATTTCAAGGAATTCCAGCCAAATAGTTCGGTTCGGCTTAGACACTTTGTAATTTATTTGCAAAGCCTGGAAGGCTTTCAACGCATTCCTACTAGGATTTTCCCGTACAGTTTTTGGGAGAAATCAGTGCCTGTGCCCACCGTGCTGCGCTACTGTTGTTCTTGCGGTATTTTTCACCGAAATGCGTATCACGTGCGTTATTGATCCTTGCCCCGATATCTTGCCATTCGGTCATCTATCATTTGGTAGCTAGCTGATTTTTATTCTGCTTCGATATTGCGATATCAGAACATTTCGCAATCGATGTTTTTTCATTTTCATGCTTCGTTCGACGGGGTAATTACTTTTCAGCGTAAGACGTTACGTAAGACGAGGTTAAGCACCAAATGTTAGATGAAGCCCTCGTGGATCGTGTTCGCTTAGCTTAAGATTATTTTGTGAGAGCTTTATTTAGAGGCAAAATGATATTTTGTCATTGTAGTCTCGTGGAAGACGATGGTATAGCTTTCTGGCAATATCGCTAAATTCAGTTCGGAGAAATAGTGCGCTTTCTCTGTTGATACCAGAAGAAAGACGTGTTGTTTTTAGCGCTCTGCTGTAATAAAAAAAGTTAGAAACACAAATGGAAAAATTCGCGACTTTTGGTGTGATAACAGCAATGAAATGAATCATGCCACCCCCCCTTCCCCGATAAGAAACGAAACAGCACTTGAAGGCAATGAAGCCGGTGTGGAAATTTAGCCCCGGCACCGGCAAACGATATTCCGATTTTAATATGTACATTTGTGGTTTGTGGCGCGTGATGTCCAAGAGCCGTGCGAGAAGGAGTTAAGGGGCAATCATATTATCTTGCAATTGAAATTGCAGACAATGGGCGTACAGAGTGCTTCAAAAAGTATACGAATTTCACATGTTTTTTCTGAGGGAATGGTAATTTGTTCAGTGTCCAACTGCCCACCTCTGGAAACTGACATCATTCCATTTTCAGAAAAGTAACTGTTAGCTCAATAACTCAACTCAAAACCAAATGTCGTCGGATTTTCCAGAATCACCATTTGTGCATTCTTCTAGCTGACGCTCCCGATAAATGCGCCTTTGCGATTGTGGCACGCCTTCACACAGACCACAAAGTTCTCGCCCACCTTCCTTAGGGTCGCAGGTGTGACTTCTTGAACATAGTTGGCCACATTCAGGTTGAGCTGGACCAGTGCAACAGTCACTGGTCTAGAGAGAGCTCTTGACAGTCCCCCACAGCCAGAAGTCCAGTTGGTTGACGTCAGGGCTCTGGGTTACGTTCCGTTGAGGTGGAAATACGCCTCGGTGGAGAACCAGATGCGGTTGATCCAGCCCGAGTTACGTTCCTTTTGTTGCTGAACCATTCACACATGACCTTCCTCTTTTGCATGTCCTCAGCACCATCTGCTGACTTCTCGTGACCGTCTGTGGTCTTCAGATCTAGTCTCGACCTAGCAAAACTATTAGTTAAGACGCTGATCGGAAAGCTCTTGGTATTATAACAGGTCTGCTCAGGAAGCATCCAGACTAAGGACAGGGAAAAGGTGGCTTCCCTTTCGGGGTCCAACTCTAACCTCTCTCAAAGTAGGCCCTTCATGACTCCACGCACTTACCCCAGCGTGTAAGGGGTAACCTGGGAGTCCCATAACCTTTAATGTCCGACTCAGGGCAGGGATCTGGCTAGCCCTGATGTGTATCAAACCGCGGTGGTAGCGTGATGGATGAGGAGCCGGCCAACAGATCCGGTGCGTGACAGACATTGAATTCAAGTCCCAAAACGAGCACCTGCATTTGCCCCGAGACCGAAAGGATCGGCGGCACGGGACGGTCGTGTCGTGGAGTTGCACGGCACTGTAAAGATCGTCCAACGCTATCTGGGTCCGGCGCCTGGGGTGAAATCACTCCATATTTGATGTATATATATACCTATATATATATATATATATATATATATATATATATATATGTGTGTGTGTGTGTGTGTGTGTGTCCGATTAAAAAGCAGGGCGCATTGAAATTTCACAGGCTTCTTGAAGACAATTGCATCAAAACTGCGCATTCGTTCCTTGTTTCAACTTTTCAACACTTCAGAATATACATACTCTCATTATCAAGAAATGGAATATAATGTTCGGCTATCCAGTATCGAGTATCGATTAATTTACAACAAAAACACGAAAATTTGAAACGAACCAACGTAGTCTACAAATATTCATGCCCTGAGGAAGACTGCAGACTTCTCAAGGAAGACTTCGTTGGTGTAACAACAACCACTTTATCACGTCATTTAGCGATGCACCCATGGGTAGCGATCCCGGGGAAGTTGGGGGGGGGGGCGGGTCAGGGCTCTCCCCAATATTCAGTGATTTTAACATTAGGCCTATGGCAATGACTGGAGAGAAACCGTTTGAAATCTTGTGTAAACTCCCCGAAAATTTTCGGAAATCAACAGCCATGTACGCACCTTGCAGACGGAGCCCCAGAAATGCATATGTTAGACAAACACTAACATAGCATGACTAGGCAGGATATGACACAAAATACTGACGTCATCAGTTCTACCGCGGGCAAAGGGAAACTTCAAATTTTAGAGGCACTAACCATACAAAAAACTTACCAGTCTTAAAGAGGCAAACTTCCACTTGTGTAACACTTCAGTTATTTAGGCAGTGAAGGGTGGTGTCCTTGTGTTGTGTGAAACCTGTACAATGTTTTAAACGGTGTCATCGTCATTCGGAATTAGCAATACCGGAAGTGCCTTAACAGGTCATGGTAACCATGGCAATTTTGCCAGTCAGACTATGAAACTGTTTTATGTATGTCGATACTCGATAGCCGAACAGTGTATTGTACTTCTTCATGATGGCAAATGTATGTTCCGAAACGCTGGAAAGTTGAAATAACAAACGACTGCGGAGTTTTGCTACGGTTATCTTTCTATTGTCCAATGAGACAAAACGAACATTATGATTTATCGAACAAAACATTAAGAAGCTTGTGAAATGTCAATACGCCTTGATGTTTAATCAAACGTGCATAAACGAGAACATGCCTGCAATACATGTGACCATTTACTTTACTACTACTAATACTAATACTAATACTAATACTAATACTTTTACCATTTTATTCCAAATTGCCAACATCAAGGAAATTATCCATATCAAATGGCACACAGCTTTGACCATTTACTTTACTAATACTAATACTAATACTAATACTAATACTAACACTAATACTTTTACCATTTTATTCCAAATTGCCAACATCAAGGAAATTATCCATATCAAATGGCACACAGCTGGATATGAAGCGTGTAGTGTTAGAGAATAAGTACACAGTACTTTGTATGCTTTAGATCTGTATGTTCCAAACAAAACTGTCGTATCTTTTCTTTCTGTTTTTTCGACGTTTCGATGCCGCTTTGTTTCGCCTCCGTCGTCGTATCGAACCCTTACCGCACATGTGATTCCTATCCAGTTTATTACTGTCTCCTTCAGAGTGGGCCCCAGATGTGAATGTGCTGTACCGATGCGAGGAGCAGGGGGCAGTGTCGTGCGGGCGTCGGCGTGAGCCACTTCTTTCTAGCTAATGAACATCTAATATGGTCCAGTTTTCTTTAGTATTTTAATTTCTTCTACGTGACTGGTCCTCCGGCGTTTAAACTCTTCAGTTTCTGTCACTCCGACATCAACATCTGTATGCTTTATTGTATTAAGTCATCCAATGACAACCATACGGGTGCCCACTTGAGAGTGATTTACATGTCAGCACACCTTTCTCCTTTCAACGAACCTCTCCCTCTCCCCCATCCCCGGCGCGTGCTACGCTCGACCGGCTTCCCGCATCGAGGACGACCTGCGTCCTGCCAGGCCCCCCCCCCACAAAACACCGTTACACGTGCCATCCATGGCGGAAGATGAAAACTATCTCAAACGATGACAATTTTTCACGTTACCTATTGCAGACAAAAAATCATAAATTTCGCTCATAACCAAGACCATTGGGAACTCAAGATGAATGGATCCAGATCCGAGGGGCGCACGACGACCGACTAAATTTCCAAGGAACCTTGGGCTTTCTCTGTGGAGACGACGGCAGTATCAGTCGCGCGCGGTCGCCGGTTGGCCACCCCGTCGGCCAGCCAGGAAACGGCCGGGGCGCGTCGAGACGTGACCGGAGGGTGGCGAGCCGATCAGAGCCGTGACCGGCTGGAGCATGCGCGGCCACGCCCGTCGCTGCGCCCGTTCTCACGTCCTCGCGGGAACGCTGGACCGACTTCAGGTGTCATAAATTGTTATATTGTAGCGTGCAGACTCCATGAGGTCGTAAAAGTTACTTCGTGACTCTGGTTATACTTCCCGTTGTGTAATTAGCATGCCCCTTCTCCTATACTGCGTCGTCCAAAAAGATTGAAACCTCGTAGGACGAGCCCTCTCGGTTTGCCTACAATGAAGAACTCGACCTAGCTATCGCCAGCGCCAATTTTCTAACTGTTAGGCCTGTCCCATTGCTCCTTAGATGAGTTTGGAGGAAGGCAGAACAAATGAGCTTAGAGGAGATTTGATTGCGTTGGCCAATGGCCACTTTCAGTAACATCTAACTTCCCCAAACTTAAACCTGCTTTTGATTTGGAAGAGTCTGGAGGAGTTTGGAAGAGCTTGGAGGAGATTGAGGTGCGAATGGTACAGACTCTGAGGAGTTTTGAGGAGATCAGAGTAGGCTGGATGAAGTTTAGGAACAGGCCCATTGCCAACGGCTAATTCAAGACGAGCGCCATCTATGAATTTTCTCTGTAACTTGATGTGACCATCGTCGAAGGGGGCGTCATCTATCCAGTTCTTACATTATGCATTAGCGCCACCAAACAAAGGCAGCCAGCTGACACAGGTCTACCATGCTACGTCTGTCTAAAACATCAGTTGTGACTTCGCTGACTCGTTCTAATGTACTGCATCATCGTTTCTTTTCGATAGCGTTGTTGATTCTTTAGCATTGCCAATAATTTAAAGCGTATCCAATTCCAATAGTTTTCCACAATCGTCATGCATAAATAGCAGAACAACGCATTCATGGGACATCTCGCCATAACTTCGGCGTGATTGCTTGGTCTATTTCCCACTTTTGTTAGGTAATGGAAGCGTGTCGTTCATACTTGGTGACTTATGATAAAGGGCAAAAAGAGTGACTTTTCCGAAATGCTCAAAATGGACGCATAATCCGGTGTAGTGCCGATCATTAACGTCCCACGCGAGGCTCGGGTGCGTACGCTGGCAGAGTAATTTCGACGAGACCGTCCCACCCTTGGGCAAAACGGAGTAGTCCTCGGTTGAGCCCAAGTTAATACTGCACTCAGTCATGCCACAGCTGAACTTGGGTTAACCCATGCAGGCATTACTTGGGCAAAACCGCTTTTGCCCGAGCTGTGGCTCAGCGCCGGTTTGCCCAAGTGTGAATCTGAGTTCTCGGGAATGCCCAAGCAGAACGAAGTTTAGCCCATGTTGCCCAAGTACAAAGTGGGCTCAGCCCGGCCAAATGCTGGCTGGGCACAAACCTAATCTTAATGTCCGTATTTTTTACATCGCAACGTACGAAAACAAACATCGCTTCGCCGTAACTAGCTCAAATTCACCAGGCGCACCTAAATCCACCCCGCCGCCTTTCCGACAGGCTACTGCTTACCAAGAATTCTAAAATGGGGGTACGTCGTTTAGTTTCGCCGCTAGATGGTGGTGGGCGCTTTACCCAAGCGGGCGCCTTACTCCACTCTCCCCTATGTACGTAAAGTTGACAAAATTCAGCAAGGATAGCGCACATGCCGGAGGGCTGGTCTCGGGCAATGACCCTCGTTCGCACAATTGCCCCGCAGTCATTTTTCCTTAAAATAGGCCCTGGATGGAAGGGGAAGGGACAAGGGTAGCCGCCTCCCGACTTTGGGCAACATTTAGCATTGGCCCTATGGCGGTTCGTGGAAAGAAACGAGGTAAAAATCATGTTTGCTCCTATCTCCACAGAGGTTCTTCGCTACTGCTCCCTCCATGATTGCATTTCCTTCTTAGGAGAAAAAAAAACCTTTGCAAAAAAGGGAAATGGATTCACTCTCCATTTTCCTCTATAATTTAAGGCAACATGACTGGTCCAAAACACCTCGTTGTGAAACTGGCGCAGTTGCGATTCCGGCGGCTGGTGCTCCATTGTTGTGCGGCTTTGTGAGAGTGACTATTGAGCAAGTTTTGCCGGGGAGCGGTCGGTAGTTCCTAAATTCCCAGGCAAGTATTTCATTCTTATCCATCACATTATTTAGCTTATCTTCCTGTTGTCGTCACTGATTAAATACCGGTTTATATGTGATCCGCAGGCCGTCCTAAACTTAGACAAGGGTAACATTTAGTCGTCGACTGATGGCAAGCTGCAGAATGTGTCGCATGAAGCAGACGTCATAAGGGCCATTTAGTGCGCAATAGAACATATAGTCATGGGTATAGCCACAGCCCAGAAATTGACCGCAGTTCACCACAGATAGGTAGCGGTGGGGGTGAAAATTACATTTTTCATGCATTGCATGGCAGTTTATGGTAGAAATCCCTTTCACCAGATTTCAGACTCAATAAAATGTGTTGGCATTGGAAAAATATATTTAATCCCTTACAAGTTAGGGGTGACATGTCACTGCTTCTGGGAAATTGCAGGGAACATGTCTCCCACTGAGGTTACACCACAGCCCCCACAGAGGTTATACCCCTGCATATCATGGTTAGGAAGCAATAATAAACATGCTAAGCATGCCAAGGCTTTGCTCCTGTGCAGCTAGGTTCAGCAGAGTGGTTGAAATTATGAGGCCAGTTGGCCTCATGCAATTGAAATAAATGTGGCACATTGGCCTGCTGCTTGCTTTCTGGGGGATGAAACATTCCTCTGACAAGAATATTTTGGCATATGTGTCCTGATCCCACCTGCAGGTCCAGAATACACCCAGCTGCCCAAAGGTGCTGCTCTTTTTGGAATATTGCAGTTTCTGAAAGCTGGCCCAAATTGGTGTACCTTCCCCAAGCATGCCCAGCATTACTTTGGCAAAATTTGTAATGCTTTGTGGACTGGTGTAGGACACAGTGAATTACATGCTGAAAGTAAATAGTGAGATCATGTAGGATGCTGTGTGTGTTAGATGTATGGTCAAAGCTGCTTTACATTATAATTCAAATAAGGAGATTGCATTCAGCACATGTACACCATTGAAAACTTGTAAATATTAACCTTGCAGAAGAAGGTAGGGTCAAACCCTGCTGTAATGTGGCAAAAGCATTAACTCTATTCCTGGAAGGGGGCCAGTCCACCCCCCATCAGGTTTTTGCTTGCCAGTTCCAGGGTTTTTGATGCAGCTTCATGATACTTGGTGACTTTTCCTAGCTATCCTTTCTATGTACTGTAACAATTTCTGTAATTCTGTTTTGCTCAAGGGTGGAGCCAGGCAGTTTTTGGGAGGCACATCAGGTTATTTTTGGCTCAGTTGAGGGTAAAAGAAAAATGTGTGTCAAAAGTAGGGTTTTTAAGATAGAACGTGTATATATATATATATATATATATATATATATTATAGATGATACATAGATAGATAGATAGATAGATAGACAGATAGATAAATATATAGGTAAATAGTTGGGCAACATACAGGTACAATTTTGCTCATCTGAGGTCACTGCACAAGTTATGTCAAGGTCAAAAGTCAGATTTTTCATAGCAAAAATTTTGGCACTATTTTTTCAAATGCCCAGCATTATAAGTTAGTCTGAAGAACATGTGGCCAAGACAATTACCTCTTTTTCATGTCTCTGACACTGTCTGTGCTAGCATTATACCAACATTGTGATGCAATTTGTATTTCTGCAGCATAACATGACTACTGGAGGCCAAAAAAGTGCTTCTAGCCTTTTTGTTAAATCACTTTTTGAAAAAATAGTCATCCCATTTTGAAGCCCCTGTGAATACCTATGAACTGTCTGAAAATTTCAAATATAAGACTGATGGTAAAAGTCCCATCCATAATCTTTCATTTCATTCCAATTTCATCAAAATTGGTCCATAAACAATAGTGTTATAAGAAGTCCAGAAATATCCCTGGTTTTGACTTTTGCCCCCTGCACCCACCGCTTTCAAAATTTTGGAAACTTCTTTTTATAAAAATGTAGTTCACATCATGGCAAATGCATTGCCAGTTGTTTGATAAAATTGGACAAGTAGTTTTTGAGATCTTAGGGGAGTCTGATTTGCTCCCTGCCGGGAATCAGCCATACCATCTAGCCCTCCGGGAATAGGGTTAAGGGCTTTGCTACTTCAAAATATGATACTAAGGGGTATCTTGCTTTTCATAACAGCTCATGAGAAAGTCATAATCTGCAGCAGGCATGCAAGATTCAGAATTGTCATTCGGAATTGGATTCTAGTAGGCGTTGTCATTTGGAATGTTTTCCTTACAAGAAAATGTTTTTTTTCTTTGGAATGTTCTTCTAACTGACTTATTGCACATCAAATGAGGAGAGAGAATTTCAGCACATCTGCACTATTGAAAATTTGCAAATATTATCCTCACTGGAGAAGGCAGGGTCAAACCATGTTGTAATGCGGCATAAACATTAAGAACCGTACTTCCTCAAAACATAATGCTAATGTGTATCTTGCTTTTCAGAGCAGCTCATGAGAAAGTAATAATCCTAAGCATGCAAGCAAAGTTGAAAATTGTCACTGGGAATCAGATTCTAGTAGGTGTTGTTATTTAGAATGTTTTTCTTTACATGCTGGCATCACTTAATGAACAGTTAAAATGTGGTGTTTTATGTAGTGTCACCAGCAGAGGTAGAGCCATCTGCGTTTTTGGAGTTATGTGTGCAACAATAAGTAATCCTGAGTTGTAATTTTAGGTCAGTGGCAGTGCTTGAAAAGAATGGACCTAATATTGCTTATAGCAGCACCAATAATATTGACCTAGTTCCATCTTTCATCAGCATATACCCATACATACACGCCCAAGTGCTATTAGTGCACTGGCATCTGGGTGTGCACTAGTGCAGTTAAGCAGTATATTGCTAAAAAAATTGTGGAAATAGTAATCCTTTATTTTACTTTTCATATTATTTTGTTCTGAAAATTTTGCTAGGATGCTTTGAAATCAGAGGTGATGTTGTGCAGTGCTTGTTGCACAAACTCTGATCCCCATACTGATTGTGTAGTTCCAGCTTAATGGCATGACTTTTGAGGTGGAAATGTGTAAATGTGCTCTCCACAGATGCAAGTAGATCTTAATATGGAATAACATAACAATGCAAGTACAATTATTATCCTTTATAGTAGTGCTCTTCATAAAACATCATTATAACTATGCAGTAGGTAATCAGCTGCTTTACAAGGCAAATGGTTTTAGAATACCTCTTACCATTTTGTCTTCCTTATTCACACAAAAACATTCTCTTACTATCAGGTAGAAATGCTGCTCACAATTACCACTCAGTTACCTTTGTTGGCTAGGATTGTGCCTGTTTTACCCAAAGTTAATAAATGCTGTTTTTAGTTTCCAGATCTGGGAATCAGTTCTGATTTGGATTCAGTGCATTTTTTAAATGAATTGATTCATTTTAGGTCGAGAGTCAGAAGCGAACCAGTTCAGTCTTGATTCAGTGGCCAGGTCACAGATAGATGAAACCTACCTCCCAAAAAACACTTTACATTTTAAACTGTCCCCACTATGTACAGATCTTTTACAAGTCCAATAAATACATTTAAGGGCACAGTTATGCAGCTGTACTCGCTGAAAAATTGCACAGATACATAAATACAACATGACACAAGACTTTTGGGTTACATACATCAGCGCCCGCCTAAGTCGGCGCTGTTGACTGGGGCTGGGGTGGGGTTGCAGTGAGGGTGCTTGGTGGGGAGGATTTATGTTTATTTCATTATATGTTTTATTTGGGGATATATACGGGGAGGAAATATAAGTGTTTCACAATGCGAAAAGTGCCTTATGTCATTATATTGTAGTGACTGGGCCCTAAGAGCCACCTGTGTGCGGAGGAGCTCGTACGAACGAACACGAATACAAATACATATTGCAATGCGACCCAACGAAATGCAGGATTTCATTTTGCCGTCGTTGGCTTAGAGATTTTGAATAACTGTACTCGAGGATGGTTGGCAGGGCCATGGTATGACGAAGTAGGACGTATGTTTGCATAAGCAACTGCTTGACGTCTGTCAGCTGTTACAGTCCGCGGTCGCCCAGTCGCCGCGGCGGGCACAACCGCTCGTGTTAACTGGCCCTGAGCCCAACCGCCGCGAGCCAATCACGGACGCAGAAAAAAACGATCGCAGGCCCATGATTGAGCCTGCCTCTTCTCACATCGGAGATAGGGAGAAACTAGATGTGCAGGTTGACAGTCATTTGCTGTGTTTTGTTTGGTAGTTGAAGTCACTTGCTGTTATATTTTTATCTCTGCTATTTCGTATTAATTAGTACTTGAGAATTGGTAGGGAAGTCACGGCCAGTTATGCCAACAGTGGTTTTGATGATCATGGAGTTTTGTGATGCAATCAAGTAACCATTAATCAATGCATAGCATTGATGGCAGTAATATCATCTGGATAATGCTGCTGGCAGTTGCTAATTCTTTTTTTCAAATGCACATTTAGGTATTTGGGTTTAGATGTTCAGAGCTGGATATGATGCATTGTGTGTATCTTGGTGGAGGCTGACAAAATCACATAGTTTCAGAAATGAAATTGCCAGAAGCCAAATAGGCCACAAATCATTTAGGCCCAGATGTTCATACTGTTCCCATACTTATTGCATTCTCCACATTTTTTTACGGAAAACATGTTAGGTCATAGGCGTTGCCTTTAAAGGTGCATGTGAGACGTGTTATAAAGTAAGGGACATTTAAATTATGTCAGTTTTACGGGATTTTGGAAAATGAATGCTGCAAACTTGCTTTGATATCTTGTATGTCTCGGTTTCTTGGCACCTTGTGGGAAGTTAGTGTCACAGTCATTGAAGTCGTCCTAACACAACGTCCATCCAGTCTCGAACTCTCTTTTATTGGTGCATCTCACGAAGCAGTAGCGTCGTTGTGATGCAAAAGTCAGTACTAACGACATGCCATGATTGATGACGTGCTTTTTTGTCCAGCCGACTTTGCAATGGCTTCGATGGAGGTGGACAACATGGACGAGGAGGTAGCCGCCAGTTCCTCCAAGGGCGACAAGAAACGTTTCGAGGTGAAGAAATGGAATGCTGTGGCCCTTTGGGCCTGGGACATCGTGGTGGACAACTGTGCCATCTGCCGCAACCACATCATGGACCACTGCATCGAGTGCCAGGCCAACCAGGCGTCGGCCACCAGCGAGGAGTGCACGGTGGCGTGGGGCGTCTGCAACCACGCCTTCCACTTTCACTGCATCTCGCGCTGGCTTAAAACCCGCCAGGTCTGTCCTCTGGACAACAGGGAATGGGAGTTCCAGAAGTACGGCCACTAGGCGGCGCTGGCGGCGGGAGGATTTCGTCGCGTCACTACATGTCGCCGGCCTGTGCGGCTTGCGCGCCCGTGTGGAATTGTCCCGGATCTGGACTGGGCCGCGGAGAGCCTGACCAGGCTGGGGCGGCGTGGAAACAAACGCGCGTGAATTGGAACTGGAAAATGCCCGTGGTGCGGCACGTTCGGCGTGCTCGCGAAGTGTGATCCGTGCTCTGGCCTCTGTCGTGCGCGTCGGAGTCGAGAGCTCCCAATAGCAGACCTTTCAGCCGAAAACGGGAAGCCGTTGTATGGCACTGACTCATTGCGTATTGTGGTGTGCTGTAGGTGATTTTTTTTTGGTACGCACAAAACGTCCAAATTACCCGGTTTTGGATTTCATGTTTCCTGGCGATAGGGGTATGTATTGAAATAAATAAGATGTGAAGCTGCCGTGATTTGAAAAGTGCTCTTTTGATTGAAGTTTCGAAATCCATTTCTGAGATCTACTTGGCGCTGTGCAGCCGCATGATGTCCGGCACTGTCAGATGTATGCACGAGGTTTTCAGTTTACAGTCTGTCGCCCAGAGGGATGACTCGTGGCTCCCCGGCAAACGAGCAGTCGACACTCCGGCTCAACCATCTTGATCGCAGTACGTTTGAGACATCCTTGCATCCAAACTTCATTACTGAGTTTCGTCTGATTGCAGTTGGCCGATTGTGGAGGAAAAGATCATTTTTGGGGTTTGACCTGTCATTGTCACTGAGTGTGTGTGACATGAGTCATTGATGATTGCATCTGCTCAGAGTAAGAATATGGAACCGAAAACCATAGAAATGCTGCGCCGCAGAAAAGAAGATGGGGTTGGCCCATCCATTGTGTTCTTTCCGTTTACGAAATCCCCAAAGAATAGAAAGTTGTCCAAAGATATCTGGTACAAGGAGCAGAACAAGTCGATGCGAACGGAAATGATAACCCACAAAACAGCCACAGAATTGGTAGATTTGCTGTGGGGGCCCAGCAGCCTTCCAGTTGATCATGCAGGTCCTGTAAGATCAGGATCCTCAAAGTGCTTCAGACGAACACAGATTACCGGAACATGAAAGCAACGGCAAAGGCGGCAGCGAAGACAAGAATTTAAGAGCTTCCCTTCTTAGTTTCGTGACCTGAACCCGGATAATTTACTAGAATGGTTGAAACGACGCAGCTGCATTCAGACAGAGTGGCAAGAGGACTGGAAATCGTACAAGCAGATGTGCCCAGAAAAACAACCAGAACACGTGGCTGGAAGAGAGAAGGTAATGGAACGAAGGCTCAATGCACAAGAACAACGAGATGAAGGAGACAAAAAGGAAAAAGGAGACAAAAGTTCGCTTTGATACAAGCTGATCATGCCCAAGGGAAAAGACACCGAAGGAAGAGAATCTGTTCTGATCAGGCTTCAGGCAGGAGGGGCCTCCCGCGTGCTAAGGGAGAGGCTCTAGTTCCGTAAGCCCTCCTTTAGTTGCGTTTTTCCGTGGCCGTGGCCAACACTACACAACTGCCGCCCCTAGACCCCGAGTGGGGGTCACTGACCCGCAGCGGCGAGACGTGTCTCCGGCGTCCTTGCAGTTGTTGGGTAAGACTGGTAACAGTAGCCTGAGCTAAAGCCGCATACGAGCGGGATGAACCTCATATAATAGTTTCTTGGTTTCATCAATAACTGACTGATAAACGTTGTCAGCTTTTGCTGACCAAGGCAGCTACATTTTCGAATGTTCCACCGACATGAAGCATGCGGCCGAACATTCAGACCACCTGCATCTGAGTTGCCGGCTGTAGTTGGTATGCGGCCGGTGGTCGGTCCTGCGCGACCGGCGGCTGCGCCGTTTCGTCAGGTTCGCAGTCTCTGCCGCGGGCGCTGCGCCAGACGGGCGGCTCCTCCCGCCCCCCCCCACAACGCCCCCCGGGGGCCCCCCCCCCCCCCCCCCCCCCCCCCCGTCCGCCCAGAAAGGACGGGGGGGGGGGGGGAAGGGGTCCGCCCAGATCCCAGGGCCGGGGCGGGCGACACCTGGTCCGCCCAGAAAGGGCGGCTGCGACCAGACGGCCGCCGGACTGACCCAGGGGGGGCGGCCGACTCCACTGGTCTGCCGAGAGCCTCAGGGCCGGGGCGGACCGACAACACTGGTCCGCCCGGCTGGGCCGGAGGCCGATCGCTGCGCCCGCCCTGGGTCGCCATTGCTGGTCAGACTGGCCCAGGCCGGGGAGCTGACCCAGGGCCAGGGCGGGCCGACCATACTGGTCTGCCGAGACTGACCCAGGGCCGGGGCGGGCCGACCACACTGCCGACCCGGGCCGGGGCGGGCGCACTGGTCTGCCGAGACTGACCCAGGGCCGGGGCGGGCCGACCACACTGGTCTGCCCGGACTGACCCAGGGCCGGGGCGGGCCGACCACACTGGTCTGCCCGGACTGACCCAGGGCCGGGGCGGGCCGACCACACTGGTCCGCCCGGACTGACCCAGGGCCGGGGCGGGCCGACCACACTGGTCTGCCCAAACCGACCCAGGGCCGGCGCGGGTCGATCATTCGCTCTGGCTTCACCCGTTCTTAGCCGCGACCCAGGCACAGAGCGTAACGACTCTCGGCGTGTTGACATTCTGGTCTCGCGCAATGGAGCTCGGTGTCAAGTGTGAGCAGACAGAGACTGCTATTGCTGTTGCTGTTATTGATTTTGGTTGTTGTTATTGATGTTACTGGTGCCATATCTGGCCACTCCATGAAGCGCCCAGAATTTGAGGTCACATCAATGGGTATGCAAGTTGTGCTGTTTGGTCATTCGGCAGTCACAGGGACAATCTGAAGTCCCGTCGTTTTTTCAAGAACAATCTTTTTTACGGAGTGGGATTACAGACAGGCAGAACAAAGTTACTGCATTTAAATCTGCCCCAGATACCTCAAAGAGAAGCAATTTTCCTGATTCGGTTAACTTTTAGAAATGTGTTTGTCGCAGTTCTTTTCTTCCGCCAAGGGGTAGTCTGTTCGACAATTCCTGCCATTGCTGTGTCCGTCCTGCTCGGGTGTCGACGGTATACCTCATTCATCGGAAGTAAATGCAGGCTCGACAAACGACAAGATACTGGTATTTCGCCCATGTTTCGATACTGAACTCGGGTGGCAGTAACCAAAAGTTGAATGAAAACACAAATTGAGTGGTATGGTTGAAGTGATTTTACTTTTCTTTCAAAGTTTTAGATTTTCGACTACGACAGTTTGTATGCAATCTTTCAAAAAAAGAACATGGTAGTTTTTCTTAGTTTCCTTTCATTAATGAAGTTTTGGTTTCACCGTTGGCTCATAACGTCGACAGGGATGGATGGAGCTGAGCTGATCTGCTTGGCCTTCTTTGCCGAATCTTAGGACCACATTCGAGGATTTGGAAGAAAACTGAAGCAAATGCATTTCAGAATCCGCTTTCGACTCTTCTTACTTTAGATCCATTCTCTGCGGCTCATGGTGTATGCCGTGAAGTACCAACGGACCATGCCCAGACAGCAAGATGTGAGTCGTCTTTCTTGAAAAGGGAGATAGATAAGAAACTGGACATGGAGAAAGGGGCATAGAGACGTCCGTTACAAATTTCTGCGCGGCCAGCACTCAAGAGGGATCGGAAGGAAAACCCGATCTGCCCTCCTTTTCCCGATTTCTAATCCACCAGACGGTCAGCTGAGCGACAGTCGATTCACACCTCGTGTCCGAACTGCACCGGGTGCCGTCAGATCCAGGATTGGCGCCTTCAGACCACCCGAGCCCGGAAGTGGTCGGCTCGGGCCAATGCTGGTGGCCGCCGCCGGCGCCGCGGGCGCCGCGGCCGCGGCCGCGGCTGCGGCTGCGGGTCGGCCGGGCCGGGCGCGCCCTTGATGCCGCCGGGCGCCGAGACGGCCGCGCCGTGAAAGTGGTCAGACCGGGCGGCGGTTGGCACGCTCCGACCAGACCCGCTGTCGGCCGGGCCACGGGTAGACGCCGCGCGGACCGCCACGTGTGTTCGCCGGCCGACCCAGCTCGACCTCCCGCCGCCCGAGGCAGGATCGCACGCCACCAGGCGCGCTCCGTAGCCGCACAGTGACATCTGTCGGTGGCCGGCGCAATCTCACCTGGCTTGTGACGTCTGGCGGGCAGCAGGCGATTTTTTTTCATAGTCTGCTCGGGTGGTGACCTGACCGTGGACCGGCAGCAGCCCATCCAGGAGAGTTCGAGGGTCAATTTGGTGCGCCTATTCTGCGACCTCTCACGCCAACGTACACTGAGCGGAGCTTCGTCTATTGCGGATTGCGCGTCGAACCAGCGAGTGCCGGCCGCCAACCTCCACTGGGTCACCGGTCAGCCTGCCGTGCGCCAATACCCTGCAGTACCGGAGAACGGTGCGGTGACGGACGTCTGACAGTGTGGTGATGGTCGTCTGACAGTGCGGTGACAGTGCGGTGGCAGTCGCCTGATAGTGCGGTGGCGGTCGTCTGATAGTGCGGTGGCGGTCGTCTGACAGTGGTCCGACACCGGGCCGACGTTCAGGAGGGTTCGGCCGCCTGCTGCCGACATCATGAGGCAGCGGTCGGGGGTGTCCGGCGGCGGCTGCTGCCTGGCGGTGGCGCTGCTCGCCGCGGCCGTCACCGGCGTCAGCTTCCCGGGCGTCAGGGACAGGTCCTTCCGGAGTAACGCAGGTACGACCGACAGCCACGGCCAGCTACCTCCAACATCTTGACGCTGTCCGCACCGTCAAGGCGTAGTTGCAACAGTTTCTGAACGCCTTTTCACAGCATGTTTTTAGTTGCAGAATAATTAAACAAATGAAGAAATAAACATACATATATATACATATATACACACAATATATATATGTATATATATATATATATATATATAAATACGTACGTAACCTTACTTGATAATTCTTTGCACTATATGGTAACATGCATTGGACCTGTTCTACACGTTTGTGCATTGCCTAATGCGTTACTCATTATGTGGACATGTTGAAAAATATTCAAATGCCGTCAACCAACACGAGGTATGTTTGAAACCAGCCAAACACATACTGCATGGTACTTTAGTCGGATGAAACAATTGCGATTTGTAAAGTTTGGTACTGGTCAAGCACAATGACCCAGAGACTGGTCATTGCTCGTGCTTTCCCCACATATGGTGGAAACTGAATATAAGCGAACAATGCAGCGTCGTGAGTTTTCGACTCAAAATGCTTGAAGTGTGCTCTGTTCCCAAATCGCTTTTAACTAAAATACTACTTAGTCAGTTATTACAGATAAGTTCAGTCACATCGCTTCATGTTTGTGTCGCTTATTCGAACACAATTTACATACTTTTGCTAACACACTTTTAGGGATTTGAGAGCTTTGGCTTAGGTGTTTATTGAATTTCAAACGAGACCAAAAGTGGCTTGCGGTATCGTGGCCTGGCTTACGTTACCTTGTACGGCGTAGGTGAAACATGCAGAGCTGTCTTTCCATCATCGTGATTACTTCACATCCCTTGTTATACCGGAAAAGTTCGTTTAAAAGATGAGATATTTTATATCACAGGCTAAACATTCCGCTGGAAGCGACTTCGCCAGTCACGCTTGTCGTATGCAAAGCTACCTTGACTTTGTTTGAGGGCAGCACTTGTCCGATGCTACCAAAGCCATCTAATTTGTATTCATTGCCAACGTACCTGAAGCGGGTTATTGCATTGTAAACTAACAGGCATATCGGGGGGCCGTCAAAGCCGTCCTGCGGCTATCGGGAAATGTCCTCTTTCTCTTTAGCATCGATTCATTAGGCTTGCAGCTAGAAAGAAGGGGTGGGATTCACGACATACTAATGCCTTTGGGAGCAACGACTAGTGTATTTGCCACAGCGTCACTGTCAAGTAATAGGCCACTTTTTCTTGTAATAGGATGCAACGCACGTCGCTGACGTCATAAAAACGCGTGATGCAATGTGCTAGTGGAAAATTAGGCTTGAAAATAGGCATGATCAAACAGTATTAATACCATATACAAAGTAGCTCCGTACTAATCAAATAGCTGGGAGCATTACCGTTGAACTGATGGGATGAAATTGAATTAAGTACAGCAGCGTTCGGCTGTGCTCTTAAATCAAAAGCGGGACGTACCCATCAATGTGCAGGCATCCATTTGCGAGGCGGCCTGGGGCAGCGAATGGAGATATGCATCAGGCGGCCCAGCTCTTTCCATCGATCTTATCGCCCTCAGTATTCCAGCCTGCATCTATCCTATCGAGAAATAGAGATTGGCTTGATTTCACCTGATGCTGGACCGGAATATTTGCCCCTGACTATGAAAGTTGCACTATTTCGATACAGAATGGCGTGTTTTTTGGCGCAGTGCATCTGAGACGCCGGCCTTTGACCAAACATCTGCACTTGTGACACAGTTCAAAAAGAACATGGATGACATAGGTGTGCACCTGCACATTGTGCAGAGTGCTGTTGAAATAACGCGCACGGCTGAGTTCTTCAGCGATCTGTGCAGAGATTTTGCATTCATTTCAGCTCAACTCTGCTGTCCACAAGGGTGGAACGTAGGTTGGTGCACCTACAAATGCAGGATAGTTGGACGGATTTTGAAGCTGCGAGGTGGGACAGTTGGACAGATCTGTAAAGCTCTGTGTAAAATAAAGATCTGTGGGGCAGGACAGTTTAGCAGATTTGTGAAGCTGCGAGGCGGGATAGCTGGCGCTCCGACGTCTTGCCAGCTGTTAATGCTCGTATACTGCCGGGGGAAAGCTGTACCGCCACTCTATACCGGCACTATGCGGTCCCGTTGTTTGGTGAATGCCCAAGGTCCTCGTAAGGGTCCAGCTCCAGAGGGACTGCTCGGAAGAGAACCGAAGAGTACCGTTGTATTGTATTGTATCGCATTGTACTGTATTTACAAATAGCCGGCCACGTCCACTAAAACGGGCTATTCCGTGGCCTTCGTCATGAAGCAATGGTATGCAGACAAAAAGAATGAAAGAAATATAAAATGTGGCAACCTGAGTACCACACCACTCGCAAGTCAAAATGAAAACATAAAATAAAAAGAATGAGCACAATCGGCTCGACCACAAAGATCGCAAAATGTCGGGTTTTAACCCTATTCCCGGAGGGCTAGACGGTGTGGCCAATTCCCGGCAGAGAGGGCAGATTCGGACCCCCTGAGATCTCAAGAACTACACATCCGATTTCATCGCAAAAAACGGCAATCAATTTGCCATGACATGAACTACATTTAAAAAAAAATTTTCCCAAATTTTGGAATAGATGGATACAGTGGGCAAAAAAGTCAAAATGGGGGATATTTTTGGACTTCCTATAATTTCATTGTTTATGGACCGATTTTAATGAGGTTGGCATGAATCGAGAGTTTATGGATGGAACTTTTACCACTGATCCATGCATTTCAAAATTTGAGAAAATTTATAGGCGTTCACAAGGTTTTGAAAATAGCAGGATTAGTTTTTTCGAAAACCGAACAAATAAACAAGTTAAAAACACTTTTTTGACCTCCACTAGTCATATTATGCTGAAGAAGCACAAATCATATGGCAATATTTGTAAGTTGTCGGGATAGGCGGTGTCAGGGACATGAAAAAGGGGGGGGGGGACTGTCTTGGCCACATGTTCTTCGGACCAACTTATCACCTTTGACCTTAAATGACCTCCAGTGATCTTAGAGCCACTTGGAACGATCTCGTGTGCATTTGATATTATCTGAAAACGTTTCCAATCATTTGAATTCAATCTGTTTCTGAAATTCCATTTAACGACTGTTGTGTTATCGGATACGCGCACTGACATTTTAGGTCATGGCTCCGTGACCCGACCTGATATTAAGCTGAAACTTAGTACACGAGTAACGGGCACCCTTATCCGTCCTATATGTTCCTGGTTTGGCATTTGAAAAAATAGTGTCAAAATTATTACTATGAAAACAAATTTTGACTTTTGACCTTCATCTGATCTTGTGGAGTGACCCCACACAAACAAAATTGTGTTTGTATGTTTTCCAACTATTTGCCTATACATCAATATAAGGTTTTAAGTTGTGTCTAAAAAACGCTGATTTTGGCCGCCATTTTCCGTTTACCCTCAGCAGGGCCAAAAATGACATGAAGTACCCCCCCCCAAAAAAAACGTTGCCTGACTCCGCCCCTGAGCAAAACAGAATTACAAAACTTTGTAACGGTATGTAGAAAGAACAGCTAGGAAAAGCCACCAAGTTTCGTGAAGCTACGTCAAAAGCCCTGGAGTTGGCAAGCTAAAAACCCGAAGGGGCGGATTCAGCCTCCGCCGGGAATAGGGTTAAGGTATGCTTTAATACCGGCAAAGGGGAATGCTGTAAATTGCGATGTATTACTGGGCGTTGTACTTGGCACAAGCTCGGTGTATAAAAGTGCGCTGGCCGAAGGTGCTGATAGCACGGGGCACATACAACATGTTCGGCTGTTTGGTGACGCGACACGTTATCAGGGTGCTGAACATTGCTAGACGGTTATGAAGGTCCTATGGTATCTTTCAGCATATGCTGCTAGGTGCTTTTTATGAGCAACAGGTTGTTGCAACATTCGCTTAAAGGTTCAAGAAGCACACTACGTACGGGATCTGCAACAAACACGAGATGCGGACGAGAGAAGACATTGCAAGTTGCGATGACGATTCCGCGGTAAATTACCAGTCCGGTACCCAGAGCCCGAAAGATTTAATTCTTGGAAATCCTAGGATTTAGTCGGGGGTCTGGACCCGATGTACACACAGAGACGTGAACTGTTAAGTCAGTCTTATAATACCAGTGAGCTCACACTGACTGATGCAAATGCAACTTTTTATTGGCGGCATACGAAGGCGATAGAATGTCCAAGCGAGGCGCATTTACTCGTGCCTCTAGATTGTTTATGAGCCCTGAGGGTTCAGGGTCTGTGCCAATGTGGTATGTCTGCCGCCTAGAACGACCAATGAAGAGCGAAAGCGGTGGGGTTCCACTGATGGCGCGGACAGCTTTCCGCTTTTTCACTCATCCGGACGATAGTTTTGCGTCATTCGCAGACTGTTTTTATACAGAATCCCTTGCCTCCAATGCCGAAACATTCCATTTCCCTTTTGTTTAACTTTCTCCAGATGCTTGCTGATCAGTGTCTTATATCCGGTACATGGCACAAAGATGCAAACTGCTGTGCCCTCAGCTAGGTGAAGCTGTAGACGTAGTGAGACTGGTTTATATGAAATGCAGGAGCCCCTATTCCCGTACCCATAACGTCAGCAGCCATTCCCGTAGCGGGGGGGGATGTAGATTATTCAGCCCCCTGACCCGTCCGATTGCATGACAACAAACAGGAATCGATTCGCCAAGATGTAAACTACATTTTTTTTTTAAAGTTTAGAGAATCTTGAATACGGGGGGCAAGAAATCAGAAAAGGCGTATTTTTGACTCGGTATCATTCCGCAGTTTATGGGCCGATTTTGATGCAACTGCCAGGAATCGAGAGCTAGTTGACGGAAATTTACCCATTGGTCCACACGTTTGTAATTCCAGGGAAAACTTAGTCGTTCACAGGGTTTTTAAAATGGGAGGCATATTTTGTTTTAACTAAATTAGCATAAACGCTAAAAATTTATTTTTTTCTAGCTTCTACTAGTCGTATTATACTCAAGGCCTACACATCGCATTACATTGTATGATGTAGGCAGTGAAATGGAACACATGGAAAAGGGAGAACTGTCATAATCGCATATTTGTTAGGTCATCTTACGAACTTAAATGACCTCAGATGACCCCAGAGTTGCATGGAATGGCCTTGGTTTTACTTCATAATCTTTGAAAATGATTCCAGTCATTTGCATTGACTATATCTTTAAACGTCCTGCGGACATTTTAGATCATAGCTCCGTGGCCCGACCTGATATCGACCTGAAACTTAAAGTACTAGTAGAGAACGCTACGTTGAGTCATATGAGTTCCGAACTTAACATTATAAAAATCTGTGCCAAAGATATTAACATAGAACTAAATTTTGATTGATGACCATGATGTGGCCTTTTGATCTCAGATGAACAAAAGTACGTTTGTATGTTTTACCAATTATTTACCATACATTCATTTACATTTTCAAGTTCTGCCTTCAGAGCCCTGTTTTTGGCAGCCACTTTTCATTTACCCTCAACAATGGCGAAAAATAGGCTGAGATGCCTTCCCTAAAAAAGCCACCTGGCTCAATCCCTGGGCAAAACAGGACTATGAAAATGTGACATAATACGAAGGGAAATAGGGAGGAAAAGTCACAAAGTTTCATGAAGCTGCTTTAAATCTCTGGGAGCGGCGGGCAAAAGGGGGAGGCTTCTGAGGCCCTCCGCAAGTGCGTGAATAGGGTTAAGTCAGGATCAATGTTTTCTGTTTGTGTCGATCGGGCTTACTAATCTACAAGTTAACTAATTTTTACTTCACTTTTTGCATCTCCTTTCAGGAAACACGTGAAAATATTTCTTCCGAAGGACCAATATCTCATACTGCGGTTATATGTGATAACCGTCTCGTGCGATAAGCGGTCTGTAGAAAATTAAAACTGAAAACATGCGGGATCATAGTGCTGGAAAATTTGAATCGAGCAGTCAGGACTGCTGTCATTTCAAAGGATATTTCGCAACATTGGTCTGTGCACGTCATGTGATGGATATTGCAGTTTCATGCACTGCTCTGACATCATGAGCCTTGGACCAGAGGTTTCTCCTTAGAAATATATAGGCGGGGCGTGATCTTAAGATCACGGCACAGCTCCAAAACCGGAAATTGAAGATGCGCTGCATTTGACAGCAAACTCTTCTTGAGTTGTCACCCGGCGTTCTGTGGAGACATCGTGCCGGCGCTGCTGGATGTATATTAGAAACTTAACGCGATACAGCCGGTGAGGAAACCGGTTCTCGCTTTCACCGGACCTCAAAAGATAATGGTCCTGGCACGGAAAGGACGCCTCACTCCTGCTGGTGTCGCGCCCACGCTGTGCGTTAGCAGAGTCGACGGCACCACGTGCCGCCGCTCCGTGAGGCAGACCACTGGTGATATACGGGCGGAAACATATGTGCCGTGAACACGTGGGTCCTGCTGCAGCTGAAAGGGGAGGGGGGTGTCATTGTGGCCTGGCAGCCGCAGCTGCGACGCTCCGCTGCATAAACAGGCAGTTGTCGCGGGTGTGAAATGCAACTCACCTGGCTGGCAGCCATTTGGAGCAATAGCTGGGGGCTCTCACATCCTTCCCAGCCTGAACACCTGACGACGAAATCATGGCCCACCTCTGAACGCCTTACGACGAAATCATGGCCCACCTCTGAACACCCGACGATGAAATCATGGCCCACCTCTGAACACCCGACGATGAAATCATGGCCCACCTCTGAACGCCTTACGATGAAATCATGGCCCACCTCTGAACGCCTGACGATGAAATCATGGCCCACCTCTGAACGCCTTACGATGAAATCATGGCCCACCTCTGAACGCCTTACGATGAAATTGGCCATCAAGCGTGAAACTGGCCCACCTCTGAACGCCTTACGATGAAATCATGGCCCACCTCTGAACACCTTACGACGAAATCATGGCCCACCTCTGAACGCCTGACGATGAAATCAGCAACTGCCAGGCGTCACCCAGCAAACGCGGGATAAAACGGGGACGGGAGACAAGCATGTTAAAATAAATGGTCTCTCAATTTTATTTTCATGTCGAATTACGTCTATAAAAAATGCGCGGTGTCAGTTTCTTGTTGTGAACGACTTTTTATCTCAGGAAAGCACCATTTCATTGCCAATGTTCACTTATTAAGACATCCTGTTGAATGACCGACGATATGAGAAATTTGCATCATTTAATCCTTTAATGTTCGTTTCAATGTTTGTCAAATTGGAATGTTTCCTATTAATGATCACTGCTATTTCTAAACACCTTTGATGCGAAAGGAAACAAACGTTAAGAAATCGCGTCTTTGGGAGAGGTCAGGAGACGTCTTCTTTCAATCTATGAAACAAACTTCAAGAAACCACGTTTTTGGGAGAGACCAGGAGGCGTCTTCTTTCCATCTCCCGCCTGGGAACCTATGCTGTGGCTCAGCTAAGGAAATTCAAAGTTGTAAATACTCAGGACGATTAAACAAGTCACTCGTACTATTTTATTCAACCCTGACGTTCCGTATTTTGATTATTAACCCGACATAGACGACGGGATGGCGTTTAACGTTGTCATCCGGGGTCCATTACTAAATATCTCGCAAACGAATGAACGCAGCGTCTTGAAACTTCCAGTTTCTTTTTATCTTACTCGTACACATGATGACAAAAATTTTGACTCGAGGTCATCTTAGGTCACGTCCAAGTGATAACGTAAAGATGAACATGTTTTGCGATTTGACGTTCGATTTCACTTCGCTACTTCATGGTCGACTTTTTTTACGTTGCATGATAACTGTGGTCTGCATTGCATATCAACATGACCTGAGGGGTCATTATGGGGCACCATGATTTCATCCCAGGTCATCCTAGGTCAAATATGCATGTTCCACTTTCCGGCTGAAGAGAATACACTTTCCATAAAAGAAACCGAATAAACTGGTTTTTCGGGTAAGGCCAGATAGAGTACGAATTTTCTTGCAACATGTTACACGTGAAAATCATTCAGTAGGTTCTTGCAATAATGTAAGCACTTTTTTTTAGTTTGACGTTTGGCGGTTTTATGAATATTTCAGCTTAGCGAGTGAACTTGCGGCATCCGTTTGACCTTGTAATGATTTACAACATTTTGTGAAAGTGCGCAACGTGGAGCTGATTGACTTCTGTGGTTATCGAGAGGTGCCAGGTAGAGATTACGAGCTGTTCACAATAAGTATTTCATTGTTACATGTACATAGTAATCGGAGCCATTCTAATGCTCTATTCACGCACAATGCTCTTTAAAGGCACCTTTTTTTAGAATATCCTGTAAAAGGGATTCGGAAACATGCACTGTATAACCCTTTGGCACGGATTTCAAATTTGACCTAGACTGTGACCTTGACTTTTGATGATCTTGGGTCAGGTGGAAGTCTGGCGAAAAGCCGTCCTGAGGTACATTAGCACGTGAACGTCAGTCCCGCCGTGCTTTATGTTGCGATAAGGCGAATCTGGAGAAAAGGGTTACTTTTGGGGACTCGTTCTGACTTTTGACGTAATCGTTGACCCACAATAAAAAAAACTGCACATGTTACAGGACTGCAGCTTTTAGCACTACCCATTACCATTTAAATTAGCCAAATCGGGGGACAGGTTTCGGAGATATGCGGGAAGGGGACTAAATGTTCCCCCAACTTAGGTTCCGAAATAACCGAGTCAATGCTTGTGCTTAGGTTAGCCTTGTGCTTAAGCTGACCTCGAGCCACTTCACAAAAACATGATTTGTGCAAAAATCATCTGATCGTACTCATTTGACATCGTGATGTACACTGCACACTGCCCTCGGGTTACTTTGAGCGACAGACGATTTGTATAAACAAACATAGTTAGCACGATGCTTCATGTTACCGGTTCCAACCATCCTCGCCCTGTTCGCGTCCTCCGAAGCGCTCGGCATATTGCCGCCAAAGTTGATGGACTGGCCTGGCCTATGGCGTCATCATTTACTTTTAGTTGAACAACAGGGTCACGTCTAGGGCCGCAGGGTGACGGGTTGTGGACAACCGTCCGAATCATCGAAATCGGCGATCTGCTTTAGTCGTTGCTGAGTTAGTCGTCCATGTCCCATAATAATGACCACCCTGGCCTTAATCTGTCTTTTTGGTAAAAAAAAAAGAATACACTGCCGTAAGTCTTCTGTCATCGACATTTCAGCTCCTACAGATCTCTGGCCATTTTCAGGCGTATATTACTATTCCCGATACAGTGGCGTACTAAATGTTCAGTGACATTTTCCCGAAAATGACCAGAGATTTTTACCGATCGAAAAGGAGTACGATAAACTCACGACGAGTTTGGATTTTACTTGTATTTTATTTGTACTATATTTTATTTGATTATACTTGGATTTTACTGTAAATGGCCGTACGAACATCGTCAGAAACTTGCTGAGGCATTTTCACCATGATTTACCTCTATAACAACGAAATGATTCTTCACTACCGTATTGCTTTTAATAACTCGGATTATTATAATCGCAAAACTGGTCTTTTCGGAGTATACAGAAGAAAATTTTTCGCAACATATCATACACTTTTTTTCCGTTTCGTCACGACGAGAAAAGGGAGAAGGGAAATAACAATAATAAAACAGAAAACAAGCAGAAGTGGACAGAACAGACTGGTAGTAGAAATGACTAGCCTGTGTGAATTTGCGTGATTCGTATTTTCATAATGGAGATCTGGATTTCGCCGTTTCACCTGTCAACGTTCCTTATATTGGCTTTTATCGATGACCATTTTATGCTACATTCCATGCAACATTCCAGAAAAAATCGCAAAAGGCATCGAAATATGCGAGCAGTCGAGAAATGCAGCTCCTGTGTACTCCAAAAAGGCGGTTTGGAAAACATTTCTCGTTTTGTTAAAAAGATGTAGTGGAGTGCGCTGAAGTGACTGGTTTGGGATCAGAGCTCTTTTTCAGCTGGCTTTGTGCGCGGCCGCTAACGTCACTATTGAAGAATCACCAATCATTTCTATTCAACCGATGCCCGGATGGCGCTGGGTTCATCACACCGTTCTGCTTCGCGAAACCAACAGCTGATAGGTCCGGTATCGGGACAAGCGGGACTGGACACGACAGGACTGGCGCCTGCGCCGAGAATTGAGCCCAGCACCGTCCGATCCCCTGAACCCTCCTCTTGGTTTTGGCGGGCAGTCTCGGTGTAAGGCATCATATCTCATCAGCACGCCGTCTTCCCTGCGTTAGAAAATGTCATAGCCGTTCTGTCAAGGCCAAGGCGTTCAGAAATGTCAGTATTAACGTTTAAGTGCGGAAACATAACCTCCGAAATTGTCCCCTGAACAAAGTGTGCAATCTGACGTCTTCTGAATTAAATGCAGAAGTCGTAAATAACTTAACCGTCTTCTGATGAACATTGTGCTTTTTGTATTACATTTCCATTACATTATATTACACACTGCACATTGCATTATATTACGCGTGGATTGCGTACTATAACCACGCAGGTGTTGGTAAACGTCTGCAACAAGCGTCACAGCTGGCCGGAGGCTGGCCAGTGAGTTTTTTTCTGTTTATTTAAACTGGAACCCATTCGACAATCGATGGCAACGATGACCGTTTTCATCACACGCACCATAACAAATTACGAGGCCATGCTGGATGCAAAATGCCACTGGTTATCAGCATCTAGGAAGATGTAGTTCTAACTGGTATTTTGCGTTACAGTTTGCAGCAGCTGCACGGACGACAAAGATTCTTCGATGTTGGACAAGTGGAAAATGCCTGTTCATACCCTGGGAAGAAAACAGTACTATCTTGGAATTTTCTTTAAGGTAAGTCCTATCTTTACGATGTAAAAACTCGGCAGGCATACGTTGTGATTGTTCAAGGAATTGAGATCACCTCGGCCATAATGTTCGTATTTTGGCAAGCATCCCAGCTAAGTATACGATATTATCTACCCGGATGCTAGGTGGAATCCAAGTGAAATGACTTTTACTGTGCGTTTGTAGTCGTCCTACCTGACTGCTGACGCAGTGCCGTTGCTGGGCGTCGCTCATGCTCACGGCCTGCGGACGGCCGCCGTCTCCGTGGAGAGAGCAGCGCCAGCGCCGCCGACGCCGACAAGCCGGCGAACGAGCAGCCGGGCAGGGCCCAGCTCAGGCACGGAGCCCGGCGAGTCCGTCACTTACGGAGCCGCCATGGAGCCGGTGCCCGCGCATGTGGAGGTGGCGCCGACGCCGATGTTGCGCGCCGCGGTCGGGAACAGCTCCGTCGAGTACAGGACAGCACGCAGGAGGCCGGGACCGCGGCCAGCTCGCTGGCAGTAACCAGCAGGGCGCGGCGGACTCACTCAGTCGGGTCGGAGCGGCGACGGTGGGCGGCAGCGTGGCGGCCGTGCACGGGAAAGGGCGACCGCGGTGAGCCGCCTGCCCGGATCACCGATCGCCGGGATCGTGGCGAGGTACGCCGGGAACTCCAGCGCGGCCGAGACGGCCAGCTGGGATGAAGGCTGCTGCTGATGTACGCCGTGTTGAAGGTGATGCCGTAGAATGCCATGCTGACCGCCAGCCATGCCCAGCAGCTGCTGAAGGACATGGCTCGCAGTCGCGGCGCTGACAGGAACACGAGGGAGCCGCACAAACTGCAGGGTCCACCGTCCGGGCTGGACTGTCCGTCTCCGGAGACCGACTGCCGACGCCTCAACTGCCGCACGTTACTCGCCGTCAGCTTCAGCTCTTCGACGCCAGGCGGGATCCTCCGATTCACCCTTCCAGTTTTCCTGCGGATGACGAGGGCTTCGTCCTTGTTGTCCCTGGACTAACAGGCAACAGACTAACAGACCTGTCCCTGGATTAACAGCCAGCGTGGCGACTCGTCTGTCGCCCAGTGACAGAGCAGCAGCAGCAGCGCGGGAGTCGTGATTAGTACCTGCCGCTTCAGCAGTGGGCCAGCAACGCCAAGCACATGTTTCCGACGACGCAAGGCGGAATCTAGAACAACATGCTCGCCTTGCCTCGCAGGTGCGGCGGAAACATTTCTAGGAATTGCACGAAGCCCACTGTGAATAAGCAGCATAGGAATATAGCCGTGAAGAAACGCAGGCCGATCAACGCAGCGTAGGAGGGCGTAAAGGCGATAAACGAGCTAAACACGGCGAGTAGCCACGAAGCGTACAGCATCAGACGCTTCTTGCTGAACCGGTCGCTGAGGACGCCGCTGCCAAATACGCCGAACGCCGAACGTGACGACGGCCTGGTCGGTGGCACTCAGCGGTTGTCCTGTGACACCAAGTCCCATTCAGTGATGATTGTGGAAGTATACCAGGATATATCGTGCACTCAGGCAGTGCACCAGCGTCGTGTTCGCTGTCACCACACTGTGCTTCGTCTGAACTGCATTGAATCTTCATCACTGCTCAAATACCCTGTCGCCGTCCGAGTCCATAGAAAAGGGAATGTACTCGTGCTTTCCCAGGTTGCCGTCAGATGTCGGGCTTCTGCTATCGGGAGGGTGGTGCCAATCCGGCGGCGTTTTGCCGAAGTTGGTGTTCGCGATCGCGCTGAACGGGCTGGGGATCGAGATAACAGAGAGTCAGAAGAACGGCTGGGCGTGCCATCACCCAAAGCCAACGAAAAGGCCCAACATGTCTTCAAACGAGCGGACTTGCTGCAGTCGGCGAATCGTCGTCTTCGAGTCGTCTTCGTCACCACGTCGATCCCCAGGACGAAGCATCGCTGGACGCGGCCTGTGCAGCTCGCCGAGTGGCACCAGGATCAGCCCCGTGAACGTCTAGTTCTGTTCGCGCCATGTTTACTGAATATCTTACACTTGCTCCGGCCCCGCGTGTTGAGACCGTCGAGGGCAAGCCTGACTGGCAGGAGGGGCATGTCTGCGAGGGCGTGTAGCAAACACTTTGTCAGCAAAAGCGAAACAACTTCCGAAGCTTCTTCGATCAAGTGCGTCGCGATGGATGTCTGTTTCCGTCCCTGTACTGTATGCGTTATTGCCCTTTGTCGGTCCGTCCGTCCGTCCAGGCCCCCCCGGACATTCGGTTCATGTATGGGCTGTGGGGCTCCTAAGGCTGGCAGTAGGCACTGTATGAAAGTTTTCCGAGTTTCCTTGCGCCCCATTGCGGCTCCTATTATGGGGGCTCTTTGGACATCTCTGAAAGTATTTTTTTTTCTCCTTCGTTATGATGGCCTTAAATGTTGAGATAATTCCTCTTTGTGCACGGATTAAGGCTTCAAACACTCAACACAAAGGTTGTGATCTTTGAAAGTGTCATCCGTGTGTGGTAAGTGACATCTGACATAGCTTCGATGCAGCTGTTACTTTGTAACGATGCCACAGGAGGGTAAACTACCCTCGTTCATTGCCGGGGCATTTATCGGGATTGTTGGAATATTTTCCTGTGCAAATGCGTTGCGATACCTTGTATGATGCCCCCATCTTATTAAATAAATTTTAGCCATGTCAGAATGCTTGGGCGGGACCTGCAGAGACTGCTCAGATTTGCTTCCATTTCTTAAATGATTTGGCGGCCATTTTGAAACGCTATGTGACCTCTTGACTACATGAAATGGAAGTTTTGTCATAAGACTGGGCATGTGCACATTTTTGTTCTTCCCCAATGGAGAAACTTTCGACCGCTCTCACTTTCGTCCCTGTAACTCCGCCAGCTGATAATGGGTTTCTCGATAATTTCAGAATAGCGAAGAGCGGTCCATAATGTGCACGTACGCAGGAGAAGATAGAATTAGCGTTAAGCTCACGATATAAAGAAATCCTTGTATCCTCACGATATAAAAAATTTCGGCCACAGGCCTTCCTCACGAATAATTTTTCAAAAAGACAAAAACACCGACAACGACAAATACGAAAACTGACATGTCTGTGCAGGGAACGTGCATCCATCATAATAAAACACCGTTATATAATTAATCCAAGGTAAAACGACCGCTACAACCAAAGACGTAGCCAGAACTACCACTTCTGGTAACCACTGATATGGGTACTATAATGTATGCACGTTTCCTGCACGGACATGTTAATTTTCGTACTCGCCGATGTCAGTGTTTACGTCTTGTTGAAAAGTTATCCCCTCGTGTTTTTGAAAACTATCCCTTCGTCTTTTTGAAAAGCTATCCCGTGACTGAAATATAGAATTAATTTATTTTTGTGTTCTTTTTTTGTATATTATGAGCTTAAGGCTAATTCTGTCTTACTTTATTACAACAATCATGCTCGTTAACGCACGAAAAAATTATGCGGGTGAGCATGACAATTTTTTTTATCACAACGGTACTCTAGATAAGAGCAGGCGAACATCGTAAAAAGTCGGACAAAAGACGATTTTTCCATGAGTGAGTGTTAAATTTCCGGAAAAATGGGAGACATGGCCACCCAGACGCCACGCTCTTAACCCTATCACTCAAGATCACATGAAAATGAGAAATTGCACATTTTCTTTGACGCTTAAGCCAGCCGAAGGAGCAACTGCCATTCCCCCAGCTGACAATGATCAAGGAGTCAAATCACGGACTAATCCAACTGAAAGTTCCTTATACGAATCTCTCTTACACTTCCGCCATTGTGACGCCCTTGGCGGATGCGAAGTTCACGTGACCTGATGACCGTGAGATCTTCTGAGGAGAGGGGTTGGCCTTATACACCCGTGCCACGATGATATCTGCAGCGTTTACGGCGTTCGTTTATTGCCCGACCTTGATCACACATCACGATTTGCCACATGGTGAGACAACGTTCGCAGGCTGTTCGCAGGATTCGTCCGAAATCAGGTCTTGTTGTTAGTGTTCGTCCAGCAGCCGGTGCAGTGAGCAATGCTCATGCCTTTAGGCTGCTTTAATGTTCAGAAAAATAAGCCGTTGTATCACAAGAGATCGGCGCCATTACCAGACTGGTCTCAGTCGTGGCTCGGTCTAGGGCCGGCTGGCCAAGATGCGACCTTCCATCGTCGGTAATACAGGAATCGGCGTCCCGGCCACATGAGTACCCAACATACGCACACGGCAGTGACCGAAACGCTCCAGTATTCTCCAGCATTCATAGGTTTCAGTTTTCGATAGTGACGCACTTTAGCTCGTTTCAGGCGGCAGCGCGTCGCGATGATGCGTTATTGACGATGTTAACTATGTTCATTTCCTCCCAGGTGCAACCACCTAGGAGGAAATGAGACGAAAAGGGATCTATCCTGGCAAACATGTCTTGCCAGGCTAATCATCATTTTAAGAAACCACCGTGAGCAAAATGAGTAATATGCGACGCAGAGATACGTCATGAATGGCCCATCCATATGAAGTAATTTCGTTGACGCCCTGAGGTTAATTTTTGCAGAAGTAGAGGGATAGTGTGACCAACTGACAACGTCGCACGTTCGTTATAGGCTAACTGGTATCGGGCGATGCAGTATTGCCGCTACCACAACATGCACCTGGCCAGTATCGAGAGCGCCGAGGAGAACAATGAACTGGAGCAGCTGATCAAAGAAAACAGTGAGTTCTGTCCCGCACCTGTCACCGATACCAACCAGTAACTTTATCCTCAGTATCTATCAAACAGTGTCACATCTTATTCCGTGCAGTTTTGCTTCTTGCAGTTTATCTGCAGACTCAGCTAGTTCGGATTTTGCTACGGGTGACTAAAACATGGTCATTTACGTAAGCGTAGTGAGGCCGCTTTGACTGTCATTGTCTAGATTGCAGAGATTCTTAGGGATCTTTCAGTGACATTTCCAGTGTTAATTCTTATGTGCAGTGTTGTTTTGTTGTCTGTAATGACATTTTCATCCTGCTGTGCTCTGTGAACCATGTTAAACGAGGCCCTGACAACTAAAGCGGACTGTGCTGCCATGCTCGAATGAATCCGGTTGAATCCGGTCGGTAGAATTCAGCAGCAAAGCGTCTGGGCAGTCGTTCGCTGGTACCGATCAGGAGGCCTGCAATAAAGCAGTCCGCAGACTGCCGTCTCCCCGGGGCGCACCACACCTCTGTGAAACACGACACGACCGTGTCTGCACGGTATCACTGAGATCACATGCCACCGGCCACTGTTCAAACAACATTATCGTGGTGCGGCGTCGGCAACAGAAACTCATTGCTGTCGTGGTTTGAGGCATGGTGATAAGCGTTCACAAATCAGTATTCCACCTTATAAAAGGTCATCATACCCCATAGACCTGCAGTTGTACTGAAAACACGACCCACTAAAACAGTCAGGGGCGCTGAAATCATTCAGAAATGTTCCGAAAGCCCGACAAAAATTTCCTTCGAGCTCATGATCCCTAGTCAACTTCGCGGCCGCGACTTCACGGTCCTTCTGAAACGTGACAGTGGGGAACGTTCCCCGACGGCACTTTGCACAACGGAGGAAGGTCTGGACAAAAGGTGACCGCAAAACCCAATACCTCATTTGGATTCTCACCAAAAATCATGCCATGGTATCGTCAAAAGCAGTCGATTCCAGCGACAGCTCGTCTCTGCGTGACAGGTTTCGGCCACGAGCACTTCTGGATTTCGGGCACCGACCAAGGGGAGGAGGGCCGCTTCTTCTGGATGTCCAACGGACGGCCCATCGCGTTCACCAACTGGAACGCCGGCGAGCCCAACAACTTCGAGTACGAGAACGGCGAGCTGGAGCACTGCATGGAGCTGTGGGACCGCGACGGCAAGGGAATGCGGTGGAACGATTCGCCGTGCTCCTTTGAGACGTACTTCGTGTGCCAGGTGAACCCTTGACCGGGTGACCTCGTCCTGTTCGGGTCAACTGCAAGCCAAAAACGCCGTCGACCAGCCGCACCACGGAATCACGTTTTGAATGGCGAAGTTGGCAGAAGGTGGTACCGTGCCACATGATATTTCGCTTCAGGGATCGCATAACTCGCGATGCACTTCATTCGGCCGTGTGTCATATCTCTGTGTGCAAGCTTGTAGTTTAAGATAGGTTTTCTGCTCGTGCAGAGCACGCTGGTCTACCTAAGAAGTCGCCGAAAAATTCAGAGTCTTGTATGATACATTATTAGGATTTTTGCAACAATGTCTATTCCTCAGATTGTTGCTGTCTGCTTTATCGATACCAGACAACATTTTTTATATTTCGTTTTCATCCCTGGCGCATCAATTAAGCCTTGTATGGGAGCAATAACAGATTGTTCGACTTGCCTTTCATTCCCACCACATCAAATATCGTACATTACATTAAGTTAAGGACAATAGCCACCAGTTAAGTACAATTAAAATGGATGTCATTGGTCACAACTTTTATGGCTAACGTTGCATGTTCAGTAAGCAGTTACCGCATGAATCGTGAAAACACCATCAAACGTCTAATTTGCAGCATTTGTCGCTGCAAATCGCACTTAAGCTTTCGATAATTTTTGGGGATCACGTGCCTGGAGCTCGGTAACCCTGTATTCACTTCAATAAGCTGGAAACATCTCCGCCGTGCTTACGGACTTCGAGCCGGGCTCACTACGACTGGACACGAACACGGACATGGACGAAAGCAGAGTACAGCCATCCACACAGTCAGCAGCAATAAGTCATTTACACCGCCTGATGTATGGGAATGAACAAATGATGCGCGCATAAAAAGTCGGTGCAGAGAGTCGTGTCTGCGGCCCTGCCTGAAAATGCACAGCTCATTCACGGTGTGAGACTGGCATGGACCATCCGACGCTCACAAGCACCTAGTGCTATGTGGCCCCGAAAAGAAAGTCAGATGTCAGAAACTGAGGTCACGGAATGCTTGTGTCGTGGCATCCAGGGCACTGGGAAGTTCCTCAGTCTGGCTGGATGCCTAGGTCACGATCAATCCATTTGGGTGGTGCGATCACGTGGCATTGCCACAAGCTCTGCAATCCCGATTCCGTCGAATCAGAACATTGCCGGAAGTGCCCTAGCATTGTTTCTGAGGCTCTCTGTGCTCTGGCTTGTGAACTCGTCCTAGACTTTTCAGGGGATGCTCTTTAAACTGCATCCCCCGAAACGGCCAAAATAAAACGTCTAAGTGCTAAGCGACATGCGAGTTCTACCTAACCTATCACAACAGATGCACATTCCGCCCGATATTTTAAATATTTCTTCACACGTAACAGTTACAGTCGAAACAGTTATACAAAGAACATTAAAGAGATACATATTCACTATTTAGTCACGGGCACCCTGAGAGATTCTTGCTATCGCTATGTCCATCGTTAGCGAAGTGACACACCCGTCATTTTCAGACGTGTAGTCGGTGGGATTTTGAGGTCTTTCCTTACCCTGTGCGGTGGCTTAGCTACTATTTGATGCCGAAATGTGCATTCAGGTGGCGCAGAGACCATCGGGACGTGACAGACGGACAAGTGTGTTCGATGTTTTACGATCGTGTGACCACGGCCAGTGCCCGGAAGGCCAGATTTTAGTTCCATGGCCGCCTATTTCGAGGCAGCTGCATCGCGTGCAAGTGTGTGCCCCTGCGTCTTGAACGTATTGCTAACGGTGTCTGGGTGCGAACCTCATGCTCGTGTGCGGATCAAAACGTACGGTGTAATGTTGTGTAATGTGCACAGGATTGTGTGGGATTTCTGTTGTACGTAGACTCATTCTTACGGGGCTTGGCTGCTGCAGTAACTTCGCTATGAATTGCTTTATCAGAGCTTACTAAAAAGTGTGATGAAATCACGAGATATGTTATAAATATTTGCTTGTTTCCTTTGAAAGCAGTGTTGCTTTCAGCTGTTCAGACAGCCACATATACCACGACAACTCAGTACCTATTCACTTCCAGTTTTATGTTTTTAAGTCGTAGTTGACTCACAACATTCGTGTAAAAGCGGTATGTCTGGTCACTAAATGCGTAAGATGTATAAGTGGTGCTGGTTTAAAGGAACCTGAAAGGAACCTTGATACTACCAAGAAATAATGCATTGACAATGGCACTGACAGCACGGCTGCGGAAGGCGTTGAATGTTTAAATGTCAAACAGCTAAATATCGTCACAAATTGAATCTGAGAAGGATCGCTGGGAACGTATCCATTTCCGGACTCTGATCCTACAATTCAATACATTCATATCCATGAAGATCATCACATGCTGCAAGATCATGACACATTGCAACCGGTAAAAATATCGCTTTCCCTGTAGATTGGTTGCAGCGGGTTTGGGCTGAGGCGATCTACTGACGAGAACAGTCTCATTGTTTCTCTCCGTTCCGTTTTCAAAGTTCGCTGCTCGGGGTCGGTTGCCTGAACTAAGTGGCGGGCGGCTGCTATTGCACTGGAGCCAGTGCACAACAACACCTTCACGGGTCACCTTCCAGTCGGGAAAGTTCACCGTGGGTCACGATCCGGTCAGACAGTCTCCCCCGCGGGCCGCCCTCTGGACAGAGACACCCTCTACGGGCCATTCTCTGGGTAGACACCCCGTGCGGACCGCTCTCTAGAAATAGACGCCCTCGCGGGCCGCTCCCAGGATAGAGAACTCCCCCCCCCCGAGGACCCTCTCTGGACAGAGATACCACCGTGGCCCGCTCTCTGGAGGACCCCCCTGGCCGCTCTGAGACAGAGATGGGAGCCCCCGTGGCCCGCTCTCTGGATAGACACGCCCCTGGCCCTGAAGGCACCCCCATGGGCTGCTCTCTGGCTAGACACCCCCCTCGGGCCGCTCTTGAGATAGAGACGCCCCTGGGAGCCGCTCTTGAGATAGAGACGCCCCTGGGAGCCGCTCTCTGGACAGAGGCACCCCCATGGGCTGCTCTCGGTCAGCCGAACCCCGTTTCCGGCCGGCGGCGGCTGTCGGCTTCGGTTGGCCGCAGATCGGTGCAGCGGTGCTACATTTAGCCGCCACCATCCGTCACTGCGCCGCCGCCGGACAGGGTTTATCGAAACTATTGGCGTGGCCGAGTCCAACAATAACAGCACGGCCGTTGTGTCTGGCCGGCGGGGAGGGACGGCCCGGGCACGGACGGGGAGGGGGCGAGCCCTGGCCGCCGCTCAGCGCCGGTTGACAGTCGCCGCCGGGCCAGCGGCAGTCCGGCGGCTGCGGAGAGGCGCTGCCAGCTCAGCGCGAGACCGTCAGCGTGGCGATCACTCGGACTCACTGATCGCCAGCGCCCTCTGCTGGTGACGGAGGCACCTGGAGCTGTGGAGGTGTGAGATCTGGTGCGTAGCCTGCCTGTGACGTGGCCAGTGGAGGTCGTAGTGGTGCCGGTGCCCGTGTGGCCGGTACGTTGAGACGTGGTGGTGGTGCTGGCTCCCGTCCGTGGTGCGGTTTTGCGGCGCTTCACCTGATCACTTGTTCTAACGATGCAGTGGATTCTCGTGGATCAGTCATGACGTCTACTCGCGCACATTGTGCTGACATCCGGCAATGGTGTAGCTAGATGGTGGGCGTAATGGCATGCAGGAGCGATACAGCTGGATGGAAATTTCTCTGCGCATCGGTAGCCAGCTGAAGTTCAGGGTCAGAGTGGTACAGTGACTCCACGAGACGGCGGCACGACGAGGGATGTCCTCAGACTCTCAGGGATACTACACGGCATACCCGGACGAGGTAAGCCGAGCACTACGCAACATACTCTAAACAGTGTAAGCCCGCCATTACACATCATACCCAGACCAGGTAAGCTCGGTACTCACTGTACGCAGCGCACCCACCAGACACGACTGCAGCCAGAGGGGTCGGGGACTTACGGAGCACACACCGAAAAATGGGTGAATCTGCCCCGTTAACAGGGGTAAACAAAGCTGTTTACATTGCAGTGCTAAACGTCTGTTGTTTAATTTCAGGGGCGTATTATGATATTGGCATGTTTAAGCTATATTGTGTTTGTGAGCTTTTCGCAAAATATTACTGTTCCATCTAACGAAACCTCTGGCTGCATTTCTGTACCCAGTTCAAGTAAACCCTGAAATGCGTTTGTGACGACCATAAATTCTTGATACGGGCTTAACTATCCTTTGACGTACCTGCGGTAAACGGGCTACATTTGTGACCTTTAAATTGCGAAAATCCTAAGGCACACAATAAGATGCATGTAACATCTCTAACACCATAAAAGTGTAATTTAACGGGGCTGTTGCTTATCAACAACCTTCTTCCTGTTTACCCACAGCAATTACCGGGCCTTCCGCGAGGGGCGCTAGTGTCACTGTGGTGACAGCAGCCATCGTCAGCTCCGCTGCGCCCACGGCTGTCTATGGACCTTGACGACTGTGCAAAAGACCACACGTTTTGAATGGCAAAAAGGTTTTAGAAGCCATGTAGACGTCTCGCAATTTCAAAATGTCACGGAGAATGTGTAAAACAGTTCATAATGCTCTGCCTTCCAATTCGCTCGATACCGACGCTATATGTTACACTGAGCGCCGAATGGCATTCGCGTGGCAGTGGTGCGGTAGATGGAGTTAACGGATTGCCGACTCTGACTGTGTCAAAGTCTGGCGCGCTCCCCTGTCTGCGCCGTGGTGCGGTCTGCGGCCGTCTGTTCAGAGGTGGGCGGCGTCGTCGGCCACTGTTGGCTGTAGATGTCATGGGCCCGCTCCAAGCTGGCCGGCGGCGAGCGGCCCGCGCCAACACCCGTGCCAGCCCACCTGGCGGTCACTGCCCGGCCACAGCACCCGGTACTGATCAAATGCCGGACAATGTTCTTGGTATTCAGGGTACGGTCGGCACATCGTATCGAATTTTTACAGCGTGCCATAAAGCATGCACAGGAACGAGCGGCGAGGATAATTCTCGGTATCAGTTACGGCTATAACGGTCATGCACTCGAAACCCCCTGGTCTCCTCTTTTGTAATGCGCAACCGCCAGTGTTTCGAATGTTCCGCTGTAGCGGAGGACGAAGAGAACGGAGAGAGAACATCGGCACCCGTGCAATGACTCCAACCAGGCGCCTGTGCCATGCCTCAAGAGCAAACGGAATAGCCACTCTCGCCAAAATCGAAGTTCTGCAGAAGGTCGCCGATGATTGAGATGATACAGCTTTTAAGTTCTTTGACGTAAGATCACTTTGACCTCATGTGTGTTTTTGCGCTGCCGTTTTTATCTAATGCTGTTTTACTCAGCAATATGCAACTTGTAGTCTTATGTGCCACTTTGGTTACAGTGCACCACCTTAGGTCGCTGTTGTCCACATGCATAGAAACTACATCATTCGTTGTATTTAATGAACTTCCGAAATTGCTTAGTAACAGCTCCTAACCACAACAATAGCTGCACTTGATGACACACGATATCCGAAATGGTGTGCTGCGTTAGCAAAGATAAGTTTTATCTTCCACATATTCAGCCCGATAATAATATAGATAGAGAATAATAATGACAAATTAATAAAACGGCAAAAGTAAAAAAAAATAAAGCAAGGCGATAAATATCGCAACAGCTTAAGACAGCTTTCAAACGAGTCAGTAGCCATCCCCGGAGCACGCCGTAATCCCAAACTGCAGTGGTAGCGATTTTCGTCCTTCGGCGCCGCGGCGGGGAATCCCCGCCTCGCGCGGCACGCGGGCCGATACGACCTGGTGACGTCAGAGCGGACTCGCCGCTAATTCGCTGTCGCGGGGCACTCGGCTGGCAGGACAGGCGGCCGGTCGGATCAGAGGCGGGCCGCCGGGCGCTGACAGCCTGCTTCTGATCCGGGGACGTCATACGGACGACAGATCTTCTCCCAGCCGGCAAATTGGCTGGGACGCGGCCCGCAGGACTCCCGGCTCTGTGGGCCTGCTCGGCTGACGTTGGAATATTGATATGAAGGCATGATCTGTGAAATGGTGATCAGTGTGCCGCGTTATTACTTATGTGGAGCGTTGACAGATACATAATCGATCCTCGTACGGTCCACAGTCTCTACTCTCGCCAAACGTGCTTATGATGAAGATAAACAAAATCACTGTTTGAGAATCCAGTGGTGTTCTTTTCACGTCCGTTGTAAACAGTTCGGAAATGTATTGAATTGGTCCAAAAATATCGCTCATGACGGGTTATTTTGCGCTTCTAATTGTCGGCTCTCATAAGAAATATATAGAAGCATGAAGAAAGCTCATTACTGAACAGTGATATTCTGCTGCCACGTTTTTTTTCATTAGGCTGGCCAAACAGGCACTGCGTGGAGGGAGATCTGTTTTAATTTGTTTTGGAAGGCAAAAAGTCACTTACATCAGTGTGGCAAGATTCGTTTTGCTTTGGGTGTGGCGATGCAGAAAAAAATATAAATATTTTTATCAACGCTACAAAAAAAGAGCGAGAAAAAATGCCAGCCATTGTGGGAGCCATGTTCAAGAAAATCAGAGTCAAAGTCACAGTTACAATGACAAGATACGGAAAAATAAAATGACGCATTTAACCCTATTCCCGGCAGGGGGGGGCGGAATCCGCCCCCCGAAGGTTTTTTGCTCGCCAATTCCAGGCTTTTTAATGCACCTTCACGAAACTTGGTCACTTTTCCTAGCTATTTCTTTCTACGTGCCGTGACAAAATTTCAAAATTCTACTTTGCTCAGGGGCGGAGTTAGGCAACGTTTTTGGGAGGCACCTCATGCCATTTTTGGCCATGTTAAGGGTAAAAGGAAAATGTCTGCCAAAAACAGAGTTATTAAAATAGAACTTAAAACTTTATATGGATGTATAGCTAAATAGTTGGGCCATGTGCAGATAAAATTTTGTTTACCTGAGGTCATTCTACAAGCTCAGGTCAAGGTCAAAAGTCAAAATTCGTTTTTTCGCAATGATTTCAGCGCCGTTTTTTCAAATGCCAAACCCAGAATATGTATGACGTAGAAGGATGCCTTCTACTTGTGTACCAAGTTTCAGCTTCATATCAGGTCGGGTCACGGAGCTATGACCTAAAATGTCAGTGCGCGTACCCTATATCGCAATAGCCATAAAATGAAATTTTTGAAATAGAGTAAATTCAAACGATTGAAAACGTTTAAAGATAATAGTAAATGCATAGGAGATCATTCCAAGTGACCCCAAGGTCACTGGAGGTCATTTAAGGTCAAAGGTCACAAGTTGATCTGAGAAACGTGTGGCCATGACAGTTCCCCCTTTTTCATGTCCCTGGCACCGCCTATGCTAACATTATGCAAACATTGTAATGCGATTTGTACTTCTTTAGTATAACATGACTAGCAGAAGCCAAAAAAGGTGTTTGCCTCTTTTGTTCATCCAGTTGTTAGAAAACTAATCCTCGTATTTTTGAAACCCTGTGAACGCCTATGAATTTTCTCAAAATTTCAGATTTGTGGACCCATGGTGAAAGCCCTATCCATAATCTCTCGATTCATGCCAGTTTCATCGAAATCGGTTGATAAACAACGGAGTTATAAGAAGTCCAAAAATTCCCCCCATTTTGACATTTTTGCCCCCCTGTATCCGCAAATCTCAAAATTTTGAAAATTTCTTTTTATAAAAATGTAGTTCACGTCACGGGAAATCGATTGCCGTTTGTTGCGATGAAATCGGACAAGTAGTTCTCGAGATTTCAGGGAGGGCCGAATCCGCCCCCCTGCCGGGAATCGGCCATACCGTCTAGCCCTCCGGGAATAGGGTAAAACAGGGCATACTACTGCAATACTGCGCCCAACAGGTGTGTAGCCAGGATTTTCCCGGGAGGAGCGCAAGTGTCAAATTTGGGATATGCCATAGGCATATGACGAAAGTCATGGGAAAAAGAAGCAAATTCATATAACTGACTTGATATTTAACGGACAGGCGAAACAAACTTTGCTTTTGGAACATATATGTGATTATGACTCCATATTCCTGCGAAATCGCGAAATGTCTAATGTAGACCGCTTGGCTCGGGTGATGGCCCCCATGGCCCTTCACCTTGGCTACGTCCCTGACGTTAAAGAAGTGGCTGACCAGATTATGCTGACAATCCTGTAAACCGTTTGTCAGTCATTTCATCCAAGGGGCCGACCCCAGGGCCAAACATTCAGCCTGTTGTACCAGTGGAAACAAAACGTTATCTTCGGCCTGTTGCTATATTTCAGAATCCAAGACGTCTGCAGTCCAACTTCCCTGTGTACACGCCGGGAACCTGCCATCTACGATGTTCTGACTTCTTTCTGGCTTCCTACCAGTTCCGGCCAGCATGAGAAATGTCCTACCTCTCCAAGTCCGAACGTTCTTACGCCGGAGGTCCCACGACGTATTCGGTCCAGACGAGCAAAGTATTGAAGTGAAATATAAGTTATACAAATCTCCAACAATGTTTAGCGTTGTCTTATCAGATAAGTTGTACCCATCACTCTCTCGGTGATCGGTGTCATGTTCGTAATTATTTGCACTGCAATCAATCACGTAAAGAAAGTGAAGGTACGCTGGCTTACTGGGGATGCCGGCAACCACAGTCAACTGAAACGATCGTTCGAGCAGCCGCTTTTAAATTGTCCTAAAGCGTCTCGAGTTTGTTTTGTGCGCAATGTTCCATGACCAACCATGTCATGCCCGGCGACGATGCGGAAACTGCCTCAACTTAGAAGTGAGGCTGGCGAACGGTAGCGGCGACATGATGGTGTGTCATACTGTGTCGTGGGTCATGCACAGCGCCCAAGGCATGGATTTGTCCGTGTTTAGTGTGATTCTTACTCGGAATTTCGTGCACAGCGTAATAAATCTGGTTAGTAAACCTTAGAAAACATCAAACAGCCGGAAATATCATTTCTCTAAGGGGGCAACCAAGGTCCGGCGGTGCGGCTATGCTGGTATCACGGTAGTGATGCCAACAGCTTTAGCATTTTAATGAATTTAACTCGGAGCAGTTCTACGTTTTCCATTCCTGTTTACACCAAAATCAAGTGACATTATCTATACTCAGTTTTCTTCCCCTATGCGCACTGTTTTTCGTGGTAGTGTCCTCCTGTGTTTTGTGCAGTAGCAAATCAATATTTCGTGATATGGGGATAGTATTTTGCCTTTCGTGGCAGTGCATGTGTTCTCTGATGCCACCCATTAATGGCACAGGACGGGTCTTCTTCCAACGTCTATTGACCTGCGCCTACTCAGGGTTGTGGCGCATCAGGTGTCAGTAGGACACGGGTAAATACGACCTTGCGGATATTCGCGGGAACCCGATTTGAAACTCCGTAAGTATAGCTATTAGGACAAAATGTATATCAGAAATAACCATTTAAGATACCAAATTTGAACTTTCAAACCCCAAACTTGTTTTGAAGTTTTGTTTTCAAAAAGTTTTGAACATTCGAAACGCATCCTGAGGGTGAGCTGTATTCTGTCAGGGTATTTTGTGAGGACTACAAGTCGAACCAAAAATGTAAAGTATATAAATTTCAGCATTACTTTCACACGTTCGGCGCCTAGTTACATGTAAAACAAGTTTTTGGGTAACGAAATAATAACAAGACGTACATGAAACGAACATTGGAAAGGCACAAAAAGGCACGACGCTGTGTTTGTCGTCGTCAACGTCCTGGCAAATTTTGAAACCACTTCAGACATCATAGGTACCTCTTTCCACATTCGGCAAAACCATGTCACATGAGCTGCACGGAATGTCCTGTCACTGCCGGGTTCATAGTGGTGTACAACGAATATGCTCTGTTCCAAAACAAATGAACCACAAGCCTTTGGCCAATGTCGGTACTGGCGTCCCATTACCTTTGGTTGCAGGTTGCATTTGGCTGGTTGCATTCGCAGCGGCGTGTCCAGTGCGGCTGAGCTGGTGTTTGACAGAGTTTGGGAAGAATGGATACATGGATGGCAAATTTTTGTGAATCTTGGACTGAGTTAATTCTATGTACAAAAAACGCGCTATGTTTTCTGTTTTGCTTCTTACCGATCCACCATGCAAATTCACGTGACTGAACAATCATTTCCTTGAACACTGAACACTACATCATTCCAATCATTGAACGCTACATCGTCACAATCATTGAACATCAAACGACATTATTATGAGTGGCTGTCGTTACAAAATTACACTCTTTGTCTCATGCTATGATGATTGCCCACCTTCCTGCAACAGGTGTCTATCATCTAGGAGGACTGCTCCGACCTTAAAGCGTTTTCGACCATTAGGAGTCTGAAACCCATTTTTCAAGTGACTTGTCAAGTGAATGATTTCTTTGTATTCAAGGGCAATATTTGTCAAAGGAACAGCGTGTAAACATCCATGCATGTATTATTTGTCCTCTCAGGCACGGAGCCAGGCGGCTGTAGTCTTGTACCTGGAGCTGTCAGCACCTCTTCGTTCTGGCCGGTGACGCTGATGCTGGCTGAGTGCGGCCGGGCGGCGAGCGATGGTGGGGCGGCCTGCCTCCTCCAGAGACGGATGGAGCCGGAATTAGGAAGGCGGCCGCCTGCCGGGTACCGCCCCGTGTCGGCCCGCGTTGGCGACATGTCGCACGGTCGCGTGGGCCGGTGACGCCCCGCTGCGGCATGTGCCACCTCCGGCTTTCAGGCCAGGCGCCCTCGCGGCAGGTCGGAGAAAACCGGTGATATGGAGGCAAACATTGAAGATTTAAAATGGTTTTAACCGTAGTGCAAGCCCAGGACATCTCCATTAGCAATAATTTAGATATAAGCCTAGGTTTCTTTCATGAGTTTACAGTGTTCTCAAGAAACCATGACCATTGACTAGGGAGCAGCGGGAGCGACGGCCATCCAGGTCTTCTGAATTTGAACGTTGATTCTACGGCGTCGCACGGAAAGAACCGCCCCGCCACTTCCCGTCAGCATTTCCTTCAACTTTTCTTGGGGTCTGCGTCCTCGTGCAGAAGACTGGAAGATGGTCTTTGGCGTCTGCACAGCTGGTTCCAGAGGTGCGCTAGAGGAGCGAGTCTAAGCTTCTGCATTGTCCGCTAGGTGGCCGCTTTGGCTGGTATGACTTCAGCACCATCGGCGTGCGGAGACGAGCCTATTTTTCGAGAGGCGTCCTTCACGTAAACAAGGTTGCTAAAGAAGCACCGGAACAAAGCTGGATGTCGCTGCGCTTTTTGTCGCTGACGCAGAAAACAATGATTGCTGAAAATTTATCACTGAAACTGTTTCTTTTTTATAACGCATTTCATTGGAGAAAATTTCCTTTGTGGATGTTTGGGATCCGACTCCTGTCCTAACCACGGCTTGTCGCACAGGACCTTACAATGATGGCACAATCGAAGCAACGGCTGATTTGGTGGCGAAAGTTGGACGAGACGTTAGAGGTAGACGAAATATCGAGCGCCGCAGCGCCTGAAACCGATCTTCCGAGAACTGGAAGACCGTTCTCCCAGCTGAGGTACCGATCGCGTCGACGCAAGGGAAAAGCGGATCAGAAATCACATCTGGCAACGACAATAACACTTCTGAGTATTTCCACGTTTGGAGCGCATTGGTTCTTTGGAAATGAATTTCACCACAGCTATGGTGCCTGGTAGCTACAGTGCACAACTAGCTACTATCGATATTCACGAGTTTCAGAAACTTGGTGCTTATGGGCATAGGCGTGGGAGCCATGAGGTCAGGAGCTGCAGCCGCCAACTTTTTTGAAATTTAACACGGACCCCATGGGCATTGACTGGAAAGAATTGACCCAGAAAGCTTCTCGCCCCTTTCCTCCAATTGAAGAGCAGTTCCCGTGTCACTGGTAATGGGGTATGAGTCTGTTCTCTGTTGCAGGGCAGCGCCTGAATTTTCCAGCGGAGTAGGGAGACAAGGTCTTGTTTTCAGAATTCTGACAAGGTATAGGAGACCTCCTACCTAACCAGAACTGTTTCCAGAGGGATTTTCTCAAACAGCTTTCGAAAGAACCGGCCGGCTGATGCAAAATTTCAATTAAGTCAAAAATGGTCTGTAAAAGCTCTCGAACTTGGGCATGATTATGGAAAATATGTAACCCTCTTTATATAGGTACAGACTTGGGTTTATACGCCAAAAATATGCATTAGAAAAGGCTCGACATTTTCATCCATAGGCCATCTTCAGGAATGATAAAAACTGAAGTTGGCGCTGCCAGCCCAGCTGGCTAGCATGGCTTCAGGAAAGAAACATAATGAAAGTCATGCGGTTTGATACGCTTTTCCACGTTTTCTTGGGATGTTATTAGGAAGTCTCTGAACAGAAAATTCTTCGCTACTCAAAAAAGTTGATTTTTGGGCAATGGTGAACATGCGCAATTTTAGTTCATTTTGTATTTAAACGTAGTGGAAAATTAGGTCAGGTTTTAAAATGCATAGCGGGATAAGATACTACTAACCAGCGTAAATACAACCTCCAGATTAGGCGATTGGATTCTCCCAAATTATTTCGCATAGGAAATCAACCAATGCAAAAAATGCACGAAAATCCCCATGTCCGAAAAACGAGCCCTGGGCCACCGCAAGACTGAGTAAAACGGCAGCACGTTTTTTCCTCGTACACAACAGGCAATGGCTCTTTTGAGACGGCATTGGCAGCTGCCTCGACTTGACCCGGCCGGTCCGCTGCTGTTGGAAGTTCCCGGATGCTCTGGCTTGCTTTCCATCTGGTCCGGGCTACTGTACGGCCGGATTCGGCCCATGCTTGACAGTGTTGCAGGATGTTGCACAGCGTTGCCATGGCTGACAACTATGTGTAGATCAGCTGGAATGCCGAGCGGAGACCACCAACGTGGTCGTAGGGTCTGACTTGACCTCATTGGATTCGAGCTTATGAAAAGCAAAATTTGTTGCTGTGTCACCAGACTCTAAGGTCTGTCTAAAAAGCAAAATTTCGAAATATCGCCGAACCCAGCTGCGACGCAACGTGAAACGTGCAGTACACAATACACTACCGTTGCAGATATTCCTCTAGGACGCTAATCGTATGAAAACTTCCGTGGCATGCGAGGTGCTGGGAGATGCTTAATGAACAAAACGGGACGCAGAGTAAGTTAATGTTAGCCCTATTCCCGGCAGGGGGCTGAATCCGTCCTCTCGGGTTTTTTGCTTGCTAATTCCAGGATTTTTAACGTAGCTTTACGGAACTTGGTGACTTTTCCTGGCTATTCTTTCTAGGTACTAGCACAAAATTTCAAAATTCTGTTTTGCTCAGGGGCGGGGCCAGGCGACGTTTCTGGGAGTCACCTCAGGCCGATTTTGGCTCTGTTGAAGATAAAAGGAAAATGACTGCCAAAAATGGCGTTTTTAAGATAAACTTAAAACGTTATATGGATGTATAGATAAATAGTTGGGCATCGTGCGAATACAATTTTGTTCATCTGAGGTCACTTTACAAGGTCTAGTCAATGTCAAAAGTCAAAATTTGGTTTTATAGTAAAAACTTCGATGGTATTTTTTGAAATGCCAAACACGGAATATATATGACGTAAAATGGTGCCCTCTACTTGTGTAACAAGTTTCAACTTGATATCAGGTCGGGTCACGAAGCTATGGCCTGAAACGCCAATGCACGTACCCTATATCACAATGGCGATGAAATGGAATTTTTGAAATAGAGTGAATTCAAATGATTGAAAACGTGTACAGACAATATTAAATGCACACAAGATCATTCCAAGTGACTCCAAGGTCACTGCAGGTTATTTAAGGTCAAAGGTCGCAAGTTGAACTGAAAAGCATGACCATGACTGTTCCCCCTTTTTCATGTCCCTGGCACCGCCTGTGCTAACATTATGCATACATGGTGATATGATTTGTACTTGTTTAGCATGGTATGACTAGCAGAAGCCAAAAAAGTGCTTTTACCTTTTTTCTTCATTCGGTTTTTGGAAAACTAATCCCCCATTTTTAAAACCTGTGGACGTCTATGGATTTTCCCAAAATTTCAGATTTGTGTATCAATGGTAAAAGTCCTATCCATAATTTCTCGATTTATGCCAATTTTATTAAAATCAGTCCATAAACAACAGAATTATAAGTAGTGCAAAAACACCCCATTTCGATATTTTTGCCCCCCATATCCATCCTTTTCAAAAAATCTGAAAGTCTCCTTTTTTAAAAATGTAGTTCGCATCATGGCAAATCGATTGCCGTTTGTTGCGATAAAATCGGATGTGTAGTTCTTGAGATCTCAGGGGGGCCGAATCGGCCCCCCCCCTGCCGGGAATCAGCCATACCGTCTAGCCCTCCGGGAATAGGGCTAAACGGTGCCTCCTTTTTCTAATCTTAAAATAGTTTACACCCGCGGAAACTTCTGTGGTATTGCATCCGCCGCCAGTTCTTTGAAATGCGTGCGTTCTCACGTTCGTTCATTGGCTAAAGCCTAGTCTTTCCAGAATATTCGAATTGCAAAACGACTCCTGATTGGTTGTATATGATATAATTGCACCATTCCTTCCGTTTAATTTCGCTTTAACATCATACCTGCCTTCGGAAAGAAAGACTTCACGAATGGCAATGAGTATGGTTCTCAGGGTGTTGAATTCTTGCTTGGCTCACAATGGTTAGTCTTTCACTTTTCTCATCTCCTGTTATAGGGCATAATAGGCACAGATCATACTATGTGGATTTGCAAGAACTGTGACAATTTTTTCTGTTGTATCTGCATTTTCCCAGTCTTAAATGCTTCATTTCAAGGCTTATTTATGAGAGACATGTAAAGTATCAGAACGCATTCACGCGCCGTTTGGGGCTTTTCTTTAAGTTTGGTGGTGCTATTTGTAAATAATCTCTTCACTCCATTCGCGCACTTTGGAACTTTGGAAGCTTCCGAACAAATTTCCACCGGCGCAGCCAGGGGGGAGCCGGAGGCCCAGCCCTCCTCTTACACCCACATTTTTTTTGTGGAAACCATTGCACGTCGTCTTCTCACAAAGCGGGTTTTGTATCATTTTAGTTCACACTTAGTCCACCTTGGTTTAATAAAATCTTGAGTGCGCCGCTTCAAATTTTCAGTGCCTCTTGAACCTTTTTGCATTTCGTCACGCTGCATGGAGCATAGTGAGCTCCTGAAGCACTCCATTTTCTACACTGATGACCTCGCGATGCACCCAATTTGGAAATGCAATAAACGTCACGGGGATCGGCGCCGCTTACAAAAACCCGATGCCGACGAATCGGCTGTCGGGACGAAGCCATGCGTTACGGGAGGCGATCGACCGGCGAGCGGCCGGCCCGACAAATGACTCCGAGAATCGCCCTCGGCCTCGTCGGGGCCGACCCTACGGCTGTGCGCCGGCAGCCAGAGGCCCGGCGCACACCTTCGGTCTCGCGCGCCACAGATCCACCAGCCGTCTGGAGACTGCCTGAGTGGTGCCCGCCACAGATCGTCCCGAGAGGGAGAGGGAGAGGGACAGAGCGAGAGAGGGAGAGAGGGGGAGAGAGGGGGAGAGCGGGGGAGAGAGGGAGAGGGAGAGAGAAAGGGGGGGAGAGGGAAGGGGAGACAGAGAGTGAGACGGAGACAGAGAGGACGGGAAAAGAAAAGACGGATTAGGAGAGGAGAGTATAAGGGGAAGGAGCGAGTACCCTCCACGGGACCCGAAGTCATGAAAGAGCCAGCGACTTACTTCACAGTCAGGAGTCATTTTATGTTTACAGATTGCACTTCAACCAGTCAGACTGTGCAAACCGTGCATGTTCCAGTTTGCGTAACTTTATAGCGTTTAGTATTTTCCATTGGGACTGTAATTATTTTAGCTCGGCACTGGCCGAGGTCTTTCGCTAGTGATGAGGAGGGGACATTCCCCCACCACCCCTCCTTGCCATGCCTCTCGAGAACCAACGGCCCGATAACAGTTCAAACAGCAATGGATAGCCCGTCATACTGGCACTCCAGATATTTCCTATTTGTTGACCTGATGGTTAGTGTTGAGGTTACAGATCAGGTCAGAACTCCAAAGGTTATTTGCGGACAATTTCAGAAGGGCATCAGCAAGGGACGATTGGTTAGAATTGGCTACATGTTGTATTACTGGCCTCATATTGCACCGTCAACAATATTTCGGCCATAGAATGCGACTCGAAGTCAGCCTAAATAACGAGTGTCAGTTAATTCATGGCTTGACTTGGATTTCTTGCATATTTCTGATCACGAATTCCATGAGAGACTCAGAAATGTCATTCGCGTTCTTGTATCTACAGCATTTAAGTCACCAGCGCTAGATTTGTTTAAAAAAAGAGGCTAAATCAGCCCTGCGCAGCGCTAGCCATTGACCGTTCGTTTGACTCATCTGAGGTGACATAAATTTCGCAACTTGACAATTGGACTTTGTGTCATTATTGTTGAGGTTTTTGGAAGCCATGCCAAAAGCAGAAGACAGATGTCTGAGTCCTAACAGTGCCTGAGAACCTTCTGTATGATTCAGCTTATGCCGCCATATGACGTGACCTGTAGTGACCTGGTCATCTGTTTTTTTTTCTTTCAAAATGTCGCTGTTATCGGGTACGAGTGCTGAACGTTTCTGGATCGCTGGCGATTGCCCTTCGGATTGCGGTGAAAATGACATGGGAGGGCAAAATTCATCCCCATTAAAGCGCCGGTTAATGCTATTTCGTGTGCAAATATTCCAAAATAAAGCAGAAGTTCGCATGTGTTGCTTGACACTGATGTTGCAAAAGTGCCCCAGTTCCCTTCAAAGATAATCGGTGTGGTCTTACTTGGCTTAATGAATACTTAAAGGAAAAGTTAATCATCATATCATGCGCTCCAAGGTGTCAATTCGCTGCTTATTCCCCCAGTCTAGAATTTTCCCAGTTCCATTTTAGTCATGAACATTGCAGGAACAAAAGCTGTCACTGGGGGGTGGAGGACAGGGGTGGGCGCGCAAAATCAAACATCGTAGTCCTGCATCAGACATCCTCAAACATCAAACATGTGTCTCTCCAAAGGTATATAAAGTTTCGCCTATGTGCACATCCCGCACCTTCGTTGATTTTAATGGTCCAATGACCGCGCTGGAGACGATGATTTTTATGCAGGATACTTCTCCGCTACCCATTTTTGCCCATCAGAGCATGAAGTCAGATTTTGTTGAATTCATTTATAGACTGTCGAAAGAAAAAAAGAAAAGGCACAAAGTTGCTCCACAGAGCCCTTGATCCGAGCTTTCAGAGCCTGTAGCAGAGTTTCCTGCTCGGCGTGATAATTCGCTACTGGCGATCTCGCTTTTGCCAATATTTCTCCTTGTTCATTAATCATAAATTTACAAGGTCGCTTTGCCAATAAGATCTTTGTTTTCTCGGTAGAGAGACAGGGCTTCCAAAGTGAACACCTATATTCTTGACGCCAAACGCTTGTCACCAACAGCACTAGCACTTCACTATGTCACGACGGTCACTGAGTTCACCACATGCTGAGCCGAATCGAGATCACTGTCTGCCTACTGAGCCTAGAAACGATTCGCGTTATGTAGTGCCTTAAACAGAAGTGTTTAAAGAAGATAGTGTAATTATGATATCATATCCAGCCAGTTAGGAGACATTTTGCAGTCTGAATATTCTGCAAAAACTAAGAGCTCAGACGTTTTTGTTTGTGTGTGCTGTTTTTAGGTCGGAAAAATGAAGTATCCTTTCATATTAGTGATATATGACTCCAAATAGCACAGCGGCACGATTGACCTGCTAGATTTGTTAATGGGCTTTCAGACGTCTGATTCCCTTTAGTGAGAACTCTCGAGAGATTTCGAGTTGTAGACATTTGGTAGCTTTAGGAGCTCTTCAGAGACAAAGGATTTTCTAGACAAATGTCTGAAATCTAGAGAAATTGAGAAAACCTTGAAATTTGAAGGCTTTTAGATACAGGAACTTTAAAACCATGAATCGAACTTTGTTAGAGAGCAAAGAGTCTGTTGTTGTTGTTGCTGTTGTTTTTGTTGTTGTTGAGGGTTGTTGTTGTTACTGGGGGCAGGATGGGCCCAGTCAAGTATCTGGGTATCGTCGGCTTGAAATTTCCAGTCGACCATGGGGAAGAAAACAGGGCAGATCTTTGACAAAGATTATGGCGTAAGACGTCGCAGGGTTTCGCACTTTCTCGTTGTCTTAGTTTCGCACTAGCAATGTTTTCCCTTTGCGAATCAGACAGACAGATTGACAATGGCTGTCTTGATAACGGCTGCGTCGAAACAGGGCAGTCAGCCTTCCTCAGACGCGTGATGATCCTCCTTTTGCAGTTGCAGACAGTAACACTGGCCGTCTGACTCAGACGGCGACGGGTAAGCCGGGTGACGCACGTCTGCTGCTCTGAGCGGCGAGTCACGACCTTCAGCGCCCAATTTCCCCCGAAAATGTCCACCTCGCGCCGGCGGAGGCCAGCAGAGCCTCTATCGGGCGGCTCGGAGGCCGCTGGGGGCGACTCGGCTCCGTCTTCTGCTGTAAGGGCGGCCAATATTGGCCGGCGCCGTGGCCGCCGGGCGCTGGGCAGCGGCACCGCCTCAAATAAGGCCGGACCGGGCGGCCTCGCCCGGCGGACGGCCGACTGACGAGCCATTCAGAGCCGACGCCGGCGCTAACTTGTCGCGCCTCGCCGGCCGGAGCCGGATTCGGCGGCTCCATGTGGCAGCGCGACACCGCCGACGTGATTGGCGCGAGACGGACGACGCCGCGGGGACGAGCGCCGTCCGCCGCCGAGTCGGCTCTGCCGCGCCACTGTCGTCTCAGCCGTGACGGCCGGCTGGAGGCAATCCCGTCACAGAAATCGGGCTCCGCCAGACCATAGGCGCCACTGTCCGCTGTACAATCGCTACATTTTGTTGTAGTGTATTTTATACAATATATAGTGTTACATACATCATGCTTCACAGACTGCGGTGACGGACGGCGGGCGCCCCGACGGCGTTGATGTCTTTTACTGACAAGTGAAAAAATAAATCGCATTTTCGTTTGACAGTTTGTTCTCGCTTTATGGAAAAGTCGCGCTGTCCTCATGAAATTATGAATTTATGTGACGCGTCCTTTGTTTATGTCACGAAATGGGCTAATGCCGCGTTAGAGTGTCTCACTATTAAGTTATCATGCCGCAGAGGTGTTATTGGCGCATTGCTGAACCTTCACTGCGAACTCTTATATGGCGTGCTCCAAGGGCAAGTTTTATTCGCAAACATGGGTGGAAAACTTGAAACGGAATATTTTGCAAACGAATCCTTTCACTGCATATCGTATCCACGAGGACAAAAATAAAAGCATGATCAGCTCCAGGACATATGCATTTTCATAAGATATGCATGTGGTCTCCCATGAACGGTTGCCGCATCCGGCCCTACCCGATACCCTCCCCACCTCTGGTGTGGTGCGTCGGCAACCTTGTGCGTGACGTCAGATCCAGTCAGCCAATCAGCGACAATTAAACGTCAGTGAGTCGGCCGGCTCGCGGAGATGCTCGCGGGCTGGTCACCAGAGGCCGGGAGCCGTCCATTTAATTTCTGAGCCTTTCTTCGTGCTTTGTTTCGGCATGACCAATGTGTGAGCTAGTCTCAGGTCACGCAATCCAAAAACATAAGCTGTTTATTATATGGGGTGCAAACTTTTGTAAACATTATCAGCATTTTCCGGAACGTCTTAACATCATCTTTTGCGCCCGCATCCATTTCTTTATTTTTGCAGAAGTTGCGACGCAATTGCCGTAGCTCAGCGGCAAACTCTAGAACATGGCCGATAATAGGCCTTGTTTCGTTATTTAAGAAGACAACTCCATTATCTAATTTCTGCATTTATGGGAACCATTTGTGAACGTTGGATAACTGTTTGAAAAATCACACTTTTGCTTAGGGTAAGATCATACTAGGTCATTTGACCTAAGGCCAGGATGTCATGTGCTTAAAATTTACATGAGGACAAAAAGTAATGCTGAAAATGGATTCATTGTCCATTTTTGAATCCAGCGATACATTTTTCATCACGATTGGACTTATTTTATCCGGTTTATCTACTTTCAGCTCACCATAATAATCTACTTTCAGCTCACCATAAGTTATGCAATAACTTAAAATGTCAAAGGTAATAACTCCTACGCCGTAGGTCTGACAATCCTCAAATTCGAACAGCCGTGTCTGGCACCGAAGGCAACCCTTACGACCAATTTGTACCAAAATATGGGAGACATTGATGTAAAATTGTCCCGATGATTGGTCGATTCGTCCTGGAAGGCACAAAGTGTCACTGTCGTCAGCTGCCAGCCCTCCGTTTTCCGGTTTGATGCCACCGGCCCACCACCACTCGGAGGGAAGCCATGCGGGATGAAAGGCTAAGCCTACCTAACAGCCGTGGCTCCGCCTCCGGCAAGAGGCGGTTTGTTTACCGCGCAGCAATGCTTTATAAATGCCTGCCACCATCAAATATCGTGACTGTCGGTCTGCCTTTAGTCGCTCTTTGAAGAGACGCCTGGAAAAGACCTCTTGAACCCATTTCACGGAGTTCTTGTGCGACCACCCGACTTGTTTCAAAATCATGGCCATTGCTTTTCTGACATAGCGCGAGCATGATGTTTGTGTATATACATGTGCTGCCAAGCCTGTTTTTTTTTTGCGCCGCAGATATCTGACACAGGGTCCAGATTTGCCCCATTAACTTCGGTCATAGCTTGGGAAGAATTCCATGCAGTGCAAGAGATAAACAAAGAGATAAATAAGTAAATAAATAAATGAATAAATAAAACGAATAAATAGGCGCCTAATGCAGTCATCGAAGGAGACGATGGTCATATAAGGAAAAAGCCCAAGACTCTTAAGACTACCTGGCTATTAAAGGCATAAGCCGAAAGACTATTCCAGGTAAGGCTCGTAAGTATGAAGCAACAAGAGAGTCCAGCAAAGATTACTGGCTTCTTCTCCAGACAGACAGTTGTTGAACGTGAGAAACGTGGTTGCCGCTGGCGGAGGTTTCCCAGCGCCGCCCCTATTCGTGTGCATGTGAATCAAATGTACAGAAATTAGTGTTATTATTTTCGGAAAAATCCAAACCGATGTCCGACTAGCTTCCGAGGAAGAAGTCATACAAGTGTCCAAGATTTTCCAAAATCCAATCTGTCGAAGAAATTCCAGATTTATGAAAAAAATTAACGCCTGCTTCCGGTTCGCAAACAGCCAGGACTATATGTATTGCTCATTTCCCTCTTATAAAGATTACCTATAATCAAGGTTGAAGGAAGCAGATGGGATGACATGAACATGTCCTCCAATTTCTTAGGCCTGTAGCACTAGTCATGAGGCGGAATGCATGGGTACTTCCATGATATCTCATAAACAAATGCTCCCCACCCCCACCCTCCTCCACTCCCTGCACTTTTTCGCTTCTGCTTGCAGATAAAGTAGCTTAGAATTAAGACCATTAGGTGCGGTCGCTTCTAAAACGAAAATGTATAATTGCTTTTTTTCCATGTGTGGTGCATCCTGCCTAGTCTTCCCAATGTTCAATTTGTGTGAAATACGTCTCCCTAAAAAATGGCCACTGCCAACTGCTAACAATTTTTTCGCAATCTGGGCAGCTCTTTAGGGTAACGGGCAGCAAAAAGGACAGACAGTATTAAGAGGACAGTCGTGCGGCAGTCCTCGCAGAGGTTGTATGCACTCCGCTCCGCTCCTAGGTCGGTTGGTTCACACGAACACTTGGCCTCTTGTCCTCGCTGAGACGTTGCGCTTTTTGATAGTTTTTTTCTACTTCTCCACGCTTATTTCTGCGATCCACAAACTTTTCGGGTAGGCCTATTCTCCAGTTCAAGTTTTCTTTTCCGAGCTGTCTCCAAACTGGTCTATCTCGGGCAAGCGAGGGAAACGGAAGAAAAAGAGATTCGAACTCAGACTCTCACTTCAGCCGCTCTGCAGGCATCAACAATGGTGTTTGTAGAGGTGTAACAGAAAGGACAATGCATACCCAAAAAGACAATGGCCACGGCTTGAACCCGGAACAGATCTCTACACACGAGCACATGTCGTCTGCCGCGAAATCGGATACTGACTTTAGCACGAACTTGGCCACTGCTCAAGACCGCACCACTTTCAGACACACTGACGCCTCACGTTCCCGTGACCTTGACCTGCCACCGACTGCGTCCGGACCCCACGGCCCTGGCAGCGTGCCGGGACCGGCCCGGCTGGAAGGGTCGAAAGACATTCCGACCCGAGCAAGTAACCATGGTAAACGACATGTGCGCTGTGGCAGAGGATACCGTTGGGGCAACACGCGATCAGATGCACGGAACAACACGCTCGGTTCGAGAGCCCCACCTGGACCTGCTCGGGTCATACGTAATAGTTAAACCTACCAACTCGAACACCAACTTCCAGAAAATCAACGTCTGGGCGCCTGGAAAACAGATAGCATCAGTCTGTGGTCCAAACATTCGGCTTCACATCCAAGCACCTCGCAATGGTTCTCTCATCATACGAACAAACAACCGCCACCAAACAAAAATACTCTCCAGACAGATAAATTTCTGTGACAAGGGCAGTGACGGTCACCCTTCGCCCCACTCGAAACTCGTGCAAGGGAACTGTGTTCACCCCTGAACTCCGCTTCATGTCCGAAGCGAAGACTCAGCAAGGACTGAGGGACGAGCTGGTCAGCCACGTCCGTCAACTGACCACCTTCAGGGACGGACAGCGTCAGGACACCAGTTTTTTTTGTTCTCACGTTCGAAACTCCTCGTCTCCCTCCGAAGTTCCACGCAGGCTACCTCTGCTATGAAGTGCGCCCATTCATCCCCAACCCTCTGCGATGTTTCAACTTCCAGAGGTTTGGTCATGGCTCCCGCAGCTACAGACAAACGGCTCGCTGCGCTCGCTGTGGTGACAATACGCATGACGTCTCTCTGTGCTCCAAGCCCGCTAGGTGTATCCCTTGCGACTCTTCCGATAACGGCACAAACTCGAAGAAATGTACCGTCTGGCTGACAGAAAAGCGCATTTTATGAGATCAGGGCAAAAGCGAATATTTCATATCTCGAAGCACAGCATCAGGTACAATGAGAGGAAACCAAACTCAAAACACGTATGCTCAAGTCGCATCAAAAAGCACCATCTCTTCGTTTGCTCAGACTGATGACACCACACAGCTTCCTCCACTTCAGCTCTTGAGGCCTCTATGTCGCGAGTCTAGTTCTGTCGGCTCTCAGTCCAGTCAAACGCACACAGTGACTGAAACACAAGGAGAGGCTGGTACAAAACAGCCGGCGAAAGGGACATCGACAACTGACTCCGCAACTCCTGGGCAGCTTGTCCCCAGGAGGTCCCCGTAGCCTACGCTCCGGTCACATCCACCAGGATACTACCCTGGTGCTGAGGCCCTACCGCGGATTCCGCGTACGGACAATCAACCTCCATCGCCCCAACCCGGCCCCAGTCCACCCCGGGGCCGCTCATTCAGTCATGGTAGGACGCAGAAGGGGTCACAGGCCCTTTCAGGGATTCAAAGCATCTTTAGCTAACGCACACCCAATGCCACCAGTTCCCCAGAGACAGGATTTCTGCCTTAGGTTCTACGCAACAGTGATAATGATCTCTATTTTACAGTGGAATTGTGGCTTACTTAGCAAATGGGCCGAAATCAAGCCTTTACTGTTTTGTTCTTCTAATATTATACGTTTACAGGAGACATATTTCCTCACAGACGACCCGTACGACTTCCGTCTACCCGAGTACTCTATGTTCACAAAATGCGATGACGTTCATAGGCGCCACGATGGAGTTGCCATATACATTTCAAACAAAATACGTCACAAACAGCTATCGGTTCACACAGACCTACAAGTGGTCACCTGCACGGTCTTATTTCAAACCGCCAGATCAGTGTATGTTCTCTGTATCTCTCCCCAGGCGTACTTATTTGTCTTCAAGACCCACAAAAATCTCATTGATAAACTCCCACCGCCATTTGTTTTGTGCTCGTACGCCAACAGCAAACAGTATTAGGGGGTCTGACCGATGCAACAGAGGAGTAGTTCTCGGACAGCTCATTAGAATTAACCCTATTCCCTCCGAATAAGTTGAATCCCCCTTTGGTTTTTTTGCTTGGCCGATTCCAGGGTTTCTGACGCAGTTTCGCGAACCTTGACGACTTTTCCGAACTATCCTTTTCTTATTGTTGCAAAATTTCGGAATTCTGTTTTGCTCAGGGGAGGAGCAGGCAACGTTTTTGGGAGGCACCTCAAGCCATTTTTGGCCCTGTTAACAATAAAAGGAAAATTGTTTGCCAAAAACAGCGTTTTTAAGACAGAACTTAAAACTTTAAACGGATGTATAGGTAAATAGTTGGGGAACATACGATTACAATTTTGCTCGTCTGAGGTCACTTCACAAGGTCAGGTCAAGGTCAAAATTCAAATAATTTAGGCGCTATTTTTTTAAATGAAAAACTCAGGATATGTATGACGTAAAAAGGTGTCCTCTACTTGTGTATCAAGTTTCAGCTTGATATCAGATCGGGTCACGGTGCTATGACCTTAAATGTCAGTGCGCGAACGCTATATCACAACAGTCGGGAAATGGAATTTTAGAAACAGAGTAAATTCAAATGATTGGAAACGTTTTCATATAATATGCACTGTACATTAGATCATTTCAAGTGACTCTAAATGGGCGCCGAATGACCCTGCAGTCGGTGCGCCCCTAAGCCCCAATAACCAACCAAGTGACTCTAAAGTCACTGGAAGTCATTTAAGGTCAAAGGTCAATAGTTAATCTGAAGAACATGTGACCATGACAGTTCCCCTCCTTTTTCATGTCCGTGACACCGCCTATGCTAACATTATACAAACATTGTAATACGATTTGTACTTCATCATCATAACATGGCTAGTAAGAGCTAAAAGTGTTTTTAACTTTCTTTTAAACTCGCTTTTTGAAAAACTATCCACCTATTTTTTAAAAACTTGTGAACACCTATGAATTCTCGAAAAATTTGAAACATATGGGCAAATGGCAAAAGTCCCATCCATAATCTCTCGATTCATGCCAGTTTCATCAAAATCAGTCTATAAACAACAGAGTTATAACAAGTCAAAAAATATCCCCCATTTTGACTTTTTTGCCTCCTGTATCTACCCCTTCCAGAAATTTGAAACCTTTTTCCATATAAAAATGTAGTTAACACCATGGCAAAGCGATTGCCGTTTGTTGCAATGCAATCGGTTGTGTAGTTCTCGAGATTTCGGGAGGGGGGCGAATCCCCCTGCCGGGAATCGGCCATACCGTCTAGCTCTTCGGGAATAAGATTAACATTTTACATTTCTTGAACAACGGTTCTCAGACAAGGCTGGATGAATTCTCTGGACTGGTCTCACGCATTGATATTTCACTATGCTCTAGTGGATTAGCTCCTTTCCTTTCATGGAAAACTGAAAACGACGCTCTTTCTAGTGATGACTTTCCGATAACAATTAAATACGTTGACGGTGCAACCAAAACAACACATTTCCAACACGATGCTCCAGCAGGGTGGAACGTTAAAAAACTGACTGTTACTCCTTCCGAGCCGAGTGCCAAACCGTCACAGAATTCACAGATATCGACTCTGACTGCACAAAAGTGACAACATTGATTTCCACACGATTTCCACATATCCACACGACCAAGCCACAAGGGAAATACAGGTATCTTTGGTGGCCTGACACCTGAAAACAGGCAAAAGCCGCGCGAAAAAAGAGCACTGGATAGATTCCGTAGAAACAGAGACAACCCCACCACTCTCCTTGTCTACAAAAAGGAAAAAGCCAAGCCAGGCGAAGCATCCGAGAAGTTAAACGGTCCAGTTAGTTACAGCTCCTGAGTAAACTCACCACCTCCACACCTTTGCACACATTATGGGATACTGTTCTAAGTTCCACACACAAAAGAAGCTTCCAGCGTCCTCTTCCGGTTCTAAAAATCCAAGGAATCCAGATAGATAGCCCAAAAGAAGTGGCCAATCACCTGGGTCAATTTTACTCCCAACTGTCGTCCTCCACAAACTATGACCCGGGCTTTCGTATCCAAGACAGTCTTATGACAAACAACATGCTGGACTTTGATGTCGATTTAACCAACACAGAGCCATACAACAAACCTTTCTCTTAGCACGAGCTGAACTCATCCATAAATTCATTAGGTTCAACATCGGTTGGTCCGGACCTAATTCTCTATCAATTGCTCAAGCAGCTTGACGACACCCAAAGAAGCAGACTGCTTGCTTTCTTGAGCTAAGTGAGGAAACAGAACAGAATCCCCACGACTTGGAAGCACGCCTTCGTGGTTCCTCTTTTAAAACCGGGGAAACCTACAGACGCACCTGAGTCTTACCGAGCAACTCAACTTACTTCCTGTTTATGGAAAATCATGGAAGGAATGGTGAACTCCAGGATCTTTTGGTACGCCGAAAAATTTCGAATTCTGCGAAATACCAACGTGCTTTTCGCCATGGGCGAACCACAGTCGACCATGTACTGCGTCTTGAATCAGACATACGCGGCGGCTTCTTCGCAAGAAAGTTTACCGTGGCAATTTTCCTCGATGTGAAATACGCCTGTTATATGGTATCCCGGGCAGGTCCTCTCACAAAACTTCATTGCATAGGTTTCCGTTGACATTCCACGCATGTTACAAATTCTTATCTTAGCGGCCGGACACTAAAAGTTAAAAGTAGATCCTTCTCGGACTCCTTCCCCTGGGCAATGGTATGGTCCAGGGCGGGGTCATTTCTCTTCTTTTTCTTTTCATGATTAATGATATCTTCAACGAATGTCCGGCTGGTGCGTCTCACGCACTGTACACAGACGACTGTGCTCTGTGGGCAACGGGAAAAAAATCCGCGGTTGGTTTTTGGACATTCCAATCGGCTCTTTCCCGCATTGAAGACTGGGCCAAAAAATGGGGTTTCTCATTCTCTGCACCGAAATAGGAAGCAATCATTTTTAAAAATACATAAGAAACGAGCAGTGCAGACCTTCGATGGATCTTCTGTTCAATGGTCAGCCCATCGAATTCGTAGAAAACGTCAAATTCCTACGAGTACACCTGGATACCAAGATAAATTTCATCACTCACGTACGATATCTTAAGGCCAGAGCGATGAAAAGAATTCCCTTCTTAAATGCATAGCTGGTTCGGACCTCGGGCAGACGGAAAAAAAACTATTCTCCGTATGTACTTCGTACTAATCAGACCAATTATGGAGTACGGTGCACAAGTCTTTGACCATTCGTCAAGGGCCCTTCAGTCTTTCAAGGTCATACAAAACATTTGTCTGAGAATCACACTGGGTGTTCTGCGAACCTCATCGGTAGTGAGCCTCAGAGTTGAGACTACCGTGCCGCCACTGTCGTTAAGGAGGTGGGAGATGACCACACATTACTTCCTACGGATTCTAAGCGACCGAAAACACGCTTGCTACCATTTGAAACACTACGGAATACCTCAGGCATATGGACGAGCAAAGATTTTATCGGATCTGTGGTTTTCCTTTGTCACTACGTTTTCACAAAGTCTGCAGAGACGTAGGCTTCTTGGTGCCGACCAACGTGAGCAAAATTCAATGAAGCCACCCTCCTTGGACCAGCTCGCAAATCAGTTTCCAGATGCTCACCTCACAAAAAAGAGCATCCTGGAACGTGATAAAGTACAGATGTTCCTTGCAGTTTGTTGAAAAACATTTGGACTACCTCTTCATTTCTGCCGACGGCTTCAAAGAACACGACACAGTAGAGTGCGTTTTTCTGTACAGACAAATCACCGGAGGACACAGATTATCGGATACAGTATCCGTTTTTACCGCAGAATTTATCGCAATTCATCAAAGCCCGAAATTTATTCAGGCTCAAGGCATCCGGAAACCGGTTACCTACTCTGATTCGCTCCTCCGCTCTTCAGGCCCTATAGTCTTTGCGCAAGCCGGACCCCCTCCTTGTCCTTATATTCGACATGTATTGCGACATCACAGAGAAGGCTATGACTGTTAAATTTTTATGGATTCCAAGTCACTAAAGCAGACGCAGAAACGAAAAAAAACAGATATGCGAGGCAAAGGAAGCCTTACTGATGACAACAGTCACTCCGGTCCCAGTTGGTCACAGAGAATTTTGTCCAGAAATAAGGAAATTCATATACCAATACTTCGATGCATATTGGTGTAGCCACCCTCGTCCAGCACTTTTAAAACGCATCAAAAACTTGGTTACTGAATGGGATATGAGCTACCGCCAAAACCGCCGGAAAGAAACTATTTTGGCACGCTTATGACTGGGACACCCAAAACTGACTCATTCACACACAATAAATCACTCAGACAGACCTCTATGTGTTCCATGCCACTCATACCTTTCAGTATGACACGTACTGCCAGAGTTGCCAGAGGGACGAGAAAAAGTGCGACTGACGTGTCGAAGCTTAAACCTACCATTCCCATTGCACGGTATATTAGGAAACTACGAACCAGTTATAAAAGCTCTGATGTGTTTCCTGAAACAAATCCACCTGTTCTCTCAACTCTGACGAAGCATTTTCCCACATGTTTCTCTCCTCCACTCTTTAGTTAAAAACAGGCACTGTTTAGCAACCAAGGTCCCTGTTAAATAACTTCTCATACCACCAGACCCTCCAGACAGGATTCGACGCGGACGCTTGAGCCCGAGCGGCTGTGCGCCCTAACTCTACAAGAACAAGAACAAGCATTAACAGGGAAGTCTGTGTGACGTAATATGATAAATGATATGTGGCTGCGAATATATATATATATATATATAGCCATTTTGTATAAATAAATGAGGTAGGTTGAATGGTGGGAGGGAAGTAGTGCATAACAATAGGACACATATTTGCTGAAATGCAATTATGTTACAAGCCAATGTTCTGGAAAAAAGGTGTGCTTTAACCTTATTCCCGGCAGGGGGGGGGGCTGAATCCGCCCCCCTCGGGTTTTTTGCTTGCCAATTCCAGGCTTTTTAACGCAGCTTCACGAAACTTGGTCACTTTTCATAGGTATTTTTTCCACGCGCTGTGACAAAATTTCAGAATTCTGCATTGCTCAGGGGCGGAGCCAGGCAACGTTTTTGGGAGGCACCTCAGGCAATTTTTGGCCCCGTTGAGGGTAAAAGGAAAATGTCTGCCAACAACAGAGTTTGTAAGATGGAACTTGAAGTTTTATATTGATGTATAGCTGAATAGTTGGGCAATGTGCACACAAAATTTTGTTTTGTCTGAGATCACTTTACAAAGTCAGGTCAAGGTCAAAAGTCAAAATTTGTTTTTTTTCCAATAATTTCGGCATTGTTTTCTCAAATGTCAGACCCGGAATACGTTTGACGTAGAAAGGTGCCCTCTATGTGTGTACCAAGTTTCAGCTTGATATCAGGTCGGGTCACGGAGTTATGACCTAAAATGTCAGTGCGCGTACCCTATATCACAATAGCCATGAAATGAAATTTTTGGAATAGACTGAATTCAAATGATTGAAAACGTTTACATATAATATCAAATGCACACGAGATCATTCCAGGTGACCCCATGGTCACTGGAGGTTATTTAAGGTCAAAGGTCACAAGTTGATCTGAAGAACGTGTGACCATGACAGTTCCCCTTTTTCATGTCCCTGGCACCGCCTATGCTAACATTATACAAACATCGTAATGCGATTTTTACTTCTTTAGCATAGCATGACTAGCAGAAGCCAAAAAAAGCGTTTTTACCTTTTTTGTTCATTCTGTTATTAGAAAATTAATCCTCCTATTTTTGAAACCCGTGAACGCCCATGAATTTTCTCCAAATTTTAGATTTGTGGACCCATGGTAAAAGCCCCATTCATAATCTCTCGATTCATGCCAGTTTCATTGAAATCGGTCGATAAACAACGGAGTTACAAGAAATCCAAAAGTACCCCCCATTTTGACATTTTTGCCTTCCTGCATCCACAAATTTTGAAATTTTGAAAATGTCTTTTTATAAAAATGTAGCCCACGTCACGGCAAACCGATTGCCGTTTGTTGCGATGAAATCGGACGAGCGGTTCTCGAGATCTCAGGGGGGGCCGAATCCGCCCCCCTGCCGGGAATCGACCACACCGTCTAGCCCTCCGGAAATAGGGTTAACGATGTCACGCATCATGAATGCCAGTCTGTAGTTTGCATGTGCTGTGAAATAGCTCTGGGTCATCTGCAAATTATTAGACGTGTTTCTGGTTGCAGTACCTTGGGATAGTTGTAGGCCTTTCATAAGGGTAATGTTGAACCTATATTTCTGGGGTGCATGGGCAGCCCCAGTATTCTCGAAATTGAACATCGTGCCTGTTGGCAATGTATGAGGAAATGGACCTAAAACTTGGTTGAGTACTAACTGTCCAATAAAATCGCATTTATGGGTCATCTGCAATTCATGAAATATTAAACAACTTTTAGTCTAGCCTGTTCATTTGTTCTGACAAATGGTGGGATAATATATTGTGTTCTGCTTTGATATAATTATAGTATTAAAACTGTAACCAATGTGATGCATTCCAGTTTTAACTCAGAAGTCCATAATGATTGGTCTGACCAGCAGCAATCTTGTTTCACTTGAAATGTATGCAGTAAGGATAAGAGCATTTAATGTGTGGAACTGAAGAGGGTTCACTGTAAACTCATTTCGACAAGTGCTTGTAAGATTTACGACCTTACGAGGTTGCCGCAAAACTGCATACCCTTTGCCTCGTTCGAACACAAACTTTCGAGTCGTTGTATTACGAGTATCTTGCATTTCAATCACCCAATCCCTCGTCGTTTGTCGAGTGATCTATGAGTGACTGCGTTGCCATCGTAATATCTAAGATACCTTACCATGTTACAGTAATACCTTTATCAGTGACATCCGTGTACCTGTATAATCCTTACAACGCGATTCTATGTGTTCGTTTTTGAAAAACAAGGAACACTAAGACAGACCAACAAACAAACCAGGAACACGCGCATGTAAGGGTAAGGCCGCTTGCGCGGTACATCCCTTACTTGCAAATGGATACAAGGCGTAACATCGGTGTGTGCTTCGGGGGTCTCCTATGTATCGTAGCTAATTACAGCTGTAGTGGTTTTCGGCAGTCTGCTGCTTCATGCGTTCAAAAACACGAAAAAAAATGGTCAGAAGTATATTCTGCACAGCCGACATGGCATCGGACATCAACTCCCCGTGAACGATTTTTTTATTAATTAAGCGCATCCTTGTAACACAGTTCACGGTCTCCTTTATGTTTGGCTGCTGAACGAACGAACATTGGTCGAACGCCTCGTGTCCAACACTATAAGAGACTTTTTTAAATTAGGTGTATACCACAGCTCTAGGTCCCCATATGTTTCGTTCGGCTGCAACAAGGTCGCCAGTGGTCAGTGATGGCTCTGCTCCAGCCAGGACCTTGTCAGCTGACAAAATACTTTTGATCCAGGGCGCATCCCAGTTGTTTCGTGCGATTTGCGCCGAACTCATCAGTAGCGTTAAACTGTTACCGTACAAGCTGCCTGGTCTTCGCCAAGTAATCAATCGGTGGAAGACCACTGAACTGTGGGAGCCTGCCACATAGGTCTCAGTCTTAAAGAATTCCCAGGAACTGGTGCGGACCAGGGACCAACCATCCCATGGCAAGATCCAGTCCAGGCCAGCTTTTTGAAGGGCACCGGTCAGAAAATAAAGCGCTGTGGGCAAATTCCCTCACAAGCTGCCCTGTTTGGGGCCGGTAGGGCCAAAACCGGGCTTTTGGTTGGGCCTGCCGGGCCCTTGTTTTGACACCAATGACTTCCAACCATACATAGAATAAAGAAAGGTACGTGTTCACTCCCCTGAGTCAAGTGGTCTACAGTCTACCATAGTGGTGCCAAAACCAGGGCCGGGCAGGCTCAGCCATAAGTCTGGTTTTGGCCTGTCCGTGTCCAAACCAGGCGCTTGTAGGAAATTTACCAATATTCCTTCAATTTTCCATTGGCAATCCTTCAAAAAATTGAGCCGAGACCGCTCTCGTCGTGGTATGGCTGGTCCCCGGTTCCGGACGTTCTCCAAGACTGACACCTATGCATTGGTAATATACACACCGACATATCTGGCAATTTGCAAAAAACACGGGATGGGGTGACTTGTGGAAAAATTGGCCTCATCCGAGGAAAATCTGGCGTTTATTTTGTACGTAAATGAAGCATTAAACTGTGAATAGTTGTTTGATTCTGACTTCTAGTACTTCTCAAAATTGGCTGCAACACAGGGGTGTCGAACTGTATTCTTTTGAAAGGGCACTGGCCCGTCCACTGTTGATTTGGGCCCAACCCCATGCTAGTTTGGCCTCCCCCCAAGTTTTCCGCCAGTTTAAGGAAAATGAGTAATAATAACGAAAAGAACGGTCGCGATACACGAAAAATAGTCAGAAAGTAAAGGATAAAACTTAAAGCGATTTATCTATTTTTTGCATGTTAATGAAAACAATTTCTATCTGATAAATAGCGACAAAAAACCTGCATTCCGTTGGTCAAAATAAAATGGGCTAAATCCGTTGAGAAACCCACATTTGGGGAGAGGTTAGGTTGTCGGACCCCCGGCTCGCCCCCTCCCAATTGGTTACAAAAATCGACACCCCTGTTGCAATATATATATATATATATCTGTACATCAACATATATATATATATATATATATATATATATATATATATATATATACAGGCGGACAAGGAGAAATTAGAATGCGTGTACGTTTATTTACTCTTTGCAGTTTCTTTCTAGCAAGGCGGTTAAAATTTTAGAATCCAAGCGTCGTTGGGAATAAGATATAATACGTTTGAATTAAACAGTCTTAATATGGGGATGGCAGTGATTTAAACTTGATTTATTTAATGGCGCTTGATAGCGGTGCAGATGAGACAAAATTGAATTCCGTGTGATGCTGTTTTGTTTTGCTGTTGGTTATTTTCTCCCTTTTTACTTGAAATGCGAGGAAAGTTGTACACAAGATTAATGTGGCGCCAGGCAGCTAATTACTACATTAGCTGCCTGGCGTTAGCCAATATCTATACTGCCGGGTGACAACTTACCTAAATCCCAGTCTGCAAACAATGGCTCGGGTATGACAGGCATCCTAAGTGGTAGACAAATCAGAATCTGTTCTAAAAACTTGAGCGAGGTACGTCTAATTGTGCAGCACCAACTTTGGCAGGCATGCAGTCCCAGGAGATATTTATTTTCACACAACTTTCCCAATATTCTAGAATATGCCCCTAAGTTTTAGAGCCGCCCTAAAATATACAAAACTAACCGAATGTCAGTCCACAGTAAGATTGTGGCCTAGTGCTTATACCGTGGGAAAGTTATCAATAATCGTTTTATGATGCCCCAAATGCAATGTTGACATGTACCACTTAGTATTTCAGCTGAAAAGACTGGACAAATAAGTAATTTGTGCGGCCAGTAAAAAAGTAAACAACTTTTTGCACCCAGTTACAAAGTGTCATGTATGTGGCACATGGTGTTTTTCTAGGTGGTGCTATTTTTGCTAGGTGTTGCTATTTATTTCAGGTGGTGCTGGAACACCATCTGAGAGGTATAAAACTCAACATGAAAAACTAATCCAGGTTAAATTCATGGTGTTGGGATGGATCACACATTGTGCTGAAATTATTCAGTCCATTTTATGTCCTGCAACCCAGCTACCAAAAAAAAAAAAAATATTCAGAGAAGTTTTCATGTATGGAATCTGATTATATGAAATTCCCGACAAACGGAAGTAACTTGACCAATCACAAGAAGTCAAAATGTAACAAGAAATTTGGACACATGGAATTTGGGCTGCATTGAATTCATTTGGATACATGGAATTTTGAATACAAATTTGGATACATGGAATTTTGAATACAAATTTGGATACATGGAATTTCGCGTCCCAGAAATCCCATACAACCACAAGTATCTGCAGCAAAATATGTCAGACGTTGCATCTCACGATCAAATGTGATGCAGTGTGTCATAATTGCATGCCATAATTGCATGCGGTAATTGCAGCACACCATCAAATGTAATGTTTTGGCATAAAACTTCGGCACATTTCTGCCAAAATTTCCGTATACATTCCAACCATTGCTGTTAAGTTGCGAAATCCCTGCTTCATGCAACAAAAAATGGAGAATCTAGACAATTTTAATGAGTTTTGCCATTGTTTGTTCTGCGAAAAAAAAAACAGCATGGTAGGGTCTGCCATAGGATGCTTATGGGTGATGACACGCAGGACACCAGTCTTGAGCTTCGTTTCCCATCCAGAAAGTGCACAGAGACACAACAGTCCCTTTGCAGCACATCATCTTGATGTTCCCCGAGCTAGGTTAGGTTAGGGTAAGTTGGGCTTTGCAAGCATTTCCAAAAAACGGCATTAATCAGCAAACCAGAATTAAGGTGCAGTCGTGGCTGAGAGGTATGCAACATATAGGGTAAAGCTTTTCCACAAAGACCTTCATTCGTCAACCTCTGGCAGGCTGAATAGGTAGTTTACATATACACAAACTACCAAATCCGTATTACGTGCAGTTCTTGGCCAACATACCCATGATCATCGTGCAACATGTCTGTCACCCGCAAAATTACCCAACTTTTTGTGGGTTTGCACGCACCTGTACTTGCCTTATTGAGGAGCAACAATTAAATGCGTCATAAACACCGCGCGAAACCTTGATCTGAGACCATGTACTGTTGCATTTCACTCCCAATGACCACCACATCTTAGCCATAATAAAATTTTACATCGGTAAAGCCCATCAGAATATGTATGTGCATTTCACAGCACATCCAAACACAAAAACATCACAAAACATGCCGAACAGTTACCATCTCCGAACGCTGGCAACGCACCGGAAACACTGCGCATCTGCTTGTTTGTAAAATGGCGTCTGAAAATCGCGCTTGAATTTTGGCGGGAAGCTGTAAACGCTACTCAGACTTGTGTTGGTCATGACCAGCATGCGAACTCGACGTGGACGTTGCTTTCATCGCCTGTCAACGAGCTCACGTAGTTTGTGTTAATGACGAGCACCCAGGCATCCCTTGAGCGCCAATAAATGTTTAGCTCGTCGTACACTTACGATGAGGATCATTGCTATTTTTGCGATGGACTCCTTATTCCTTGTTCATTTCATTTACACAAAACAGAGCGATGACAATTATGGCAAGTATCTGAGTTGTTTCTTTACTAGTTACTTGTATACTGAGCACCCATCTGTTTGTATTTCTAACAACGGCTCGTGGCTAGAAAACTTAGCTTCGTCGAAATGAGTTCACAGCGTATGGAAGGTGCAGAAGCCTAGCCAGCCATGGTACTGAGTTATCAAAATGATAGTTTTGTGCCATGCTTAGAGTTGGGTTTATAACTGCAATATTAAGCAACATTTGGTTTCTCACATTCTTTGGCAGTTGGCTTGCAATATGCTGTCCAGTTTTTTTCCGAGAAATAAGTGTTTTTCGACCGATTTCCGATTCGGAAAGCGGAAAATCTTGGAAAAGTCGGAATTCGGATTCTGATAATCAGCTCTAATACAAATGCATCGAGATACGTGCAGTTAAATCTTCAAAGTCATGAATAAGTCAGTAACAAATGCCAATATCATTCCAAGATGACGCCTCTCCTGTACATGGGCGCCCACTTCAGGTTGGCGCCCCCTGGGCGAATGGCCACCCCTCCCTCCCACTTTCCATCGCATTGTTGCACTCGTACTAAGTAAGTATGCGGATTGTGATCAGTACAGAAATATACCCGTCGGAGGAGTTTTGCGTCACTTGCACAGCTTTAAGTTCCAAAAAATAAAGAAAATGTTGAATCTGAAATCCCCAAAGCGGGGTAGTCAGCCGATGCCTCATTTGTTAAAATTGACCCATTTGAGCGCGTACTATTAATAACGTTACGGACAACGGAAATGTCACATTCCCCAGCCCTGGCGTAGTGGCAGTAACCACAGCGAACACAAATGGACCGGTAAAACTGTTTTCTGGCGCACTCGGAGTTTTCATACACTCCGAAGTGTAAGAGAATACAATCAATTATAGTTTTCACGAAATTAAGGCCTTTTTGAAGAATACCGTCGCCATAAATCGTGTCCAAACCGCTTTCGTTGTTTTGTCTCACAGGGAACGTCCGCAGCCATGCACGTGTCGTTGTCATGCATCCTCCGTTGCGGGCAGCTCATTGTTCAACGGCGCCGCCGGGCTCAGTTGGCCGCATTCATGAGAACGGCTCGCCATCTCTCCACAGCGTCACGGTCTGACGACCAGCCGCCTTAATGGGCTTCAAGAGATTAGGGCTGTTAGTTTGTGGGAAAGCTGCTTGGAAGGAGCCAGGCCTCTTACATGGGGTGGCCTAGAGACACCCTGCCTCGAGGCACGGGATACCCGTGTAGAGGCGCTTCATCGTCTCCAGCCCATTTCGGTCTAAAATGAAAATGACGAGAGTTGGAAAGAGTCAGCCATGTTGAATGTGATGAACCTTTTGAAGAGAGCTAACCCTCTCCTGTACGGTGATCAAAATAAGCCTCTCTATTGGTTCGGCATAATTTGCGGGGAAAACAATATATTGTAACATATTGCACTGAAACTGTGTTCAATGAATTTCAGTAATCGATAGCGAGTTCTCAGCATGCAGAAGTCTAGGACACATTTCACTAATCCCAGTTCATTTATATTCGTTTTGTAATAGTTCTTTGCACTGCTTCTTTGCACATCATTCTTTGCATTGCTTTGCATGTTCGTATGATATACTGGAACATCAAATTTATCTTACATCTTTTGACACCATGATTGGTTTCGGGACAAAAATAACAATGCGTATAGCCTGATCGTCAGTCAGCACTCAGTTTTCCGTCCTCTTATTATGAAAAATATTTATGACTAAGGGATTCAGTATATACCGAATTAATAACGGTTTCACATTCATGTCTGTAAAGGCGACACCACAAATATAGCACATATTATAAAGCTAAAGCACAAAACAAATATACGACGTCTATATTTCTATCCGCCACCTATGGTCAGGTGGCCACGAGTGGTACCGTTCTGGAAAAATCGTTCTGGAGAAAGAGAAGATATGAAGTTGTGGCGCTCCCTGCCGAGACAGAGGAACAGAAACAAGGATGACTGAAGTAACCTGTGGAAGAAGGAGGCATGCAGCCAGGATTGTCCCGGGGCAGGGGGCAAAAGTCAAATTTTGTCATGTGCCGTTGGCATACGACGAAACGTATAGGAGAAATCAGCAATTTTATGTAGCTGACCCCATATTTAACCCACAAGAATACACATACTGTTTGTCTTTGCAACATATATATGATTACTATTCCGTATTCGTGCGAAATGGCTATGTATCTAGTGTAGACCGCTTGGCTCGGGGGGGGGGGGGCATGGCTCCATGGTCCCCTTGGCTACGTCGCTGGAAAGAAGCAACCAATTTTGAAGTTTTCAGTAGAAAACAGAAAAAGTAGCTGTAGCCAATAGGCCTCCGACTGATCACTAAACCCTATCCTCTATCCTATGATCTTAGGATCCTCATTAATCTAGTGGTCAGTCCGTGCACTCTTGCGTGTCCGAATCGTCCTTCGCCTACCATTCCGGGGGGGGGGGTTCCCAGAAACCCTTGATCTCGAGAACTAGAAAAGGTGCGGAGGTGATATTAATACCAATCGAAAGCTCATCAGATTTTATGAAGAATGTACGCATATTTGCTGACTGTTTGTTAGTAGCTTAGAGCCAGGAGGTCAAACAAGGCCATGTCATGGCTTCCAAAATCTGTGGGTAATAATAGCAAACATGGCGGTCCTATGAACTGATCCTGAATACTGGACAGTCCAAAAAGAGCCCGATACATTTTTTTCAGTATCAAATAGTAATTTACCACTTCTCAGGTCAATTCAATTCCAGTCAACAGAAGCTGAAGTGCAGCTCTGATTTATGTCGAGACTAGTGCGCAAGTAAAGTTACTTCAGGCGTAACTGAAGTAACTTTACTTGCCTTTTTTGTTCGTAAGTTTTGGAACCGTTATCGCGAATGCTTGCTCAGTTATGGCACCTTTTTTGAAAAGGATTCATATAAGTCATCTAAGGTCATATTAGATCAACTAGTCAGATATTGCAACATTCGCATTTCGTGATTGGGTAGAAGTACGAAAGTCAAGCAAACGCCGTTTGATAGCTATAATCATGCTAATGAACAAGCCAGGTCAGGTCAGATCAAGGATGATAGCAGGCGAAACGAGTCTGCCTCGTTCGAAAAATCACTGTGCCAAAGAACAAAACGAAGTACTGAAACACGTCTAAGATCAGAAAAACAGCCTAAAACCACAATACCTTACAATAGCCTTACCCAGCAATAGCCTTACAGCCAGTACAGTTGTGCAAGGTTAACCCAGGTCGAATCAGCAATCGTCTGTATCCCAGAAAAGATTAAAAATAAACATGCCATACCAACATCGAGATGTTGTCTTAAAACATTTCACGAAATTCTACAGCGTGGCAAGTGAAAAGTGACTTTTGGAATAGTATCAGGCCATATCAGGTCACAACAGGTCATGCCATTTCAAGGCTTTCACGAGCATGAACTGAAATGTATACTGATCATGCCTTACCAGAAGTAACGCATTTCAAAAGCAAATGCATTTCATACCCATATTGTCCTATATTTCTGTATTCGCAAAAGCAAACGCATTTCATACCCATATTGTCCCATATTTCTGCATTCGATTTCGTAACCAATTACCCCGACCTTAGGTCACTGACCTCTCACAGACAGCATTTTGCATCATTGGAAAACGTATCAGGCAGTTCGCATCCCTTTTCTTATCCAAAAAATCTCGTGTTCAGGGTGATTTCTGACGGAAAAACAAAAAAACAGCATCTCGGTACGCTTTACATAAGGTCACGTCAAACAATTTTCCGAAAAATGAAGAAGATACGTTTTGTAAAGAATGAGTTAGGGATTAGAATAGTATTTTCAGTTCGCTAATATCTCATTTTGACAATCAATGTTACACGCCTAACTTTTTTTGCATGCCTCGCTTCAAGCTGAAATAGGTCAGTGGCCTGGCATGATCTATTTCTCAAATTTTGTTGCAAGATGTAAAAATAGGGTGTTAACAGCTATGAAGAATTTCGCGTTTCTGGCTCTGTTCATTTTTGCGCCGTCTTTAGAAAACTTGAGGATGGTTCCCAGGGACCCCTGTGAAGCAAGATTAGTTATAACATAAATTGGGTCACTTCTCTTTTTTAGGGGTGGAAACACTCAAGCGTTGGGCAAAAGTCTTTTAAGAAAATAGCCCCGAAGTATGCCCACCGCGACCAAGCAGGACTAGTTGTCAGGCGAGCCACTCTAGAGCTTGTGAAGTGTTCCTGGCCTAAACTGAAATGGCTGTTTCACATACACACACACACACACACACACACACACGCACACTAAACGGAACAAAAAAAAAAAACAGTGGTAATCTCGAAACAAAAACCATGCCAATTTAGGGTTAAACAATTTTCTGAAGACCTCATGGATATAGCGCATTGTTGGGTTCATTCGATTTGGGCCCAATAAGTTCTTGAGTTGTTCAGTGACGATAGGCGATAAGAAAAAAATCCATTGTTTCTGATGCTACTCTGATGATGTGCGATAAGAAAAAATCCACCACTTCTTCTTCGAGATCTTTCTTTCTGCAATCTGCATCGCATCGATGCCGTTCTTTTCGCATTGTGTTTTACCTTTACATCGTTGAACAACTGTTGCTTTTTCGCTCTAAGCTTAACGGACAATTTATTGTTTTATTGATTAGGTTTTTGTATCTCGTAACTTCCTCCAAATGCAAACTTGTGCTTTCAACCGGACTGATTCTGAAACGGATCAAACTAAAAAATAGTTGATCCGATTACGCAGTTCAGTCATATGACTGAAATCACGAAACTTGCGGCAAATAACAGAACCCAAAATCCAACGCCTATTTTTATTGCACTACATTACCATTGAATCAATAATTACATACGCATTATCAAGCTCTGGCACTATATGTTAAGTATTCCTACCTCTACATTTCAGTGATATTGCACATTCCAAGTCGAGTCGCAGCAGGGGATCAAAATTAAATGCTCTCGGCGCATAAAACGTTTCAGCTGCGCGTGACCGTAACGGCGGGAGTAAAAGGGTACTGAGTTCTCAGTCCTATGGCGAAATTACAGTTTACACATGCATTTCACAGACCACCAGCATGGATACATCCAACAGCCGGCTGTCGGAATCATAAAACCGCATTTTTGAGGGGCGTTTGTATAAGTAAATCATGAGGGTTGGCGTGACGCAGTGAATGAGGTTTCGTCTCTATACATCACTTCCATTTCATTTGCGACGTTGAAATGCCGCTTACATTGCACGATTTACAAGGCATTTGAGCTGTTTCATCACATGGAAGTAGTTTCTCGGCGTTTATTCGAGTTCAGGGGAGGAAGAAAGTGTAGTGTGCTTTTTAGGCAATTGCTGCTCATTTATATTCGATGAGCGGTTTCGGAACGAAACATTGGCTCAGCCGTTGGGACAAATGTTCATTTATTTGGTTCTGCCTTCCATGCATCGGACACGTAGCTTTTCCGTCGATCCGCAACCGCATACGGGAGGTAGCATACGGGTACTAGTCTGTGCCCGGAGTTTTGAACAAGATCGGCTGCCGGCGGCGCACGAGGTGACCGCGGAACCTCTGGCCGCCCGTTTGCGCTACAATTTGCCCCATTAATCATGGGAAGGCGGGGGCAGCGACGTCGGGCACCTCTGACGTCTCCGGCTTCGGCCAACTCCGACGCCCGGACGACAGATTACGTGCAGAGAACGCGAGCCGTTCTGACGCCAGCCACACCACCTCCGAGCTTGCATCAGGATGGCGAGGCAGCCCCGCAGTCGTACCGCTCGACGAATCGACCGAACACTTGTGATGTCCGAAGAACGCACAGCGGGTTCGTCCCGCTGAACGCAGTCAGCGTACGTCCGCGAAACAAGCGAAGGGTCGTCTCGCCAAACGAACTGAGCGTGCGTACCGCAACACGAAATGAAACTTCGTTCCCCTGAATGAATTGAGCGTCCGCTCCGCAACATGACCTGAGCGCCAGTCCCTCTAAGCCGACACCTGTCTGGCTGGAAACCTGTCCGCCTGCGACAACCTCCACAATCCACAGGACCTGTCCGTCGCCAAGCAAGCTCGAATTGGTCTGGTGGTGAATGGTGTAGCTGATGTGATGGTGATGGTGAAGCTGGGCGATGAGCAGAACAGTGGCGCTATTCAGAGCTCTCGTCTGTCCGAAAGAGTCTTAGACTACAAGGCATTGGTGACACCAACGCTCGTAACTGGTGTATGTGGCTGATAACCCCGAGGATCGCCCGAGACCCACAAATATTAGACTACAGCCTGCTACCTAGAACAACAGTCGACAGGTGGGAGCCCTGCATGCCGACAGCGGTCGAGAGACAGCAGCCGCCATCGCCGCTGGTTATCGCAGGCAGCACGCCAGACTGCTGTGTCATTCCTCAGTCTCAGGCGTCCTAGTCCAAAGGAAAACACACATGCTTGCTACTGCAGATACCGCCAGCATCTTTTCAGGATTAGTGTATTCACAAACGCATTTTATTTGTTTTTTCACGTGAGAAAGAAGCCGAATGGTGGTTCCATGGCACTCTGTAACCTGTCATACTGCTACCGTAACCCCGGCATTGATGAGCGCCCGGGCCACCTTCCCATTAAAGGTAATGCTGGTGATGGTGGGAATAATTTGCAAATCCCATCTCGATCGTTTATCCGAATGGTGTGAAATCTGGAACACTCCAAACATGTCCGATAGACTGAGCATCTTGCAAGTTCGAGAAGACCACTTTGAGTATGTCTTGATGACGGCTGAGTGTCGGAGGTTTGCGGGTCACTCGAATTTGATTTGGGACCTGGCCCATATAAGTATACCTAAAACTACCATGCTCTCCAAAACCATTGATTACAAGCTGTAAAGCTCGCGTATAAGGAGGGTGCTGGTTTCATACCAACGACAGTATAATGTGTTCAGTTTATTCCAGAATGCAAAATATCCATCTTACCGTCTTGACCTTGCTTGACCCGGAACACCAGGTGCTGCGGACAATTTTTTTTGGACTGTGGGACAAAAGAACGCCCTGTCACGCGGTGTTTGTCCAAACTCTCCACCACCATTGGTTTCAGAACAGCAGGGGTCGGGGGTGGGATCCGCCCGTGGGAGGTCACGGTAGTAAATGCAGAACGAGAATTAGAATCTTTTAGGTGTTATTCTGTCGCTGGGCCGATATTTCGGTCGTTGGCCCGCCATTTTACAGTGCTTATCCCCTTATTTTAACGGATTTGATCCAGAGACCCACGTGATTCAATACGGCCCACATCCCGCACCTTGAGTAGGTGGACAACAATATGCTAAAAGGCACAGCTAACGTGGGATGCACTGTCTAATGTTTCAAAATTTGGTTTCAAGGGAATGGTCTACCTTCACCCTATTCCCTTGTGGGGGCCTCAGAAGGCCCCCTCCGATTTTTTTGCTTGCCATGTCCAGGGTTTTTAAAACAGCGGCACAGAAACTGGCCACTTTTCCTATTGATTTGTCTTACGTATCATATATATTTTTATTTCGTATTATTATAGTGTTATGTTACATATATTTGACAGAGCATAGTATTTCAGTGATAGTATACATGTATATAAGTTTCCGGGCCTTGTGGAGTGATCTCAGTTTAAAAGAAGTATTTATGCATTTTTCTGCAGCTTTTACGTATACACTCCTGTAAAATTGTAAGTTCTATAATACACCTCTATTTTTGGCAGTCATTTTCCTTTTACCTTCAGCAGTGCCAAACATCACCTGGATTGTCTCCAAGGAACGTGGTCAGGTTCCGCCCCTAGTAGGACAAATATGTATATATATATATAATGTAATGTAGTATTATATATACATATAGTGCTATATTAATATATTATGTGGCATAGTATTACATATGTTATATATATTTGTCCGTCTAGGGGCGGACGTGGACCACTTTTTTGGAGGACAACTCAGGTAATGTTTGGCACTGTTGGATGTAAAAGGAAAATGACGGCCAAAAATAGAAATTTCGGATAGAATTAAAAATTTTAGGACAGTGTAACGTAAAAACTGCAGAAGAATGTGTAAATGCTTCTTTTGAACTGAGGTCACTTCACAAGATGAGGTCAGGTGTAAAATACAAAGTTTCGTTTTTCAGACATTTTTGGTGCAAATATTAGAAACGAAGAATCTGGGATCATGTAACTCAGCACAGTGATCTTTACTTGCTTTCAAGTTTCAGGTTGATATCAAGTCGGGTCAAGGAGCTATGACGAAAAATGTCCTCACTCGTATCCTATATGCGACGGTCATAAACAGGTCTTTTAGAAATATGGTCGATTTAAATGAATGCAAACGTTCTCAAACACTTTGAAATGAACCCGAAGTCATTTCATGTGACCCTGGGCTGTCTGAGGTCATAGGCCTCAGGATATAGTACTTATATAAGATAAAGGACTCTCAGGCCATAGGGCTTGATGAACATGCGACCATGGTAGTTTCCCTTTTTCATGCCTTTTGCCAATTATATGGCATTATACGAGCAATGCAATGCGATTTGCCCTTCCGAGGTACAAAATGGCTAATAGAAGCTTCAGATTCATCATGCTTAATCAGTTTGCAAGAAATATTCCTCCCATTTTTCGAGCAATGGGAACGCCTATGCGCTTTCAGTTTTCTCAAAACTCTTGAAGTAAGAACTAAATTAGAACTAAATCAAAATTATGTCGTATTGATTAGCTCTCGATTGATACAAATTGCATCAGAATCGGCCAATAAACATCGGAGTTATCATAAGTCAAGAAGCATCACCTTCCTGACTTCCCCGTATCCATCTGTTACAAGATGTCATAAATTCCTTTAATAGCAATGTAGAATACATAATAGCAAATAGTTTGCCGTTTTAACGATCAAATCGGACGTGTAGTTCTCGAGAGCTCGGTGGGGGAGAGAATGAACCCCCCAATACGGGAACGCTCACATGGGTGTGGCAATAGGCTTAATCCATGTTCTGAACTGATTAACCAAGTTACAGCCCGTAGTCATAGAAGCCAGTCTACAATATATGTTATATCCCAAAGCTCGGTACTTTTCCCATGTACCATATTCAGTCGTGGCCTGTTTATAGCTGTTGCGTGACGTCACAGGCGGTCGCAAACCCGTATTACGTCATACCGGCGGATGGACACATAATTTAGTTTTTAATTAATCACATTTTTCGACGTTTCTAGACGGTTTTTAGCTTAATGAGTAATGAGGGTCATCAGCGACATTTTTTAGACCAGCCAGCTCTAGTTATCACAAGCTGACCTATTCCCCTTTAACTGTCCTTTCGTGAAAGCCTGCGACCACGTCGTATATGTAAGTTACACGTTAGTGGCGGGCCACCGGCGCAGCCAGAGGGAGAGCCTGTAGGCTCGCATTTTTTGTAATGAAAACCATTGCACGTCGTCTTCCGTCATCAGCAGGCGATTTTCATACCATTTCAGTTCACACTGAGTTCCTCCCCCCCGTTAAGAAAATCCTGGCTGCGCCCTTGTGGCGGGCTGACGAGAAGGCTGTTTTCGGAACCGCGAAGTGCGACACGATATGATTTCCTAAATTTTAAAGGCCTCATTACGGTGTGCAGAAAGCCTTGCGTCCCTGCGGAAAATTCCGCTGATCCTATACAGGATCCGGGCGAACACGCAGTGACGTCATCGTGCGTCGAGGATTCATTGTTTCTTTTCTGGGGATGAGCGTACTCAGACTACATATTTTGTGAGAGGACGTTTCTGGCAAGTAAAAACTTTGTTTTATTTGGGCCAGCACAATTTTTAAAATTACTTGCATTTAAAGTGTTACCGGACTACGAATTTTCACTGACTATGAAATATACAACATCCCATCTTTACGTGATGACACCATGGCAGCCCAATAGAAGATGTTTTTGTGCGTTCGCAGCTAATTAAGTTCATCCCCACCTTTCCCACCGCCACAATGTGGTTTCATGTACTCAGTGCGAATCCGAGTACAGAAGCCAAAATGCCGATGTGCATTGGATGTCCGTAGTCATTGATAACGACACAGGAGCCATTCGTTGTTCATTTGCCATTGACGGATGAGCGTCGCATCTCTGCCAAGACGGACGTCTAAATTTGGCAAATTCTTTACCTGCGCTTGCAGAACCGGGTGCATGGGGCACTGCTCAGTATATTCTATAACCCCACAGCGTAGTATCAACATAGAAGCGTAAAATTTCCGGCGTACCATGCTACTGTAATTGGTCTTAAGTTGTTGTGTTTAAAGTGTCGTGGTTAATCTGATGCTCCTTGAAGAAGAAACTCAATTTCGGGTGTCACTTGTGGGGTAATACAGATTCATCGTAGTGAAACAAGCTGAGGCGCCCAGGACCCACCCGATCTGCTACCGGAGAGACCGCGTCTGCGAAGTGTGTGTGTGCTAACGGTGAGTATATTCACTCCATTGTGCCGTGTGGTTCGATAACAGCGTATTTCGGGCACTTCAGACCAGTTATCGTATCGGGCGACGTTGGTAATCTACATAGCAGGGTTTACATTGTTGGTCCGCAGTTGGACGAACAGGCAACATTCTAGCTCTTGGTCATTCATATTGGAAGCAAGCGCAGAAGAAGGGTTTTAAACAAGTTGGGATATGACCCCAAAATAAGTATATATTACTCTAGCCCTCTTTTTTCGTATAGCTGTCAAGCGTCCGAATCCCCCCCACCCCCACAAAAACACATCAAACGGGGCTACGTTATCTTGAACCCACTCAAGTCCGGGACAAAAACATGCCTATTTCCATTCTCCTGATTGTGTGCGACCGGCCAGCAGCAATAAACTTTGTATTATCAGCATTACCGGTGTCTGGCTTCATGCTTAACTGTTCCTGTAACGCGGGGGCGTTAGACATGCCACAGACACGTTAAAGTTTTGCCCCAGATCAGCTGTTACCTGGAATTGCGCGATCGGGTGTAGGTCCTAGAGCCTTTGCAGCGATCTCTAGAGCTAGCACAGCCCATGATCTCCAGCATTATCCTATCAAACCTCTCGGACAAAATTTACAAAAAAGCTCTTCCGTCCCAGCGGCGGGAGGGCAATGACCTGACTCGTTGTCAGCCCGTCTCTGGTGGTGAGACGAGTCTTGGGCTAAATGGATGACGTCATACCCCTAGTTTACATCCGTGGCGTCACGTCAGCTTGGTACTTCTTTTTCCATCGAGCATGGACGAAAAAATGCAGTTTTCGGCGACTGGACCTATTTTTCAGAAACCGACACGAAACTGAAATAGGTACCAGCTTCGGTTAGTGAACACTGCGTCGTAAAGGAGGAAGTTATCCCGAAACAATGGGAACGCAGGGTGCAAGGTAGACAGCATATCCGACACACCATTGACTGATGCAGCCCTTTTTTGGCCGGCAACCGCCTAACCTTGTGCTTGCAAACAATGCCCAGGGACACGTACCTGTACGACGTCGTGAGATGTGACCGGCGACTATGATATCCCACGTTCGGTCGGACACCGGGGCGAAGTCCAGCCTGTTTTCAAACATTGCTCGGCGGCACAGCAGCCGGCCAGGCGGCGCGCGGCCCTGCGCTGTTTGCGCCATGCACCTGCATAGCGGCGAAGTGGGCGGCACCGGCGTGCGGCGCCGGTCGCCGCTGATAAAGCCGACCATCGATCGCCGACCGGCCTCGTCGGTGGCGACGGGGCCTTCGGCGCCGACGACTTGTTGCGTGTCGCCGCGACCGCGCCGGGTCACCGGATGACCCGCCAGTTGGCTGGCGGCGGCCGGCGAGGGCGCCAGAGCGGCGGCGTGGCGTGCGGCCGTGTGCGCGAGCAAACGCCAGGGAGAACGCGGTGCCGCCTGTCGGGTGTGTGTCGGCGCGCGTGAGACTGAGGCGACGGAACCGGGTAGGCGACATCGCCGCGCGCGCTGGCGTCCAGAGCTGTGAGATAGTCCGGCATATCCGCCCGGTGCGCTCCTGATGGTAGACACCATTCTAACACGCATATCTAGCTGCGTGCGAATGCAACCATATTCTCAAACTGGGATGCCTACTGTCTCGTTATAGAAATATTAAACATTCAGTTGTTCCATTCTTCGCCAATGGGACGGACTGACAAGCCTATTGAAAAGCTACGGAAAAAACTACGAACTTCATGCTTTCTGAGAATTTCTGGTTTGGTCAATGATACTACAATGAAAAACTGCCTGGCACACTGTGCCTAATGTCGCAGTATACGTGCATTTTATCCTACGGCTGAATCGTGTGAGGTGATTGAGGCAATTATCCTTTGTTATATGTGTTCTCGCTTAATGAACAGTATGTCAGAGCGCGTACCACGCGCACATGAGCATTCCATGTTTAGGTGGTCTCAGGAGTGCCTAACTGTTTTATAATCCTCCCAACTCGTAAAACTTTATTTCACAAGTCATACCTCGAACGCACGCCATTCGTCACGGGCGTCCGAGCACGTCAGCAGCTCAGCAGTTTTCATTGCTCACCACATTCACCCGCCGGGATGACGCAGCGGCCTCCGAGCAGTAACGGTCCTCCGTCACCGCAGCCGGCATCACAAGCAGGCTGTAATTTTGACATTACTGCCGCTGGCACCGTTTGCTGAGGCAGACCCCGCCGGGCGCCTCGCAGCTCCATCCCCACTCATTCTCCGCCACCGCTGCCGGGTGTCCCTCGTCCCCACCGACCGCCGGCGGCACTCCGGCCGCACTCACCGTGGCCGTGTTGACTTGGCGCAGTCACGTGACCGGGGGCGAGTCTGTCCGACCGGCCGACAGGCCGCTCTGACGTCATCACGTGGCGGGCGGCGGCGGCACGTGGCCACGGCCGGGACGTGCCGGCGCCGGTCTCCGGGGAACGGCTGCCACTGTCGGACGTGCTCGCCCGATAAACGACTGCATGGCATGCGGACGTAAGTCAGCCGCAGAGGCGTGCTGCGGCCTCAGTGCTGCAGACCATAAAACTGCGGTTAAGTAACAGCATCGCGACGTTCATTGGTTACGTATGTCAGAAAGTGGAAAACAGAACAAGGATTGTGGTAAAGGTCAAGGTAAAGGTAAAGGGTAAGGGTAAATTTTTGAAGTTTTGCCACTGAACGGGAAACTGGGCGGTTGGAGAACTAGTCGATGGCGGTTGCTGTTTGGAAGACTTTGTCAAAATCCCATTCTCTTGTGCGGAAGTCATGATGATAATATTCTAAATCCAATCATTGAACGGATTGTTGGAGATGAACGGCACACCGATATCTTGATCATGCAACGCATAATTATAAATTGACGTTGATGGGCTTTTCAAAGGCTTACAGAAAGTTTCATGTTGGAAAAGTGCCATAGGCGTTCGCAATATTTTTTGCAAGACAACAAACGTTTGAGTATTTAAATCAGTAGCTTGTGCATTTGTTCCCTCCTTGGTCTTGCATTTGGAATGTTGCCAGACGGCGTTCATGTCTCAAAAGGAATGACCGTCTTAACACGTACCTGAACTAAGATGGTCAAGTTGCAGCTTGCAGTCTGAGGAAAGTCTGTGGTATACATTATAATATTGTATTGTATTATAATATTGTTTTGCATTGTAATATTGTATTGTATTATAATATTGTATTGTATAATAATGTTGTATTGCATCATAATATTGTTTTGCATTATAATATTGTAGTATATATTACAATAACTATTACATTATAACAAATCTCAACACCCTACGAAAGTTCATAAAGATTTCCCCACGATTTCCCGTGGGTCTTATTTGGCAGTTTCCTATGTACAACTGAACTAGTTCCATGGGCATTTTGGTATTTAAGTCACGGATGACTGCGGAAACCAGGAATCTGGACAAAAATATAGATTGTTTGGGTCGAATTACGGGTAGATCAGTTCCATTAAAATCAGGAAGAGGGCGACATTTTCGGTTTCGAAGTTTTCTTGGGTGTTGATAACACTTTTAATATACTTGAGTGCGTGAATGAAGATAACTGTTGTAATAGGGTCAGACAGAGTTAGCCTTTAGTTCATAATATCTAAAAAAAATACAAAAACAAATTAATCCTATATTTCGTTCACCGGCCTTCCTCACATGCTTCCTTCGTATATGTTCTGGCCGAAATATAGGATTAATTTGTTTTCGTGTTCTTTTTGCATGTTATTAACTTAAGAATAATTCTATCTTACTTTATCTGTAACACCTCGCAAATTGTCTTCCATCGGAAAAAAAGATTTGTTGGACTGGGAATGGTACAGCGAGCTAGAACGTATTCGGGTCTCAGAAGGGACCCCTGAGAATGAAATGGGCCCACGACACGTTAAACGAGCAGCTTGAAAACCTCTTTTATTGCTAGAACCTCTTGATCGCCTTGACACGTTTCAGCTCCGGTAAGACCTTTTGCCTCTGGGGTCACCTTGGGGAAATTATCACTTAGGGAAATGATCCCTGGAACCAATCTCTGATATGGTACTGGTGAGCCCTTCTGGATATGGACGCGGTATATTTGTTCGGATCATTTTATCTGATCCCACTGATGATTCTATCTAATTTGATAGCCATTAAGTGCGTGACATCTGGAGAACATGCCGACCACAACGTAGCGAGTTTTATGCTTTTGCTTTTAAGTTCACAAAACAGCTTGCCTTTGTCGCGGAGTCTTAAGCGTGCAAACTTAGCTCTTGTGTCCCTTCTGACTCACTCGTGCGGATCGGCAGAAAAAGGAACAAGGAAACAAGAAACGAAATAACAAATAAATATTTAGCTGACTGCAAATCTCTAACAAACGGGGAACCTGAACGGCGCTGAACAATCCCAGCCAGCCATCAGCTCAACGAAGGCATTGGAGCATTACTGTCATGGCTTACATCGGCTGTTCTCTTCATTTGTGAATATCACGTCGAAGTTTTGGTCTGTCTTCAGGTGCACCAGGACAGGCTTGATAGACATTATGTTGCTTGATGTATGCTGCGACCTGATATGTCTTGTAATATGAACTTGATCTCACGTTGCCATTTTGCAGTTCTGCATCACTGCTTGCTTTTTTATTCCTGGTCTTCGCTTCATTCAGCTCACCTTGTTTCGACCTTAGGCCTCAAGTTCGGCAGTCACAAACGCAGGCCAAGGTTCTGCTGGGAGCCGGTCACCTTGTCACAAATGCATCTACCGAAGTTCGCGTGGCGCCTGCTTTTAGTTAGGCTGATTATGCTAAGACTTTATATTTCCTTTACATCTATGACTACGTCTATACTTTACGTTGTCTATAGCCACGTGTCGTGCAGATGCAGATCCAGAGGGAAAGGGGAGGATGTGAGTCACTCCGTCTTGTCCAGCGCTTTTGACGGGCTGCCATCAAATTGTTCAATATCACGGAACAAATGGGGCTCAGGAGGCTCGGTGCCCCGCATCCACAACTTTCTTTCGCACCTGGCCTCTGACCTTGGCGGGATGCTGGACCCGTGCCCAAGTAGCAAGTAGCTATCAGATAATCGCCATAGATCAAAAGCGACAACAAACTCTAACCCACTGCACTTTATAATGAACACATGATCAAATTCAAAATAATGTACATTAGCCGAGTGCTGTGGATGGTCACTGCCACTGCCTCTAGACATGTGATAATCATAGCCGATGAAAAGCAATTCATCTTAGTATCCCAGCTTACCTACAAATGAAGCTGGAAGTCTGAAATACGCAACGTGCCCAGAAGATGCCGGATACTAGGCCAATGGCTCACAGATAAACTCTGCAGTCCACGTTTCGACACATTTCCACGCTTGTTGTGGAATTCCAGCTTTTGTTGGATTTTTAACAAGATCTGTGTTTCCAGACTCAAAGCTTTTTGGTCGTAGATGGTCGTAAAGAGCTAAAAGCTAATGTTTTTGTGCGGTTTGAATAGTTAAGCTTAAACTTACCGATCTCGCACTCACAACTGGACAATGGAGCAACACGCAATTCATACAGGGGAGACTGGCAGCACCGGACAGTCTTTGTTACTCCGTATTGCAAGGTAGGCGTTTCGGACGTCTCAGGTTCATTTTGTGAAAACGAGAGGGACATATGCACTTAAGTTATGGCCATTACTTTGATTTAGATATCATTAGCAGTTTTCACGTCGAATGCTAAAAGCATGAAGTTATCAGCCACATTTCTTTGGGCGCCTAACGAAACCGTTAGAAGGCCACGCCAAAAGAAAATATAACCTTGTACAACATGATGTTTATTTTTGGCGCGACATTCTTAACATGATCATATTCATAGCACGAATCTGCCGTTAAGCGACGTGCTGCTAAAGCAAACCGATCGACACAATGTTTCGCCATCGCCAGTCTACTGCCTTGCCAGTGCCAGCCTATCTCAACCTTAGCCAAACTACGGCCTCGCAGTTTCCTCCCCGCTCGCCGCAGGCTCCTTGTAACAGGGTGTGAGGCGGTCGGCAGCGGCGGCGGCGGCTGGGGCGGCGGCTGGTCGCCGATGGCCGTAAAATGGCGCGATTTTGAGCGAGTGGGCCATCGGGCGCGCAAACGAGCGCGTCAGGTCGGGCGGCGTCGAACTGCGTCGACCGGCTGCCATCAGTATGCCGACTCCGGCCGCCGCCTCAAAGACGGCGGAAGGCACGAACGGCTCCGACAATCACGCACGACGGCGGCCGCCGCGCCGAAAGAAGCAGTCTCGGCCGAGATTGGCTTGAGCGGCGGCCGGGTTATGCCGCCGCTCAAGTCGGCCGACTCTGTCCGAGACAGCCAGTGTCGTGGGCACGTTTCGGGCAGGTATTTTCTCTGCCTCCGACAGGCACACTCCGGATAGACGCATCCCGATGTCCACATCATCGGCAGGCACGACCCACAACAGCCACACTCCCGGCAGGCACAACTCACAGCAGCCACACTCCCGGCAAGAACTCACAACAGCCACACTCCCGACAGGCACAACTCACTACAGCCACACTCCCAGCAGGCACGACCCACAACAGCCACACTCCCGGCAGGCACAGCTCGCAACAGCCGCACAACCGACAAGAACTCACAACAGCCACACTCCCGACAGGCACAACTCACTACAGCCACACTCCCAGCAGGCACGACCCACAACAGCCACACTCCCGGCAGACACAAATCACAGCAGTCACACTCCAAGCAGGCACGACTCACGACAGCCACACTCCCGACAAGAACTCACAACAGCCACACCCCCGGCAGGGACTCTCCCAGCTGGCACGACTCACACCAGGCCGGGCGGCGGCCGACACCCCGGTGGCGTCGGCAGGATTTGTGGTCCCTGGAGGACGATTGACCAAACGGCCGCGGGGCCGGTGGGCCGGCGGATTGCGGGTCTCAGATGACGGCGGCCCTCGGTCGCCGGCCAGGGAACGGACGCGGCCAGTCGGCCCGCCGACCTGAGGCCGTGGACCCGCCGGACGGCCGCCGTCGCCGATTGCAGGCCCCTCCTCCGCCCTGCTCTCTGCCCCGTCTGAAACTGAGACTGGGCTTATGCACGCCGACTCGGCGTCGTAAAGCCTGGCTGAGCATCGCATCCTTATCAGCAAACAAAGAACCCGCGGCGCCGCCCGTTGTTTCGGAGATAAATGGGCGGAATGCACATGCGGCTCGTGTGTCTTTCCTGTCTGACTTTGCCTTTTGTCTGGCTTCCTCCCGGCATTCTGAGGGACGATTACTGTTTCGTCATTCGTAATGTCCCAGCTCAAGTGTTACCACCTCAGTGCTTTTACTGGGACTGTCTCACGGAATGTAGCAGTTCTTTTCGTTCTGATGAACTAATGCGGGAAACACCCCTGGACGCAAAACGTATTTCCCTGGAAGGGAAGGATTAGTAACATGATGACCAGGTATTTGTTGTGGTATGATCGAAACAACATGGAGCACGCCAAACTGCAACACACCAAAAAAGACCACTTCACAGATAGAGTTTTCAGGACCCGGTCCCATCCGGTCCGTGAGGTCCAGGGTCTAATCCATCTGAGCATGCAATGCGCCTTTTCCAGAATTCCTGAATTTGGCCCAGTCGAATTCGTTATGGGAAAATATGTTTTAAAACAATCTGCGTCAATCAGCATTTCATTTCAGTAGTTTTCGCTTCTATGATCTTAAACAGACAATGTGGCATTTATAAGCATGTTCAATCGCCCCCGTTTTACAAATTCAACATAAGCCTTCTGACTGGTTGCAAAAATCAGCGATCAGTAGGTCAGTTTAAAACATCCTGACTGATTGCAAGAATCAGCTGCTACCAACTGATGAGATTCATAATGAACATGGCTTCCAAACACAAACACAAACACAAAGCACAGCAGCATACGCAAAACACAAACAAAAAAGCAACACTACATTTTTGGAATCCTTATTCAGCTACAACTGGTAATTCTAGTCTGAACATTTTAACATCTCGTGATATGTTTAAGCAACGTGGCACGAAGTATATGTGTAACCTCCAAGGCTGCTCCTTAAATATTACGCAAATTAACCGAGTTGGCAGATTCTGAGGGCATGGGTGTTCAAACATTTTTCCATAGGACGTTGCTTCCTGCCAATGCTATGTCATTGGAGGACTACTAATTTTTCCAAGCATAGGAGCTGAAAGCATCTGGCCCCTCTGCCTCCTCCCCTACCCACGTCCGCTGGCCCTGCAAAATAATGTATTTGAAAACTACTGAGGATGCCTATAGTGGTGCACGCAGCTCCCTGTCAAATATGATGCATATTGCACCGTAATTATGGTCCATAATATATTTTCTTTCTTAATCACACTAGCAGAATAACTGGCCGAAATCCCACTCATTGCCCTTGTCAGCTTTATACCTGAATTCCAAATCGCAACGCTCCCATGAACTATAGCCTTTGCGTTCCATTCGGCAGACATACTATTTAAATGCGCACAGATAACTAGCAGTTGCGCCACTTTTGCGCTCCGATATGCTGCCAGGTACATTTCTGTCTTCCCTGTAAGCATACTGGATTCACGATGAAAATAATTTCAACGCAATTAGCAGCAATCTGTACGAACAATAATAACTGTTAATACGAACAATAATAATAATTGTTAATACAAACAATAATAATTGATAACAGTGGGACTTAGGATTTTCAGGCCATAATGAACATTATTTGCCATATATACATATATCTATATCTATATATATGTGTATGTATATGTATATATATCATACATACATGTATATACGTACATATATATGCATCACAAATACAAAAAAATAGCCATCGTCTCTTTTTTGTATTCTTGGCGCCGTAATGCCAATTTAACATCAACAGTATAGCTGAATGGGTATTATCAGGAACAGTACAGGAACAAGTTGTAGCGATATGGAAAGGACGCGCTCTCGGAAAATAAGTTGGCATATTACCTGTGTACGCCTCTTTGATGTAGCTCATATGCTCGCCAAGGTTTTTGGCAATCGCAGGTTGCTGGAAGGCTTAACCCGCGCCCGACCGTGGGTCGGCGGCGATCACGCCCTACGGGGAGGGGAGGTGGCGGTTGACCCCACTCTAACTCACGAACGGTTGGTCGCACGATAAAAAAATAAGCACACCGATGGAAAGCTCGTGACAAGTAGAGCTCGAAACTGGTCTCATTTTGGGTTTTGGATAATATGTAAGCCGTTTACGCCCTATATATCTTTTCTCATAGCCGACTGCATGAGACCAAGAAACGACCTGAATCTCAAGGGCTGTGACTAATAACGCATAGGTAAAGGCCCGCAAATGTCGATACACATCTAATTTCTCAGATTTGTTTAATATATACGCCGAAACGCCGAGTTAAAGACGCGGCAATTTTCATACTCATTTCATACGTACCGGTTGTTGGCGGGCGCAGCAGCCGTAGGCAGTAAGAAATTAACGGGAAATAATTTTAGCGTTTCATTATTTTCGAGACATAAGCCTATGTCTAATCCTAATCTTCTGATCCCTGAAAGTATTACTGTGATACCTTGTTTTCCGAAAAAGTTACTGGGCTACACTTTTTTGGACATAGGTCCGTTTGACCTGACCTAGGTCGGACACCTGATCTGATCTGAGGTCAAAACTTTGACGCAACATGTAAAAGTGATCAAGCAAAAGGCGTACGGCGTTTCGTGGTGCTGCTTTTATTCGTTCTCTCGCAATCCTAGAAAAACTCCAGGAGGGGCGGTCAATCGCCCCCCCCGCAGTCGGAAGCGGGTTAACTTCTCAGTTCTGAGGTAGGGATGGCCTATTTACATTTCACTTCTGCTTCATGTCCTTCGTAATACCCAGTTGAGGTTACCTAGTAACACAGAGAGAAAACTTCTTCGACTTTAGTTTTCATCTCGATCTTAATGCAAGCATGATGCAAGGTTTACTGGTGATGGTAAGAGCGGTATACACCAAAAAGAAAAGGTATAAATGGATACAGATATCTGTTTGCTTCTTTTTAACACCAGGTGGATGTTCATCAAGAGTGTGATTTATGCAATGCTGCCTAATTTTCATGAATTATATTGCTAATAGCGCAGCTATATATGTTATTTTCACTATGTATTTCACTACGTATTTTAGGTACCTGGAACAACTATGGCTAGCAGTCAGCCATGGTTTTTCATAGCATTTTTACGAATGGTTGTGACTTAGTAGCAGTCTTAGTAGCAGTCGAATTGCTGCCGTTACCAGTTAATAGCTGTTTTTTGTGGCAGAGGTCATTTCGCGGCATATTTGCATCAGTAATCTAACATGCATTTCTATTACACACAACTGAAAACAACATCTCCACAGGATTTAAACTCCTTCTTTAGGACTGCTACAGCAGGACTTATCAACTGGCGTTTTTGAATATTTTGTTATTTCTGAAATATTTAGGTTGCGTTTTTTGAAATCTAATTCATTTTCAATCCGTCCAATCCCTGTGGCTTGGTCGAAGTCTAACATCCGGTCCGGTTCTAATCCATATCTCGCTTGAATTTTATGGTCAGGTTCAATCCACCCCGTGGGTCAACCTGCCATCCTCGGATTTATCCAGTCCTTGAAGTGCTGAGCCCCAAAACCTGGGGATATCAAAACATTTCTAGGAACACGTTCAGAGTGGAAGTGCGCATTTTTGCAACATTGAGTAGGAAGTTGATTACCGCTCCTCTAAACATAACTAGAACCCTGCCATACGTTCTGTCCGTTTGTTCACGCACGCATGTTCACGAACGCCGCACGATCGTGTTGCAGCGTTTCTATAAAGGGTATCAAAATCGGCAAGGCTTTCAGGTACATAAGTGATATTTTCTGAGAGATCAGCAATGATGTGTAATGTTACAACTGTGACCGAACCATAAATACTTCAGCAATCAAAAACTAACATCTTTCGACACGGTTCTCGTCGTGGCTTACAGGGGCGGGTCCGGGAATTTCGATCGGCAGGGGTACTCCCTCTAGGGGGCGCCATGGACGTCCTGTCTTCCAACAGGGGCGCCTTCGGTTGGGAGGGGCACCTGTGACACTGGACGTACCTACTGTGCAGGCAGGGTCGCCTTTAGTAGGAAAGGATGCCTTCGGTTCGTAGAGACCACCTTTAACAGTAAGGTGCACCTCCAGTTGGGAAAGGCTTTTTCCATATCTAAGGCACATTATGTGAGCAGCGGAACCTTCGGCAGGAAATGGCAGGGGCGCCTTCAGTTGGATGGCGGAAGGAGCATGTTTGCTGGATGAGACACCTATAGTTTATTTAGTCAGTGAGGACGCTTTCCGTAGAGCCAAGGCGTCCTTCAGAGCAGGGACGCCTACTGACGCGACTGCCTGAGGGACTGCCCAGAGGGAATCCCGCGTATTATTTCAGGATTCAAACGTCGGATCTGAACCGGCTTACCACTAATCGATATCCCTGAGTCTTGCGATTCAGAAAATATTATGTTAGCCCTGGCCACGAGACTGATGATGTCACAGACCACATAAAACGCATAACACGACACCGGAAAAACTCACCGCTTCGGACATCGCATCATCGGCAATAATGGTCTTAGAACCTTTAGCTGGGAGTCAAACAAAACGTTACGATCTTCCGCATTACAAGCATGCCATAATATTAGAAAATGTCCGGTCAAGGACAACCTGAACTAGGTGAAATATTGGTCTTACTTTAGCTGCCAAAGATCGATGATTACTCGCAGCCTTTATAATCTGCATGACAAAAAGGAAGGAAGTGAAACCTTCCGGCGATCAGTTTTGCATTACCTGGTTCCCATCCGGCCGAGGTCAGTCCATGTAAGGTCAGGTGGGATGGCATTATTCTTCCTGCCAAAGCACAATAATGACTCGCTGGGATTCTTAACTACGTCAAGTACAGACCCGAAATGACATCCCCTGATAATCAAATTTGCTCTTTCTGCTCTTTGTTGGGTCAAGGTCAAGCCAGGCCAGGACAGATGGTCGTTTTCCTTTTCCTGACTAAGAACAATAATTGCTTTCTGCTGCCACTGAACGATCTTTCACAAACAATACCGCATTTCACTTCGTTTTGACATCTTCTTATGACGTGACCTGATATGACCTCATGATGCATTTGGTGAACCTCGCTAAAGGCGCAGATAAATTGGCGTGTCTATCTTGAACGATGGGGAGGGTCAGCGGTGACCACTTTAATGCAAATCATATCCAAGCGTCATTATGTGGCCTAGCGTGACCTCTAATGCTGACGTGGCAAGGTTGCATATCCTTTTTGGGGACGTGTCCTATGTAAATCCAAATAATCCATGCATTATATTCACGAAAATTATAAAAAAACATGTTTGCGCCACCGCCCAAAGAGGCGAAAACACATACGCAAGGTCTCAATTAAGCCGTTATATTTCCATGGCCTGACCTCAGATGGGTATGGTTTATGTACATAAAAATATATATGTATGATTCAAAATGTGTAAGCTTGATTGACTGCCAAGTATTGAAAGTTTGTTTTTGGCAGGCTCCAGTGATTCAGACGTTATTCCCTAAAAGCCGAGGGGTGCCGTATTTAACACCTCCCCCGGCGGTGCCAGTTTATAAAGTATGGGTTTTGCGAGCATTCTTGTGTGTGAAAGAATAAACAGGTCAACAAATACATCCAAAACATGGCGATGATACCATTCTGATGAATTCTTTGCACACAAATGACCAAATACACATTTTTGTCACAACATAGGTTCAATAACGTTAAGTCCGAAAATGTGCAACTTTTGATGACAACTTCCTTTATAACACCCTTATATAAAACCAATGAAAATTGCTTAAAAATTTTTCATAGCATATCGGAGTTGGATAATAAACACCTTATAAAGCCTGACAGCATAAAAAAACTCACTAGCCCCAAGACAGTTCACCGGTCCGTAATGAACACCATGCATTACGGTAATGAGTATAGAATTGTGTGTCAACCAATGTCGATGTCAAGTCCTACCCTGCTGCTGAAAGTCAAGGCACACAACTTAAATAAATAGGTCTAGTTGGAAGTGATTTCGCAGCCATGCTTTATGGGCTCATTGCCCTCGAACGTACAAAGTTTGACAAACTCTTTCATGCCAATATAACGTGGTCGTTTTGATGAAAAACGATTGGAGGGTGGGAGGGTGGACCGTTCCGTCTGAGTGGGCACGGGCCAATTCTGATATTCTCTGATACATCGCCCTCTATAGTAGGTCTAGAAGGAAGCTAAAGTTGTTCCGCATGCGCCAAATCTATTTGCAGCAGAATGTAAAAGAAGAATGGAGGGAAATTCAGGCAAGTGTACCTTTGTCTTCAAACGACTCTTCCGACACAGCGGTAACATATCGCATCATAAATAAAATCTTGACAATGGCCACACCAGATACGTGCAGCTGGCATCTTTTTCGCTTTAGTTTGGTTGTCTAACCTGCGGGCGTCCCCTCCCTCCCACCCCCACAAAAAAATGCGTCGGCTTTTTGTGTTGACTGAAACGCCCCAAAGGTGAAAAATTCAAGCGTATAGTTGGCTCACGATCCTGGCAAAACAGATGAGTGATCAGGCGCGGATGCATGAGGTGGGGGGTGGGGGGATACAGAGGAATGTGCGCCGTCCGGCCGATTTACCGATCGATTATAAGGTTTTACCTGCAGCAACAAAAATGAAAATGGTTCACAAACGATACATTACTGAATAAACTGTCACAAGATCGAAACCCTTTAGCCATAGTGTTGGAGCGAAAGAGGGTAGGACCCGCCCAATACGAAAACAAAAAGTCCCCCAAAGTGCATAATGGGAAGTACGCATGCGGTCTCGCAAACTGGAGCGTGCATTGGTGATATAACTGGCATGACTGACATACGTCGAGGGCTGTTTGCGTTAGTGGCAAAGTAATTAACTCATCTGAGCGTTCGACACTGCCTTCACCGGCAGCTGTTTTCCAGAGGAGCTTCTTCTCTTTTCTGATGTCATTTTTCTTCCCTGGTGTTTCCGCCTGGAGTGGAAATGGGAAGATATCGCATTGCTCACGTCAACGGATGTTGCAAAAATCTCTCATTTAAGATTCCCCGGGAAACAGACTATAAAAAGCAGTTTCCCCACTTCTGCATTTCGGGTATTTGCCGTTTTGTCATCCTGTCAAGACGGCTTACCTTCCACGCAGACGCACTGACGTTCGCATTTATTCTGCTTCTTCCAGCGGACAGGAGAAAACACGAAAAACAACATCAAATATATAGCCTGAACAAATATGCCGAATAAAATAAAAAAGTAGTACAAGAGCTTATTAAGCATTTCTTGTACATCTGTGTTTCCTACTTTGTTCTCATAATGCTCCTGACAGGCTGCTAACATCGCGTTTTAGTGCCTTGTATCTTCGTCCGGTATGTACGGAGTAACGTGATCCTAGCGCTGGACTGGATCAGTAATGTTCGACATCCTACATTATGCGGGCATTACTCGCCACAGCTGTGAACAGTGTGAGGTCGCATAGCGAAGATGACGGACGTTCAACAGCGCCTCGTTCAGCTGCCCCGTAGTTCAGGGACAGCGTCGGTGGCCTCTTGTGCTCACAGAAACATGTCCGGACGCAGCAGTGCCGTAAGTAGATCTCTCACTGCCGAATTTCTATATGGAACGAGCACAGAAACTCACATCTCCCGCAAGGGATTGACATTTGACTGACAGTTTTTTAGCTTTAATGAGCGGCGCCCTGCAGTAGCGGTCGTCCCTCACATGACCACTGCTCACGATAGAGCACGGAAGCGTAATGGAGTGGTCTCCGAACGTCCTCTTCACTGCACTGATTCGCACGTCGTGCCGCCTACAGATAGCTCACATTTTCGGCAGATGGCTGTCGCGCTATGCTTCACGAAGGCTGGCTTTATTCATCGCATGGGACACCATGTCGTCAGCATTTCCTTCAACGCCACTCAAACCCACCAGCATATCTGTCAAAATCTTTTAGAACCTAGACCATCGGCGCTGTTCCAAACGAACATTTGGCGAGCGTTTTTTTTGGCAATGGTTGCGGTTCGTTCGACTTACTATTGCTGCTTTTAGACGTAAAAAAAGTAAAAAAAAGTTGTAGACTTAAACAAAATACGCTGTGTTAAACAAAGGACCATTCACCCCTATACAGTAAAGTTACTTGCATACACTTGATGCATAATAATAGTATATTTGCCATCTACTGTAGTAATGCTATGATACAACTCAAATCGAGGCTACAACCCTCCCAAGGAGGTTCTGGCGACGCTTCTGCCTCATTCCCGGGGGGGGGGGATTCAGCTGCCTCCTCTGCAGCCGAATTCCCCCCGTGATTCTCTATTTAAATTGGCCCAGATGCGTGGAAAACTTTGGAACAACCATCAGCAACGGTTACGTTTTCCTGCCCCGATTGTGCTATTGCGCAATAAGACCCAGCAAATGGTGGCGCAAAAAGAGGAATGGCTTTATCATAACAAAACGAGCCGCGCATAAAAAACGTGCTAGCGTATCATCTCTGTTTTGATCAAATAGGAAGCGTAATTCCACAACGGATGCGCTGCACAGAATGGATTTTGCTTCAGGAAATTACACTGTTAGACAATGGTAATACAAGCCAGAAAATTATTCCATACTTGCACTGAAACTTCACGGACCCACTACATGTACGTACCGCTGCCACAGAGGAAGGGGTGAGGATCAGATCTGCAGCCATGCCGTCCTTCTCAGAAAACATCTTTTGTCTAGCAATCAGCTGCCTCAATTAGGAGATGGCGGGGGCGACGCAGTTAGGCACGGTGGCGCTCATTGGAAAGTTCCCTTATTGTATGCACGTTAACCGCAGAGTTATTCTACCTTTAATAGCGAGCTTTCTTTCTGACCACTTATTTAGATGCCCTGTATCTCTTTACACAATGGACAGATACTATCCTTATCGCACTGCTTGGTCACACTTAACAATATACCCAGGGTTTTCATTGTAACTGTCGTTTCATTTTCTTGTTCTGCGTAACATATGCTTTTCCATAGACCTATCCACGCAATCTTGCTCTTCCTCTTATTCAGCTCTAGCTTTGACGCAATCCTAAAAGGGCCCTGGGACCTAACCCTGGCCAGTAGAGAGATTGTGCACTCTCCCTGACTTTTTGTGTGAAAGCTACAGCTGCTCCTTCGATGGCTTTGAAACTACAAAGGGAGGTGAAACCCTTGCTACGGCCACTCTGAAAATTAGAAATCACTACCTCGACGGATCATTGACCCGTGAAATCTTTCTCGAGGTCATGTAATGGAGTTCTGAGGTGTTTATCGGTAGGGTTCCGTGCAGGACATCTTCAGCACATTTAGCTAAAGTCAGGGCTGTGGCCAGGATTTTGTCAAGGAGGGGGCCGAAACAATCGTAACCTTCTCAAAACTGAAGACTCCTCCGATTTCGGGCACTTTATTCCCGTGTCCCGGAAATGTTTATTTATTCTAATTAATGTGCTTAAAGCAACATTATATTTTCGGTCTCGAAGGGACGAGGCTCACTTGGTCATCTCTTGGCTACGCTCCTGACCCAGGCTAAGTTCAGTCGGCGCCCGCTGAGATCAACTGTTAAACAGATGAATACTCAAGGAAATTTCCTCGAGATGGATGGAAAGATATGGAGAAAAAGCCCGAATGCTGCATACAAAGCATTTACCCTCAGCTGGCTTCGATTGACCTCACCCGCTTTACGCATGTCAGGTCTCGGCCAGATTTCCATGCCGTACTATCTTAAGAGCGGGTACGTTTTCAAAACGTTACCTCGGTTGACATTAATTGGCTTGATCTTGTTCGCCGTCATCTTGAGGTATGCAGTTTTTGCACGTGCTAATGCCTCATAAGATTTCGCTGAGATCGGTTCGACGGATGTGGAGGAATGGTAGAACCCCTCGTGTCAAGCATCTGACCTCTTTTGATCTCAGTGGACCTGATCTGGGTTATGCATGTTTTAAGATCTGTGAGTTGAGCACACAAACTAATCTCCAACGAAGTGCTGTGTATGTCTGGTTGACTGCTGCAGCTTCCCGCGCAGTATGGGGCGCTCCTACAGCCAACCGCGGGCCGCCGCCGCCGCCCATGGATTGGTCGTGGAAGCTGCCTCCTGTCTTTGTTGGGCTGCAGGTGACAACGTTATTGGCCGATTCCAAAACTTTTAATTGGAAAAAAGTAAGTCTGGAATACAACAGAAGGCGCACGGAATCACAGCACTCCGCCGTGTTAGCTTAAAAGATATATGTTCAAAGCACGTGGGTGGAAAATTTTCGCCTCCTACCATTCCCCATTTGTAGCACCTGACATGGCCAACTTCTCTCCTGTCTTGAGCCAGGCCGCCCTTGTTTGACGCCACACCATCCACCCTCCGCGAGACCCCGTTATGACGCTGGCAAGTACCAGGCGGGCGGTGGTGGTGACGGGCGGGCGCCGGCCGGCGACAGCTGTGCAGCCGCAGCTCGGCAGCTCGGCGGCCGCACCTCGACAGCTCGTCACTCGGCGGCGCTCATCGGGTGCCGGCCGTGCGGCGCCAGTAAATATTGAGACTCCGGCGGCCGGCGGCGCCCGGCCCGGCCATCAATACGCCCCGAGGCGGTGTAGGACTGCCAGTTGCCACTGGCGCACCGGCCGGCGCCCAGTCAGACTGGGCTCGAGGAAGTGGTTATATTGCCGCGAGCCGCGTGACGCGCGCACACGGTAGCCTCTTGGATTGTGGATTTCCGGGCTTTTATGTTTGGATTTCGGGTTGAAATTCCGCGCGCCGACGACGCGACATGATTTCAGAGTGTGTCGATGGTTTACGACTGTTTGAATGCGCCACTTCTTGGGTGTCTGATTGCTTCCATCGAGGGTTGGCAAAGCCTGCATGCTTACCCCACACGATCGGACTCTTGTCGAATAGCTGGATTCTGCTACAAATGCTGCAGATTCTGCAGGGCACAAATGAGTGGTGTCAGCCGAGGACGTGACACGAAGAATGTTGACGTGAATAATTGATGATGGCTGTAATCAGGAGGGTGTCATCCTGATGGCGGGGCTGAATGTGGTAGTTATCACATTTGCCACCTACCAGCCACAGTTCTGTGGCCGGTAGCCCAGTTTGTAACGCACCGATAAGGCGCTATATATATACTATATACTTCATGCTTGTAAGTTCCTTTGGTCCTAGCGTCGTGCTATCATGTCCAGGAATGAGAGGTGATGTCTCTGCAATGAGCCTCATTGTCTTTAATGATACGCAAATTGCATGCTGTAGACATGGTTTTCTGTTTCTTCAGGATGAAGCAGAGATGCAGATGAGACTTCTGCTCCAGATGTTTTAATGAAGTGTCTTGTAAATAAGGGTGGACATGTTACTTGCCTGAATGATTTATGCAATCATGATGCTATTTGCCTAGAAGTAGCTAACGTATAACACCATTCTTGAATATTTTCGGGACATCTGTAAGGATGTGTTCCTCCTCACAGCTGGTTGCACGGGGCTGAAGAGAAGAGCATGGCTGAACCTCGATGCCTCCACACCCCTCGTTCGTGACTGTTGCATGACGGAACGTCAAAGGCGAGCACTTAACGCGTCGGTATCAAAATCGCCTGCACTTGACAACCGCTGTCGATCTGCCTGGCCAGAACGTTGCGTAAAGAACACGCTTGACGGGAACAATGGTCCAACCAATCGCGACAACGGTTGTAACGCCCCGCCAATCATCTCGATCACCGCATCAGCACGCCATTCCACAAATCGTAGATATTGCAGCGGCACCGAGCAGATAGGCCCCATCGCGAATTTGATGGCGACCGTGACGTCACCGTGACGCCAGCGCGCGCGCTGACCGTTCGCAGCCGTCGTCCCCCCGGTTCCGCCGCCTCTCACCGCTAATGACCTGCAGCACTGCGCGCTGAAGAGGCATCGACTGGCGGCCGGCCGCGCGGCCGGCGGCTGCGGCGGCGACGCCGGCCGGCCGCGGCGGCCGAACCTCGCGACGGAACGCGGCGTCGACGCCGGCGGCGGACGCTGGCGGCGCGACGCGACGCGCATCGACCGGCTCTCGGCGGCGCGGACCATCGATACGGGATCGATTTAATGAGGCCGCGGCCGGCCGCGGCGGAGCGTCTCGGCTAGCGGGCCGCCGGGCGACGCGGCCGACCGTCGCGCAGCGGGCCGACCGGCGACGCACGGCGCTGGCCACGGCGATGGCCGCCCCCGAGGCCACCACCGGAGCGGCTTCCCCGCCCGACCCGTGACCTCTGTCCGCTCCTGACCTGGCCGCCTGCCCTGCCGGCTCGCCCGAGCACTTGCGGTCCCCGATTCCATCTGGCTCCCTCCCGGAAATAGCTGGCCGACGAGCGATTTCGAGGCTCGTCCGAGTGGGGTCAGCTGGGATCCGACTCTCCCCGAGGGCAGCGGCTGCCGGACGGCTCTGGAAATATCCAGCGCGGCAGCTCTCTCAGAAACACCCTGTCGATCTTCTGCACCCGGAAAACGGAACCGTGCCCGAGAGCTGTTGGCCTGTGGTGCCAGCCGTGCCCAAACCAAGCCCCGGCGAGGAAAATCCAGGGACAGACAGCGTGGCAGGACAGGCTAGGCAACTCTTCTCTGAATCGATAACATCTGAACGAGGACTGAGGACAAAAGGGTGAGGACTGAGGACTGGAACACCTTCATGGTGAGAACTGAGAACACCTTCGGGTGAGGAGTGACGACATCTCCGGGTGAGGACCAACAATACCTCAGGGTGACGAGCGAGGACATCTCCAAAGGAGTGAGAACATCTCCGTGTGAGGATTGAGGACACCTCGGTGTGAGGACGAAGAACGTCCCCCTTTAAGGACTGGGGACGCCTGACGGTACGGAGCGGCCCGGGTGCGGACTGCCGGCGGCCGGCAGCTGCTGCGGCTCCGTCGCCCGCTGAGTGACAAACAGCGCCACGCCGGCCGGCACCCCGCCGCGCCGCTAAGTGACACGACCCCCGCCGGCCGCCGTCAGCGTTCCCGCGCGTCGCCGCCGACGGCCGCCGGCCACGATGAGCAGCGCCGAGCCGGGCCCGCCGCCGCCGGCCGGCGCCCAGGCCAAATCGGAGGGCGGCGAAATGGACGCGCTGCTGCTCGGACGGCTTCAGGAGCTGCAGGTCAGTGGCGGCCCGCGTGCCGCCGAGGCGGGCGGGGGCCGGGCTCGGTGGCGGAACACGGTCGGCCGAGGCGGGGCGGGGGCCGGGCTCGGTGGCCGGACACGGCTGCGTCCGTGCTCTGGGGACGCGCTGCTGCCCGCCGGGACAGGTCGGGACCGAGCCCGCTCTGGGGACGCGCTGCTGCCCGCCGGGACAGGTCGGGACCGAGCCCGCTCTGGGGACGCGCTGCTGCCCGCCGGGACAGGTCGGCACCGAGCCCGCTCTGGGGACGCGCTGCTGCCCGCCGGGACAGGTCGGCACCGAGCCCGCTCTGGGGACGCGCTCCTGCCCGCCGGGACAGGTCGGCACCGAGCCCGCTCTGGGGACGCGCTGCTGCCCGCCGGGACAGGTCGGGACCGAGCCCGCTCTGGGGACGCGCTGCCCGCCGGGACAGGTCGGGACCGAGCCCGCATCTGGTCGACTGGCACGGAGCTAAATAGCTACGAGGGAAGGGTTTTGTCTGAGAAAGGGTTTCGGGTGTGTGGGCGGATCGCAGAGGAACACTGAACCACACGGGCCATTGAGGCGCCGACGCGTACAAAAATGAAAGATAGATTAACAAAAATTTGGCTTGTCAGGAAGTCCATATAGCCTGAGCAGTCCATGTATATCATAAACCATGTGCCATTTCTTTGGGCGAACACACACAATAGTGACGGTTCCTTACCCGTGTCACAAAATGAGAACGCAGGATGAAAGACACTCACGCACGAGCCGACCTGGACAGTTCAGTCATTTCCGTAATTTTATGTCATATGTCAAGTAAAAAATGCTTCAGAGCACGATGAAAAGGGTGTGGCCGGCATTGTGCGCATCTCAACTCGCAGTGCCGGTCTACGATAACAGAACCGGCCTCTGCTCTGACTGATGGCAGGCGCGGACCGTCACCTTGACGAACGCTCCTGACTCGTGTCTCGCGATTTGTCGAGATAGTGGAGGAAATGGGCATTGGGACGATATGGGAACAAATTTCGAGGAATAGGGCGAACGTGCGATATCTGAATAGATCCTTCGCTTCCAACCACCCGAGCGTTGCCCGCACTCCCGCTGACCGGCCAATTTTTTTTTCTCCCGTATATGACTCTAGCGGCAAAATTCGAAACCTTTTGAATCTTGGCAAGATTCTTGCGGGTGCCGTCGCCATATAATGGGATGCAGTGGCGGACGCGGGACAGCATCAAGGCAGTTATGATGGTCGAGAGGACCTCTGCCGGAAGATAATGAAGGATATGCGGCAGACCAATGAGGGTTCAGAAGCATTTGCATATGTGGACATTCCATGATAGGTGACGATCAAAGATTAGACATAGACTTTTAATTTCTAAAACGGTTTGTATGGTATTCTCGCGAAATTTCACGCCAAATGGCCTTTTGTGCCGCAAATTTTGTTCGCTGCCGAAAGCGATCAGTTGTATTTTGTCAGGGTTAACTTTCAGAGAAACTGCGCGGAACAAAATGTCGAGAGAGGAAAGTACCTGTTCCATGTGACTGGTCAGATCTGCTAGGGCGGTCCTGTTGCCGCAGATCATGACCTGGGTGTCATCCGCGTATTGAACAACGTCTGCACCCGGCACGAACAAGCTGGGTGCAGAAAATGAGATAGTTAAAGATATGTTAGTGGTAGAGCTGGCGCTGTACAATGCGCTCAACTATTTGGGATATGACGAAGATAACGGACATGGGTCTGAAACTGGAATCGTGGGAAGGATCTCTGGATCTGTGGGTAGGATTGACGAATGAATGTTTCCACTCGTCAGGGATGTCATAGTGGGGAAGGCACGAGTTAACGATGTGGAGCAAGAAAGATAGGACCGATAGCAGGCAGACAAGCCTCGATCGCGTGAACGCAGATCACTCCAGGCCATACGCGGAGGTGCCATGCGTGTGTTTGACAGTGTCTGCCAATCGACCTGGAAGACATTAAAATCGCGCTCTCTCACCTGCGACAGCGTGCGTGGGATCCGCGGCTCGTCTCCCTATGGCCGTGCCTCGCGATCCGCGGCTCGTCTCCCTGTGGCCGTGCCTCGCGATCAACCCTGGGGCCGGTTCCTGCAGAATATTCGTTCATATCGTCCGCAGAGACCAATGGCACGGTCCTTTGTGACGGCCGCTTACCACCCGCGAAATGCCAGAGGTTTCGCCAAACTGAGTGCGGACCTTCTGCATGGATATGGCTGGTTATATTTGCTGTGCAGTCGCTACTGATAGCGGGTCGTACAGCTTTGTTTGCATTTTGTACTCGCCGGAACCATGCCCATCGGTTCGTAGCGCTGTGGTGTGCATCGGCCCTTGTGCGACGCACACTGGCAGACTGCTTTTCCCGTTGCTGTTTTCGTTCATGGCGCTACAGGTACCGACAGCATGACTGCTGTTGAACCATCCCACTGTAAGCTGCTAGGTTTTCTACTGGACATTGTGATGTGCCACGGGGGAAATTTTGCAAACCAGGAGAGAAGAAGTCAGCTGTCGAATTTAGCTGAATTGCTAGTTTTGACCAGCTGGTGGTAAACTACTCCGTAAAATACAACACCTTTTATTTAACAAATGGCAAGATTCCTTTTGTATTGTGAAAGAATGGTCGCCATCGGTAACGTAGTTGGAAGAGCGCCGATCTCTTTTCACTCCTCCCAGGAAGTGAAAAGAGAAGTGAAGTGAAGACCACGTCAGTAGTCAGGATTTTGCCCAAATGTTAGCAGACAGTTCATCATGAGATGGTTAACACGGCACCGATGGGGGACGGGTGTTGACAGCCCCCTAAGGTTTTTAAAGACTGCGAAAAAAACGAACAAAGGAAGCATCCCCAAAATTTAGCGCACCTTTTGCCTGATTCTTTTAACACATTGTGTCAAAGTTTTGACTCGTTTTGAGTCAGGTCTCCGACATATGTAAGGTCAAGAGAACCTATGTTTAAAAAAGTCTAGCTTTCGGTAACTTTTCCAAAAACCAAATAGCAAAACGAAATTTTTTTCGATTACGCATCTTGACATGTGGATGAAACTGCCATTTCAGATTTTTCGGATATTTCTGGGTCATTGGCGTAAGGTCAATCCCATTTTCAGCACTTCTTTTGAGAATGGTGAAATTTTCTCCAGCGTTTGGATGTGAGGTGGAGACTTCTAATGCTTGCCATCTGGCAAAGTGTCACTGACCGCCAACCACTGGCCTCAGGTCAGGCCAAGTCACTAGTAACTAGTCATGAGCGAGCGAAAATGCACAGCCCACAAAATCGGCGATGAAGGAATTGGACCGGACAAAACATAGCATAGCTGGCCCTCAAAGTTGCTAATAATGCCCAAAAGTCCAAAAAGTTCCAAAAAATTGTGTAGTTTTAGGCAAAATGGGCCTTCGCCAATAAAGCCCTACCACTGAAGTATGTTGGAAACAAATGAGTTTTTTCAGACAGTGGACATGGAAAAACCATAAGAAGAACCCCAATATGAAGAAATACGAATTGTAGTGAGGTCTATTTCAGCAGAATAAAGAAGCGCCAAAATTAAATCCCTTCATTTTCATCTCGCCTTCGGCGTCGGCACCCTCTGCTTTATGGTGCAGAAATCGCTATATCTTTTACTCGATGTTCCTACGTAAATATTCAACACCTATCATAATTTGAATGTGTATCGGCATCTGCGGACATTAATCCATCCGTTGGTACCTTTACCTAGCCTTCATTAAGCACAATCCTTCAGATGCAGGGCGTTTCTCGGGTTCTTGAAATCAGCCATAAGATGACATATATACGGCGTAAATGGCTTAAATATTCTCCAAGAGCAAAATGAACAAAGTGTCTAGCTCTGCTTGTCACGAGGTTTTCAGTGGTGTACTTATTTTTATCATGCGACAGTGTTCGCGACGCAGGGGGAGATGTCAACAATCCGCAGATGGGCGTGCGTGGCGCCGGCTGCCAATCGAGCATGGGTTGAATTAAGACTTTTCGCATCGCTTAGCCGGATGTGCCATGGTTTGCCGGGTTTTCTGTCGGAAGACATAAGAGGTGTTTGTTACTGTACGGTCATTTGCCTGGTCTCTGCGCTGTACCGATCCGAGAGCGTCCTTGGCGGTCTTCGAGCTGCGCGCGACGCTGTAAACACGCCCGAAATCCATAGCATAAGCGAGCTCGACTGATGTCTGCAGAAGCCAGTATTAATGCTGATCGCGAGCTGCCGGTCAAAACGACGCACAGAGCAATGCTGCGGAAAATGGCGGAGCCGTCGGCGGCAACAGGGACAATCGGGGCTCGGTGTTGCTCGGCAGGTGTGGAATTTTCCGAAGTACTTCGTGGGTGTACTCGGACGTCTTTTCTTTCGTGCGTGAGGGATCCGACCAAACATAACCCCCGCGAAACTAAAAATTCGTCGGGTTTCAGCGGCTTTGTTTCCAAGTCCAGAAAATTCAGATCTTTTATTTTTAGACCAAAAAAAATGCAAATTTACATGGCACGTTTTTTAGTCATGCAGTTGATACAAACACAAATATGCATATCTGCATTTTTGGTACATATATGGACTGTTTTGGATTATGAAGTCCAAAATTGACCGGGTATCATTTATGAAGTCATCAGCTGTTTTCCGGTGTCTGGTTGCACAGACCATGTTTGTGGATGCACATATCTGGTCTGTGGGTGCAGGCGCACCCACAAAGAAACCGATGTTGCCTGGATCTTCTGATCCGATCAGCGCGTGTAGTGTACTCGGTCCCGCTCCGGCGAGGGCCGCGGAGGAGGCGGCCGTCGTGGCCGGTCCTGCTGACGGTGCGTGGCGTCCAGCCGCCTCGTAAGCGGCCAGCCGGCGCCGCGAGGTGCGGCTGTTGTCCGTTAACTGTGTTGACAGCGCACCGGCCGGCACGCCGCTCGAGCTGTTGGAGCGGGGCCGGCCGCGCCGATAGAATTACGACGATCGATTCGGCCGGTCGGCATCGGTCGGCTCCTCCTGTCAGTGGCCGCCCGTTTGGAAGCGGCAGCGCGCCACTTTCGTCGGAAACCTTGGGGCGTTCTGTGAAACTGTTTTAAACTTCGCTTAACAAGGGCGGAACGTTTCGCTGTAGAGTCGGCGACGCTGCAGGATGCAAACAGGCGGCGCTGTTGCTGACAGGTACGCACGAAAGTGGCGAAGCCCGAAGAGTGCAAGCCACTCGCCGCTGGACGTAAAACTTGTGACAGAGCGATTCTCTGCTTCTGACTTGCCATTTATATTTGGGGGATCTTGGTCGCGGACCCATGGCGTTGGTAAAAAAAAAAAAGCGAAAGCGTGGGGATGCAACCCGTTGCGGGCTTAAAATATGTATGATTATATTGCCTTTTTGTCCATTCTTTCCGCAGACCTTGTTGATGGGGTTTCCAGTCAATTACATATGGTTGGTTCCAGAAATTGAGTAATTTGTGGGTCATGAGCAGTTACTTTAAAGACCCAAGTACGCCCGCACCATCACATTACTTCTGCTCGATTTTTATCCATTCGTGCTTCAAATGCTAAACAGCCTGTTGGCCGGTAAGGTGATATCTCTCCCCTTGATTTTTCTGTTGGCAATGCAACCGATACAGAGGCATTTTAACGTGTACTGTTTACGCTTACCTGGCAAATTTTCTGGCTTAATAAACATACACAAAATGGAAAACAGAACCGACTCGAAAGAAGGCGCCTTTACATCAAATAGGTCCCAAAGGATGGGTGATTTGGGTCATCGTTTATCGTAACTCCGACCACTTCGTTTTTTTATGCTGAGTTATGAGGACTTTATCTCGTGCCGAAAAACACGCTGAGGGGCTGTTTGTTGCGAAGCTCGGTCCCAACACTCGCTGTTTGGTGGCAAATTTGGTGACCGAGTTTGGGGCAAACTGACACCGGATGGAGCAGCTAACGGCAATTCAAGACACCTGGGTCTCTGGCACGGACAGTCAGCGTATGTGGTGAAGTCAGCGTATGTGTAATTGGAATAAGCTCTACTCCAGATTCGTTCCTTGGGTTTCAGTTCCAACGATTTTGGCTCTGTGGCCGTGTGCATTTTCTGAGGCTCTGAGGTGACATGTTGTCGCAGCTGTCAGAGATGTTATTTTCCTTTGTCTTGAGACGTTCACACGATATGCCCGGCATGTGCATGAGTATATGTTGATCATGCTAATGAGCATGTAATTGCGGCAGTGCAGATCGACAGTTCGAGCAGTCAGGCTGTTAGAACGATGCTACTTCATTTTAATTTTACTTCATTCATTTTAGAATATTTCTAGGGACCAAATAAATGGAATGACTCATGTGTGAAGCAAATCCTTAATTTCATTGCCTTCTCTGGTGAAGTTGGGTACAAATATGGGACCATAAAAATGCGCTAATTATTTAGATGATGTGAAAGAACGAGGGAAATCAGTGGCGGGAGGTAGCCCTGTGTGATTGGGGCTTGAGGGCGCTCCGATTACAGAGTTATGTGACGCCCGAGCCAAGGCAGTCCCACAGGCGACGATAACTTGAATTTCTTAGTGCTTTTTTCCTTACTTTCTCTCTTAAATGCTCGCTTGGGATTCGAATATTTCTTGTGAGCTGTGGTGACAAACAGTGCAAATTGTTAACGCATTTTGCGTCAGCGAATGCCGGATTATTCGGGCCACAATGCAGCGGAAAATGCTCTGGGTTGAGCTTTTGAACCTCGGACTTTTGACATGGCTAAGGAGACACAACTTTATGCCAGGAGAGTCTAGGTTTTATGTGTAAAATATGTTGTTAATATTAGACTCGATGTTTCAGGTTTAGTCCACCACCTGGAGTCACACCTGAAGATGGCATAGAGCCAAAACGTTGAGTTTGATATTAATGCACTTTTTTACACATAAAACTCATCCTTTTGCGGGCAAAAGAAGGTTGTCCTTGATTCGTACTCAGGCTGTGCTACAACAAGACACGCCTCGTGGTGTTTTTGTGTTATGGCGTTTTTCTTTCCAGACTGTTTAAAACCTGGTTCACACCGCGCCAATCAGCCCTTTTTCACTCGTCATTGGGGTCGTCCCAAAATTATGTAAAGCGGAGGGGACGGCAAGATTGCGTAATGCATGAAAAAGCGTTGTAATGGAAGTGTGTGTGTATGTATGCGTTTGGGGGGGGGGGCAAAGTGCATAACTTCAAAGAAGAAAAGAAAACAGTAGCCTTAGAAAAAAAAACTAGTCATCTCTAGCAATTCGTCTAGCTTTGGCTTCTGTTTTTCGACGGCAGTAGCGACTATAAGTGACCCACCATTCAAAATACCAGGACAGTCAAGCAGAGAGGGTGGGCGTGGACGTTGGCTGGCCATTACGTAATTTGGGGGTGACGTTTGCGCAGCGTTACGAGGTGGCGGTAGTGAATTTAGAAACACCACAACAGCGCTGCGTAATTTACGGCCCTGAAATGTAATACTTAGTCTGATACGAATGTTTATGAACTTACATCTTATTACTGATTAGCAATAACTATAGCACATATTATTTACATGAGCACCTACAAAAAGGGACGGACAAAAATCCACATTTCAAGGACAGCTGTGTCTATCGAGTTTACAGAATACGTTTTCAGCGCAGATGGGACGTTTTATGATTTTCGTGAACTTATCTGTTTTAAGAAAATTGGCCAGGATGAAACTTTCCCTTTAATTTGTATGAAAGGAAATGTCGCATCGCACTTCACAGCTACGCACAACCCAATGTACAGCTCAAACTGATTTTTTATTGCCGCTATTAGTAAATGTTTTGCGTACCTTAGATGGAAAGCATTTGTATAGATCTGGCAAATACACATAAGTGCGTGGGATTAACTGCAGACGTGGGAAAGACTGCAGACGTAAAATCATGCTCCAGTGATCATGATGTAAGTCCATTCTTATCATCATTTCACGGAAGACAATAACTTCTAGTCTTCGGCTGATTCCTGCTAGAGTAATGATCAGGATGATATTCGATGCGTGATCCTTCCGTGTTAGGCGGCAGTAATGAATGTTTTTGGCTTGGGTTAGGGTTGATGCGGCCTAAAGATGACAGATAGGTCTCCTCAACAATAGAGCAGTACTAAGACCAATGTAAAATGCCGCGAAGCGTTTCATCCCCAAATGGACGTTTGTGTTCATAAACTACATTGGACAATTTTCTGATCGCTTCATCAACCTGTATCTTTTTATGACGCACGATATGCTCTTCCCCTTATAACAGACCACAAGGTTGGCTTGTCGGCCTTGTAAAGTAATGCACATAGACGTATATGTACAATGCGTATGATTTGGCATGATTATCATCTGCATGTTCTCTAACGTATGCCATCTGCGCACGCATTGTGGGGCGCACAAACATCCGTCATGATCGTGATGCATACTTTTGCTCCCTGCTGTCGACATGTGCGGGGTCTGCTCACAAGACCTTGCTCCTGCCGCCTGCTGTCGACCTGTGCGGGGTCTGCTCACAAGACCTTGCTCCTGCCGCATGTTGTCGAACTGTGCGGGGTCTGCTCACAAAACCTTGCTCCTGCCGCCTGTTGTCGACGTGTGCGGGGTCTGCTCACAAGACCTTGCTCCTGCTGCCTGCTGTCGACCTGTGCGGGGTCTGCTCACAAGACCTTGCTCCTGCCGCCTGCTTCGCCTGCTGTCGACGTTGTGCGGGGTCTGCTCACAAGACCTTGCTCCTGCCGCCTGCTGTCGACCTGTGCGGGGTCTGCTCACAAGACCTTGCTCCTGCTGCCTGCTGTCGACGTGTGCGGGGTCTGCTCACAAGACCTTGCTCCTGCCGCCTGCTGTCGACCTGTGCGGGGTCTGCTCACAAGACCTTGCTCCTGCTGCCTGCTGTCGACGTGTGCGGGGTCTGCTCACAAGACCTTGCTCCTGCTGCCTGCTGTCGACCTGTGCGGGGTCTTTTCATGGGACCGTGCTCGGTCCGCCGAGCGCCGGTCACGGTCCTTCGGCCGTCAGCTGGCGCGGCCGGCGGCGGACTCCGGCCGCTCGATGGTCACGTCGGACGGGCCGGCGGCGGGGCGCATTTCGTACGTTGCCGTCCGGCCCGCCCGCAGCCGGACAGACACCTCCGGGCAAACCGCTGCTACACATTGGCAGGGTTCGCTGCCGGAGCGCGCTGCTGGGCATCATCGGCTGTCGAAACGGCGCTGTTCCGACCCCCGGCTTGTGAGCGTTGCGTGCGCGGGCCGCGCAGCCCCGTTAGTGCACCAGGGACCGGAACGGAGCGAGTTAATGCAGCCCTGCTACCTCATACTGGTGACCTTTCAACGCTTTATTTCACCATATTACGGTCCCGTGTCAGCGCCGAGCCCAGGCGGTGGTATGCATTGCAGAGGGCTCCCGGGGGGCTTCTTAGCTGCCCGTCGTCGGATACGGACGTTTAATTGTGGCGAGTTCGGCGTAAGCTAGGATTTAATTGCTTTCCTCTTTGCTCTTTTGCACATTTTAATTCTTGATGGCCGTTCTAAAGTCGCTAAGCCGGGGGACGGGTAAGGCTCGAAATGCGGCCCAAATGCCGGCTGAGACGTGCTAATTGTGTTCGGTTCCATGAACATTTAAACCGGCCTAATGACATCAGCCGACTCTGAACACGACCCCGTTGAACTCTTTGTACGTAAATACCGCTCACGACCACGGCCCATTCATCTTTTCTGGTCGAATCAAACAGCGGAAAGACATATCAGTTGCCGGCCCACGTCGCTGTCAGCCCAGTGGCCCTGTTTTGACGCTAGCGGAGGTGGGTTTTTCGGAGAGACGAGCCGAGCCTTTTCTGTTCGCGTGCTGCCTGAAGGTGCGGCCGGCCGGCAGTGACGGTCGTAACGGCCGGGACCGGCTGTCGTTACCGGGCCGGTGCGTGTCGAACCAGGACGGCAGACGTCACCCTGTCGGTCCCACCTCGTGACGCAGAATTATTACACAGGCCATCGCATGCGGCCGTCACATTAGTCCGGGCGTCACGGCGCTGCTTCTAATTAGGGTTTTTATCGGACTCTCAGCGACCTGTGTACTGAAATGGTGATAATAGGGATCAAATTTGTTTCGGGCGAATTTCCTGACACTTTAAGGGAATGTTTGATCTTTCATCTGTCAGGACATTCGTTTGTTCAGCTCAACTGTTTAGTCGAGTCTGAAGTCTGAACAACAATCGTGGCCAATACGTTTTTCATGCACCATAAGCGCTAAAAAATAAACGCTACCCCTTTTTATATTATTCCTTTTTACCTTCGAGGCATTCTGAAGGCTTCTTCCTTATCTTTCTGCTTTCGGAAAAATGTAAGGCAGAGTATACAGATGGTACGTCAGCCGACCTTGCATATGCGCACTGTATCAAGCACTTCCGTACCGTGTTTCCAAGTGTATTTCATTTGTAAAGGTTGACAATGAAGCCAAAAGTGTTTCCTAGACATTACCTTTTGATAGTGATTCTACTGGAAGTTGCGGGATCTTTTTTTTATTTTTGGTTGGATCAGCCGGAGTCTGGCTCGTCGAGGCCAGGTAACCCTCGCCGGACAAGGGGGAGGGTGGATGCCGCCCACAAACAGTGTTTCCGGGACCACGGCAATACGGCGCAAGATGGCGCCGTGAAATTTGGCATAGCTGACGATGCATTCATCGCGCAAGTTTCGAAAAAAGGACCGATCCCAGGCCATCTCAGGTCACCGAACTAACACGTCATTATTAAATGATTGCCGGAAGATGTCTGCGCCGAATGTCGTTTTTTACTGTTTTAGGGTAAAAGGTATACATGCAGAGCAGATAACGAGCATGAAGTCGGTTCAGAAAGGTAGTCTACTTGCGAACAGGTCATTTTAGATAGATCAATGACTAGATACGACCTTTTTGGCCTCAGAATGCTTCTATCAGAATTTTTTGCACTGAATTTCATAAAGGAGACGATTTTAGGCCTATTTGGCCGCAAATGTGCCGTTTTTAATGCCGCAGAGTTGACTTATAGTTCCCAAGAATAAAGTTTAACCTGACCTAGACAGCCACAGGTTGACCTGACAGGGTCGGTCAACCTGTGGTCAGGGGTATCGCTGGATTCGTTGGGAACACAGCTATCGATTGTTTTTGACCCGTTGCGCTGGCACAGGTAGGGGCAAAATGGTGGGGCTACCCCATCTCCGTCGGAGTAAAGTGGAAATCCATCCCGTCCGGCGAGGTATAATCCTATTCACGAAGGACTCGACGGTATGCCGATTCCCGTTGGTTGGTTGGTTATTGGGGCTTAGGGGCGCACCGACTGCAGGGTCATTCGGCGCCCAATGCCGATTCCCGGCGGGGGAGATTCGCCCCCCACAGATCTCGAGACTTAACTCGTCCGATTTGATCGCAACAAATAGCAATCGATTTGCCATGACGTAAATACGTTTTTTCAAAATAAGTTTTCAAAATTCTGAAAGGGGTGGATACAGGAAAGCAAAACAAGTTAAAATGGGGTTATTTTTGGACTTCTTACAACTCTGTTGTTTATGGGCCAATTTTGATGAAATTAGCATGAATCGAGAGATTATGGATGGAATTTTTATCATTTGCTCATACATTTGAAATTTTGAGTAACTTCATGGGCGTTCACAGGGTTTTGAAAAAGGAGGACTGGTGTTTCAAAAACTGATTCATCAAAAAAGTTAAAAGCGCTTTTTTGGCTTCCGCTAGTCACGCTATGATGAAGAAGTACAAATCGTACCACAATGTTTGTGCAATGCTAGCATAGACGGTGCCAGGGACATGAAAAGGGGGGATTGTCATGGTCACATGTTTTTCAGATCAACTGGCGACCCTTGACCTTAAATAACTTCCGGTGACTTTAGAGTCACTTAGAATGATCTCGTGTGCATTTAGTATTATCTGAAAACGTTTCCAGTCATTTGAATTTACTCCATTTCTGAAATTCCATTTTACGGCTTTTGTGATATACAGCACGCGCACTGACATTTTAGGTCATAGCTCCGTAACCCAACCTGATATGAAGCTGAAACTTGGTTAACAAGTAGAGAGCAGCCTTCTACGCTATATATGTTCCGGGTTGGTCATTTGAAAAAATAGCGCCAAGTGTTTTGCCATGAAACTAAATTTTGACTTTTGACCTTTATCTGACCTTATAAAGTGACCTCAAGTAAGCGAAGCTGTATTTGTATGTCACCCAACTATTTACCTATACATTCATATAAACTTTTTAAGTTTTATCTTAAAAAGCGCTACTTTTGACCGTCATTTTCCTTTTACCCTCAGCAGGGCCAAAAACGGCCTGAGGTGCCTCTTAAACACGTTGCCTGGCTCCGCTCCTGAGCAATATACAATTATGAAATTTTGGCACAGTACGTCCAAAAAATAACCATGAAATGTCACCAAGTTTCGTGAAGCTGGGTTAAAAATCCTGGAAGTGGCAAGCAAAAATCCCGAGAGGGGTGGATTCAGCCCCCCTGCCGGCAACAGGGTTAACCCGTCATTGAATGGGAGGGGAAATGTTGCCCCCTGGCAAGTTTTTCGTGGCGTCTCTGTCGGGCCATTCTGTAGTTGTTTCAGAAAATGCTCGCTCCTACACACATCGGTGTCATAAGACAATATTTAGCAACACTGTGATGTCACTGCACGCCATTTATCATAACTGACCACCCAAATCATCTAAAAAATGTTCGGAGACTGACTAGGGTGCATGTATGAGACATCATTGTGGATAAAGCGTCTTTGGGGATAGACGCTGTCACGTGCCATAAGACTGTCACCAAAAACACATTGAGCAGAGGGAACATAAATAGGGGCCAAGAGCGGAGCCAAACACCGACATTTGGGAGGCTTAAACCTTGACCCACGCGTGCCCTTAGTTTGCATCACAATTTTAGCCTGATACTGACATTTGTGGAAAAATGATGTACGAAACAAATTTATACCTGAGTAGCAGGGGCAACCCATGGAAAATAAGGGAGGGGAGACCAGAAAATGGGAATGATGGTTTGGTTTTATTGCGACATCACTGACACTTTTAAGTTAATTGCAGTCACGCCTTTTGGCTTCTTAAACCGTCCATTGATGCTCTTAAACGATTGCCAGCATCGCCTTTGAAAAGGGTACCGAAAGTGCATCAGCCAAACGGGCTCAATTGAGTAACACTCTCACCTGCCCTGAGGCTAATTACTGACTAAAATGCTAATACCAACATCATATTGAATGCTTTGAGCACCACGTATGCTACGAGACGGAAATCGGCTGCTTATTGTTCTTTTTTGTTACTTTCCGGAAGATCCACTGCCGTCTTTCTTCCTTTACGTATGTGAAAAGCTAGTCCAGACCATAGGCTTCTTTAAGTCTTTTCTCGTCGAAATTGATCCATTAGATCGACACATGTTCGTAGGCAGGCAAATTCTCCTTCGCCCCGTACAGATTTCAAGCCAAACCGATCGCACAGAATGGGTGTAAAAACCGAAGATATACGCTGCTTTTTAGGACGGCTTCAATTTTGATCGAACCACTTGCTACATTCATTCGATATTCATCTGCAAAAAGACGACAAGACAAAGTTTCGCATTTTCGGGGTTATCGTCTCGACCGACCCTCCAGGACAAAAAGACATATTTTTTGCAAAATCTTTATCTTCGCTTGCTTCTGTATGATTTGGCGTCAGCCCGTATATCTTGTGAGCTTATCGGAATGTACTCGTAATAAAGACAGCAACCTTTCGTCGAAAATCGATTGACCATGCGAACAGGCTGAATCTGTCGGATGGCATTAGTAACCTGATTTGAGGACCACGTGACCGACCACCAAATGTCCAAAGGTGATCTTGAAAAGAACGAAGAAACAGTACACGGACGTGGCGACATTCGTAGGTCACTGCTCCAAAATGGCGGGCCTCATAAAACGCCGCTTTCCTATAGCCGGGTCGGATCTATGTTCAGTGTGGCGTGCCCTCTGATCGGTCGTGCAACGAGGGAAATGTCGTAGCTGGAAACTGCGAGATTCCTGTCTCCCAGAATGATGTTTATCTGGGTGTTTGGTATTCATTCAATTCATAACTGAACTTCAGTTCAATTCATGAATTCAGCAGGACTGCTTACAGCCATGTGCCGCCTAGATTTCCACGTTCTAGTTCATTACTTTGTTTAGGTGTCGTATAGCTTCGTTGACAACTATTTGTTCCGATGAACTCGCCTCCGAAAAAGGGGGGGACACGGGCTGAGGTTTCCAACGAAAAGACGGCCATGACTCCGGTGTCTCTGATTGCCCGGATCTTTTCTAACATTTCTGTGGCACATTGCACCGCCGCCGTGGCCAGGTGGATAAAGAGCCGAACAACAGAGTTAGGTGGGTGGCACGCCCTGGATTCGAGTCCTTTGAGGCACCTGTATTTGTCCCGAGACCAAAAGTCAGGCAGGCACGGGCCGCCGTGTCGTGGAGTTGCACGGCACAGTAAAGATCCTCCAGCACCATTTCGTTCGGCACCAGGGGGGAAAATTACTCCTATTTGGGAATACTAGGGTGTCGAGGTCATGGTCTGGCAACAGGCTCAGCTTAGCTCGGACTCTGATTCGTTTCGTGACGTGCGTGCTAAATTCATATATGGAAAAAAATGGTTAAGTGAAAGGAATACGCCTCAAGTTCAAGGCCTACGGTGTGCATTTGAAACATTAACTGGAATTTCTACTTTGGAAGAAGTGTAAACCTTTCAGCGGTGGAGTGGAAAGAAAATTAATCGTCGGCCTTTTAGCAGCAAGTCCTCTCATGTTTCACGGCTCATCCGATTTGGAAACGGAATTACGCGGGCCATATTTTCCGACAAGTCTTGGCACGTACGTTCATGAGCGAAAGCAGGCCTCAGCCGCGTGTAAGCAGACCGCTCGGAATCTCAGCATTCGCCGTCAGGCCGAGTCGAAGCCAGCCGCCTGCCGCCGCCAGCCTCGCCGATAGGCCTGCAGCTGACGGGATGTTTTCCGGATCGCCTGGCGTGAAACGCCGACCGCGGTTCACAGCAGGCCGAGTCTGTCGCTGAGGCCGCAGTGGTCGCCCCAATGTCGACGGCGCGTTTCGAGTGGTGGAGTCGGTCCAGTTCGCGTGCCAGCTCGCTGAATGCGTTTGTCCAATGCCCTAACGTTCTTCAGACGCCGCCGCTGCGACCGTCGTCAGGCGCCGCGCCCAGGCTGGCGGCGGACGGACCGTGGACGGTACCCCAGGCTGGCGGCGGACGGACCGTGGACGGTACAGGCCGCGTACGGATCGCCCGGTGCTGGGAAATGAGACTGCTGGCGGGCTGCAGGACGCGAGAAGCTCTCGCCATCGTCCAGATTTTAGGACCCACTGTGGTGTCAGAATGGACGTGTGGCCGCGGGGCGCACCGTGCATGAAAGTTCCGAACGCCGGGAATCTCGTGGGGAATGTCCCAAATCATTTCCGAAACCCAAGGGATTCAACGTTATCAGACATGATTTTATTAGGAGTTCCTATAAATCACTGGCGCAGCCAAAGGATTCTGGGTGTCGCATGACTCCTGAAATGTTTAAAGGAGGCCCACCGAGGGTACAAAATTAGTTTTGTGAAAACTGAAGCTATCGCCAAAATGCTTCAGCCCTATTCCCGGAGGACTAGACGGTATAGCCGATTCCCGACAGGGGGGATCCACCACCCCAAGATCTCGAGAAGTACACATCCGATTTCATCGCAACAAACGATAATCGATTTTCCATGGTGCAAACTACGCTTTTATGGAAATAATTTTCCAAAATTTTGAAAGGGGTAAATACCGGCAGGCAAAAAAGTCAAAATGGGGATCTTTTTGCATTCCTTATAACTCTGTTGTTTTTGGACCGACTTTGATGAAATTGGCATGAATCGAGAGCTTATGGATGGGAATAGTGGCGGTTAGAAGTGGCTAGTGGCAGTGGTTAGAATAGTGGCGTGCGGGACAGGTCGGCCCGATAAACCTTTGCTAATATGTTTGCATTCGCCCACTCCTCCCCTCTTAGGAAAATCCTTGGTGCGCCTCTGCAGAGCATATTCTAGAAAATCGTGGAAACATTTTAGGTCGTGAGTGCTCCATCTGCACTGTGGGTGCCGATTCCATATTTCTGTGTGTCGGCGCACACGCAGAGATAAGAAACCACATTCTGGCTGTAGCAGCCCCAGTAAAAAACAGTTTTTGGCGCGATCATCGACAATCAGACAAGAGCCAGTTGGTTGCAACTAATAACGTTAAGGAACGGTAAGCGTCTATTGCCGTAATATTCTCACTGTTTTTATCCACGGAGGCCCACTCATAGGATATGGGCTCACCATTGGTTAAGCACCCCCCGAAACTTTGAGCTGGCTGTGCCAATGCTGCCGGCCCCCCAATAAACTGTTATACTAATACTTTTGTCCAGGGGATCCACATGAAATGAGGAGTCCCACCACTGAGCGAAGACCCCCGAAATTTCTGACTGGCAGCGCCCCTGCTATAAATGCCTTTCATTGCTTCATGTCCTCCAGTGATGTAAGATCGACAGGCTGACGTTACGAGGAACGTTTGGGGAATGATGGAGAGAGTAAACAGGCACAAGCTGCCTGTTTTGATTTCTTTCGGTTCGCTAATTATTCGAAAGGCATTTCGAGACCTGATTTTTGTTGACTTTCTAGTCTAACGTTCGACCCAGGTCATTACTACAGTCTCGGTCCTGGTTTTGACCTAAATCATGCGATCTGAAAATGATGGCTTGCTGTATGACGTCACATCGGAACGGAGGCAAGATTCTGAGATGAGCGGTATCAAATTTAGTCGATTTATTCAAGAGGCAAAAAGACGCCCATTTCCACCTACTAACCTGGCCCGTACCGAAATCCAATGTCACTAGCAAGACCTGCGCACAGTTATTATCGCTGTTGATCGGATCTGTTCTACATCTCGTCTACCCAAACGCTCTATCGTCCGTTTCTTAAAAAAAGGCAAGGGCCAGATTCTCTCCCTCAGTACACCGAGTTAGTGAAAAGGGTCTAAAACAGTGGCTCCCAAACATTTCGGTGCTGTTACCCCTTTTCAGTCCTGATCGGAGAGCCATTACCCCACCCAGACTGAGACGTGATATCTGTTTTTTAGTACGGTTCGTCTTGCATACTATCTCCCTTTAACTCATTTTATTGCCGTGTAACTTAATGTTAATACAGGTGCAAAGTTTTACGTATGTCATGAAATGAGGGGAACGACTTATAATTGGTCAGTTTTCCCTATCACTCTCGCCTGTCTTAGTCGTACTTACTCGGAGAAAACCTGAAATTTTTTTGAGATTCCCTGCCATCTTCGCTGCTAGAAAATGGCTCGGATGAATATATATATGTATATAGATATGTACGTATATACATATATATATATGTATATATATACACATATCTTCCACTATCACAGGCCTAACAGTTATGTAGCCTCAGTGATTAAAAAACCTGAATGATATTCTATGGACCACGTCTGGGCCAAAGGCGATGAACGACGATCAATGGCTCAGGCAAAGTTGGACTCTACAAGAGTTATTAATGTTATTTGTGATCGCGTTTCGTTTCGCACTATGCACTTTTATACATGTACAGAACAAAGGAATACGACATATTATCCTGCATCATCCTGTTATCGTACAGTGCTAATATTTTTAAATCCGTTCTAATAAGGTGCAATAGGGAGGATTGATTTCTGGATCGCGTCGCGTGCTATCGTATTGTTCCGCACCATTCCGCATGGTTCAGTTCAGTTTCGCACCGCTCCGCATCAGATCATAGTGAAATGTCCAGTGTGGGGAAACGTTTAGAGGCTTATGTCGCGCTCGCACAGATATGCAGTTGCTTTTCTCCCATTTGCTTTGCAGCCACGAATAAATGACGCGTATTAGCTTGCCCATTCTTGTCCATGAGGCGCAAGTTGTTTGAGATAATGAGAAAATTGCGTCATTTTGAGAAGCGTGTTTTGCTGTGAACTTTCCTGACCTAACTAACCCAGCCTTTCTGAATCTGGATGAATCTGAGGCTGGATACTACTCCTAGGTAGGTCTTGTGATATGCATACAACAGACTAATATATAACAGACTGATATAAATATACAGCAGACTAGACCGACACTGGGTATGTCAGTTGAGAGGAAAAGCGGTTGTCGTACTGTTTCCCAGTTTACGAATGAATATAACTCACCATTCTTTTTATATCTTGCTTTTTTAGCTCGGTCTTTTATCGTGGAGAAAAGTCCCGTTAATCTTCTGTGTACGGGGCCGAAACCATCGCGGCGAAGTGGACCAAGAGCTCTACAGATGATGGCATGTGCTGAATTTGTATGTATATATATATATATATATACACACGATACTGCTATTGAGGCTGAATTCAGACGAAAGGAAAGGACAAAATTCTTTTTAATAGTATGAAAGGTTTTGACAAAAGATACGAAGGTGTGCCCTCCCCTTCGTGGGTAGTAGCATTAACGTATGAAAACCACACATGGATCAGAGAACTGAGAGCTAACACATCACGTGAACAAATTAGATACTATGCATACATAACACATCACTACAACACATGTATTTACGCAGCTTAATTATAACTAATGCACTCATTCGCACAACTAGCGGCATTCAGCAAAAAACACCCTTGTTGTTGTACCCCAAAAAACACGACGGTTGTATGTATTAATTTACGTTGCCTGGCGACCAAATTTTATTTTGTTCACAGGTGATCGCCAGAAACGTTTTCATGAAAGTTGTAAAAGCTGCTATCATGCAAAATGTTACGAACAATTCCGCATAGACTAATTAGCCAGAGGAATAACAACTTTGCCACGCGTCTGGGGGCTCAAAAGTTAGTACCGGAATACGACTGACTAGGACCGCAGTTGTCGGCCGCGGCCGCCCGCGGCTCCGGCTCGCGTCTCCCGAGCCCACACTGAGGACAGGCGTGACGTTCTGAGGGTATCCGATGCGGGCGCCACCGTGTCCGGCTCTGCCCGCATCTCCTTATTGACCTTATCGACGCCTGTGTGGCGGCGCGGGTCGCCGTCTGCCGTGCCGGGCGGGGGGGGGGGGGGGGTGTGGCTGGGTCATCCCGGCGGGACGGCGCGCGCCGGCAGACGGCCGGACGGCCTCTGATTGATAGGTGGCTGGCAGAGCGGGGCCGGGTAGGAATCAGTGCCGCGGCGACCAGCGCAAAAACCCGCACCGCCAGAGCTGGGTCACGTCCCGCGACGGAGCCCAAGCAGCAACGGGATCAGACACGCTGACACACGTCAGGCCGGCTGTGATCACTGGAGAGCAACGAGATCAGAGGCATTAGACAACGTCAAATCAGTTCTGATCAGTGAGGACCAACGGGATCGGAAACCCTATATACGTCAGCTGTCTAGAATGCTGGAAATAGAGAAATGTACATTTCGTTCAAAAGCGTAATGCCCGTTTTTTTCTCCGCTGTATAACTCAGTAACGAAACAGGGCAGCGTCGGCAAGGTTTCAGGATCTCTCGATATATTTGGTTGTCAATACCAAGGATTTCGATATACTTGGTTGTGAAAACCAAGATTTTCCAGCCAGCCAAAGATGTCTTCTGAAAGACAGCAGTGTTTATCAATTTTCGTTTTTTTCTTTGGTTTGCTTGATCCTGATTGATACACAGGTGTCGCGATATGGCGATGATGTGCAGCATATGTCGCAGTGTCACGAGAGGTCCATTTAGACCATTTAGTCCACGTATGGTCTAACACAACACATTCATTTGTCATATCTTTGCAATCCGTGTCGTGTCGTTTCGTGTCGATAGCTTAATTGGTGGAGCGCCTGTCACCGCTCCTCGCCCTGCCAAGGTGTGTGCGAGTCGCCCCGGCGTTCGCTGTTTCTCGCGCAGGTTACCTGGCAGCTGCTCCGTAGAGGCAGACACTGCAGCTACCGCGCGGCCGTGTCTTTTATGTCGTGACATCAAACCTTTCTCCTGAAATTATGCCGTTAAACTGGAATTGTGCGACCGGGTCTGGGGATCAGCGTCCGTGCAGCGAGCATTGCTTAGCGTGGACTGGCGTCCTGAAGCTACCCAACATATCTTTTGGACTGAATTCATAAAAAAATAAAAAAATCACGATTTCTCGAGTAGTGTCAATGTATGCCTTAAAGCGAGTTATGACCAAATCTATATGAAGACTTCCTTGCGAAAATATGGGCACTCAAAGACAACTAATGGACATTTAGGGGATTAACAGACCTTCAGGCCCGTCACATGCTCAAACCACCATGTTGTTAATAGCTTAGTACTGCATGACGTAGGTTGACCTATGGCGCAGCTTTCCTTAGATGTATGTGTATGTGAAATTTATACAGGCCGCTATATGCATTTTGGCTTTGAAAATGCATATATTTATATGTAAATATATGCATTTTCATATGTACGCAGAAAACGATGTGTCCCAAGTCAGTTACATATTGGCAATTGACAGTGACTTTACGAAGCGTAAGGGATAATCTTGACATCCAAAAATATGTTGTGACTGGTATTGTACCACAGAAGGCCAGAACTTACCGTTGGAGTCAGCGAAGTTAGTTCCATGGTTGCGGATTTGCGTGGTGGAAGAGTTTAATCCTCTCTCCCAGCGAATGGTGAGTAATGTGTGCATATATATATATACCCTAATCGATAAAATAATGCACCCGATCACTGTGGACTCCATCCCCTCCTGTCTGATGTTGCATCCTCTCAAGGTGTCAAGATCAATAGTAGATAAGCAGTTCTGCATATGCACCACGGAGGTTGCCTTCCGCGAATCTGTCGGTAACTTGTACATATAGATGAGGTTTGTGGCCGCGGGCGAAACCGACTTCCGACAGCCGTGACGAAATGCATCCCCAACACGTGGAGGACAGTTTCAATCCCGAGTCCTTTTTTAGTTTTACCAAATAAGTTTTGGGAAGGCATTCGACACCCGGAAATCGACATGAACCGCGCAAAAAGCACCCTAAATACTTCGCGCACTGCAGCCCGTCAGATGCCGATTGATGCACAGGAGCAGTCAGTGACTGCTCGGACCAGTGTATACTAAGCGTCATCAAGGTCGTTTGTCGGTCAGGCTTTGCGCTGCTGTTGTAGAAGCTCCCCCACACCGGGCCGCAAAGGATAACGCAGATCCTCGTGTACAAAGTATTTTCCAGCAACAGTTTCGAAAAGGATATCATAAACCAGACAAACCAGGATTTCCCGAAACAGCAGCCGGTCGCCAGACATCCTGCCATTTGATTATTATTGATTATTTACATATTGATTATGTACGCATATTGAGCCGGAATCAAATGTTACAGTCGTATAATTTCAACGATTGGGTGCCTTGCAACATCATAATTAACAGCTACACCATTTACGCAGTCCGATGAAAGGATGACTACTTCTCTTTGTTGCAGTTCACAAAGCACAAGCTTTCTCATCAAGGCGCAGCTCTGCCGTCTCAGCTTCTGCTGTTCCCGATACTTGAGTGTAACCGCCAGGGATCTGAGAGTGGACGCCGCGCCTGCTTGCGGGGGATCGATATCTCCCGATAAATATTTGCGGCTGACTGAGGGCGGGTCTGTGTGGGCTGTCTGGCTGCTCCCCTCAGCGGCCGCGTAACGGGACACGGCCCGAGGACAAGGCTCTGCGGCGGTCTGCTCTGTCGACTGCGGTCAGGCTCTTTGTCTGCGGCATGTGGTCTGAAATCCGTGGCACGTCGTTTGAGGTCTGACGCCTGCGTGCCGAGGCCTGTCGCTGAGACTGGCGTCTGAGATCAAATGAGGCTGTGGTTTGTAACCTGACTGAAGCGTGAGGTTTGTATGTAACCTGTGGTCTGTGGCTGAAGGTGTGCGGACTGTGGTCTTGTGTGATCCTGTAGCCTGGGGTCTATGGTCTGTGGCCCTTGGTTCAAGTGTGAGTTCTGAAGCATGTGACCCGAAGATTATAGGCTAATGCTTGTGGACTGCGGTCCTAGGTCTGAAGTCTTTCGTCGGAGACCTGGAGTCTGTGACCCGCAGTCGTAGGCCGCGCCTTCCGATCGTTCGGAGGCATGCGGTTTACGCCAGGCTGCATGCCGAGCCGAGTTCTGGGCAAGCTCAAGGCTGATCAATCGGCGAGCTCAGGGCTGAGCACCCGGCAAACTCAGGACTGAGCACCTTGCGAGGTCAGGGCTGAGCATCCCTGGAGCTCAGATCTGATCGGTTTTCTGAGTCAAGCGGTCGCCGTGAGCTAAACGGCACACAGTTTCTGATGCCGTCGGCCGGCTGTCAGCATGGCTTCCGAGCCCGGTTACCGGTGTGCTGTTTCCTAGCCGTTGGCCGACTCTTTTACCGAGGCCTGAAACCATAACCTCTCGTTACGAAAGCCGACTAGAAACGCCCGCCACACTGGCGAAGCAGTTGGGACACCGACCACCACCTGGGCCGTCCCCACTTCTCGGTACCAGCCGGCGGCCGTACGGGACGGTCGCCGCCTTTGCAAGCGGCGTTTCTCTCCGCCACGGCAGCTGTGCGTTAGCTGTGTCCCGTTCACAGCCCGCCTGCTCTGTGCTGTCCGCACGGTCTCCGTCCAGTTCACATCCTGCGCTATGCTTGCCGCACGGTCATGCTCTCCACGGCTGCGTGCTCCGGAGATGCCGTCTCTCCGTCCGTGCACGTGTGACCGTTCAGTGGTTTACAGCTGACTGAGTCGTCTCGGGAGATGGGGCCGCGGCGCCGGCCATTGTCTGCCGCGCGCCGCGACTGTCGCAGCGCACAGCAACGATCAACAGTTATCAGTCGGGCTGCGTCGCAACCTCGAGTGGCACAATCGAGCCGCCAGCGCCGGATCCGCGGGCGGCGCCGAACTCACTAAACAAACAGGATTCTGCTAAATCTGCTAAACAGGATTCCGTAGAGCATCGGCCGGCAGAACTCGGAAGTCACAACTGATGCGTCCGCATAATAGTTGGCTAGGTGCCTCCGTGTCCGGCCGTAATGATGTATTGTTCTCCGAATGGCTGCCTATTGTTGCCGTTCTTGAATGATTCCTACGTGTCATTTACGGACGGAAAAAAGATGAATGTTTAACATGTCTGGCTTAGAGGGACACGTGAAATTGTCGGACCCTGTCAAGTCATGCCTGGCTTCTCGGTTTCGAGAGCCCCGCTCTCCCGTCCCGGCCAGGTGTGCTCCGGTCGCCGCGGCGTCGCCAGATGTTGGCACTCCCGGAGCTGGTGGCCGACAGGAAGAGTTTTATAATGGTAAATCATATGCTTGGCGTACGTGAACCAAGGTCAAACAAGGCCACAAGCAGAGTTGCGCGGCAGACCTTGACGCAGCAGGACGGCAGACCTTGACCCGGCCGGACGGCTGACCTTGACCTGGCCGCACGACAGACCTTGACCCGGACGGACGGCTGACCTTGACCCGGCCTGACGGCAGACCTTGGTCCGGCTGGACGGCAGTCGGAAGGACGTGCATTCAGGTCAGGCGCCGGAATCGAGCGTGTGACTGACCACAGCCGACCCAGCCGGGGGTAACGGCCAGGAAACGTGGTTTTTTGACGCAACACGTAGAGAAGAACTGCATTGCAAATGGCGAAAAGAAGACACCTTTCGAGACAGTCACAGCGGTAAGAAGGCTTCGATCTGGACACGGTGGTAACTGAGCTCAAGGACTTCTTCAGAACGCAAAATAAGGAGGCATGAGAGATGACTGTCAGGCAAAATAAAGGGAAAATGCACATGACTAAGTCGTCAGATCTTCACCCGGCCGGAGTTTTTTCTGAGCGATTTTCTTAGAGGCGCTGGAACATGTGTCTAAAAGTTTGAAAGAAGCAGAAAAGTCCATCAGGTCACTTATAAAGGGAAATCAGGCGCTCTGTTGCTGCATGGTTAATCTTTGGGAAAATGTGTGACAGAGCTGAGCAGGAGAAAAAAATCAAACATGCTGGTTTTTGCCACACCATACTTACCAAAAATGTCATGGCTGCAAGGGTCAGCCGTATACGCCAGATAGATGTAACCGCCGACGACATTCAGCAGGTCAAGAGCGTGTCAAGGGAACGTTACCTGGTAGAGTCCAGAGACTGAAGGAATGATGGCCTGAAGGATAGAATCCACAGGTTAAAAAACAAACTGTAAGGCACAGGAGTTTACATTTATGAGCGTCTCACCCGGATTTAACAAACAGCGTTTCCAGAACTGTTGCGATCAAGATGCAAAGGAAAACAAGGCTATCTTTATCCGGGCGGAGATGTCTTATTTGTTAAAGAGCAGGGGATGCAAGTCCGTAAGGCCAACATTTTAGACGCCGTACAACGGTACGAAAGCCGGATGACCCGCTTGGATGAGCCCGAGTCCGCAAGGTTCGAGGAAGTTCGTCAGCACGGGCCTCTCCCTTATCATATACTGGACTTCCGTAATCTCCGTCGGTCGTTTAGTGGTAGGGTTCATTTGAGGGGTTGGTGCGGCTGCAGTTTGCTTTGTGGTAATTCTAGGAGCATAGGGATCGTAACAAGAGACTTTCGCAAAATTTAGCGACACTCCGCTAATTGATGATGAAAACCTCATTATCACTATAGCAACCATAAACGGGAATTCAGAGCTGTTCTTGCGGCATCTGCGCTACAAAAAGTGATTTAGTAAATTTCTTTGATCAATTGATGATTGCTTAGATAAGATACATAATGGTATTTCGGCCATTCTAGGTGTAACTGGAATTTGGTCCTCAAAGCAGAATTAGACCATTTTAACTATGTCATACAAACTCATCTCAACGCTCAGCGTAAAATAATAAAAAATGAGCGCGGGGGATTAGTTGACATTTCTTGAGCGAGGGAAGGAGCAACAGAACGATACACCAGACGGGTGAAGAGACGTGTTATTTTACAAACTAGATAAGATTTCTTTCTAGTTTCGGAAACTTTGGGAGGATTCAGAGCCAAGGTAGGCGTCCTGGTTTTCGGTGAGATCACTGAATGATGACACTGAATGTAAAACTGATTGATACTCCGAAAGGAAGGATTTGTCAGATTTAACGTATCATTGCTGGAAGACAATACGTATGTAGAAGGAATGAAACGCACCATTTAGGACAAAATGTCTCAATATGCAGCCCCATTGTACACCGAAACCTTCCTGAACAGCTGCTTGCAAAGTAACGAGATGCTCCGTCACTTTTAACTTTCTGTTAGTGACTCGCTTTTGTATGAGACTATTTTGTTAAACACGAGATCAGAAACAATAACCTGTGCAAAACGTAAACGTAAAAATAATGCGTGACTGTAACGTAAAATACACGAAAAGATAGCTGAGTTCGTGGACCGTATAGATTTCCATCCTACCAAACGTCTGGCTCAATGCGTGGGAGAACGGAAAACAAACTGGAACTACTGAGACACACTTACGTTCAAGGAATTACCATACGATCTAGAATAGATTAGTACCTTCATTCCGAAAAGTCAACTGGATATCTTTTAGGTCCAGAAAAAAAGAAACTACCTGAGTAAGCTAATTTACGCCTTGTTTAGCGATGGCGTACGAGATATAAACGACCAAAACGGTATACTTAGCTCCTCACCAATCATTTTTGCAAAGTGCTTTGCAATCATAATTGCTGAGAGGATACTGGAGAATTTCTTGATGGAATATATTTAAAAACTCTTAACGAAACAGACAAGAAATTATTGACACACCCAACTAAAATGCAAGAAATTAAAGCAAAACCATTCGAGATGGGAAGGCTTCATGCATCGTATGGTTTAACCCTATTCCCGGGGGGCTAGACGGTCTGGTCGATTCCCGGCAGGGGGGCGGATTCGGTCCCCCCCTAAGATCTCGAGAACTGCTCGTCCGAATTCATCGCAACAAACGGCAATCGATTTGCCGTGACGTCAACTACATTTTTATAAAGAGGAATTATCAAAATATTGAAATTTGTGGATACAGGAGGGCAAAAATGTCAAAATGGGGGGTACTTTTGGACTTCTTATAACTCCATTGTTTATGGACCGATTTCAATGAAACTGGCATGAATCGAGAGATTATAGATAGGAACTTTTACCATGGGTCCGCAAATCTGAAATTTTGACAAAATTCATGGGCGTTCACAGGGTTTCAAAAGTAGGAGGATTAGTTCTCTAACAGCTGAATGAAAAAAGGAGGCAAACACCCTTTTTTGGCTTCTGCTAGTCATATTATGCTAAAGAAGTACAAATCGCATCACAATGTTTGTATAATGTTCGCATAGGCGGTGCCAGGGACATGAAAAAGGGGACCTGTCATGGTCACACGTTTCTCAGATCAACTCGTGACCTTTGACCTTAAATGACCTCCAGTGACTATGGAGTCACTTGGAATTATCTCGTGTGCAGTTAATATTATTTTTAAACGTTTGTCAATCATTTGAATTCACTCTATTTCAAAAATTTCATTTTATGGCTGTTGCGATAAAGGGTACGCGCACGGACATTTTAGGTCATAGCTCCGTGACCCGACCTGATATCAAACTGAAACTTGGTTTAGAAGTAGAAGGCACTCTTCTACGTCATATCTATTCCGGGTTTGGCATTTGAAAAAAACGGCGCCTAAATTGTTGCAAAAAAACAAATTTTGATTTTGACCTTGACTTGACCTTGTAAAATGACATCAGGTAAATAAAATCACATCTGCACATTGCCGAGCTATTTAGCAATACATCCATATAAAGTTTTAAGTTCTATCTTGAAAACTCTGTTTTTGGCAGACATTTTCCTTTTACCCTTAACAAGGCCAAAAATGGCATGAGGTACCTCCCAAAAACGTTACCTGGCTCCGCCCCTGAGCAAAAAAGAATTTCGAAATTTTGTCACGGCACGTAGAAAGAATAGCTACGAAAAGTGACCAGGTTTCGTGAAGCTGCGTTAAAAAGCCTGGAATTGGCAAGCAAGAAACCCGAGGGGGGCGGATTCAGCCTCCCCCTGCCGGAAATAGGGTTAAGAAAGCTACAAAGAGCGTTGTCTGGCAATTACATCTGAATAAGGAATGATGGTATTCACACGAAGACCAGGAAAGCCGAGAAATCAGGTAACATCATACGGATCCTAAGAACACGTTCGTCGGAGAGAATACGCGTTGATTCATGATTAATGTGTTAAAGAAACAGGCCCAAAATTGCAGGTCTGGTTGTCAGCCTGGATATCGGAGTGCATTTATTCGGGCAGTGGGGATTTCCCGAAGGACTTGTTAAAAAAACAGAGCTCCCCATAGAGGATGTCAATTGGTTTCACCCTCTTTTACAATAATTCAAAGACTCGAATCCTTTACAGTCATTATTGATCAGAGGACATGGTTCTGGGAAAGATGGTGTAGACAAGGAGACCCCGAAAACAGTAACCTCTCTTTGTTGGTCATCGACTGTCTTGTGAGGAAATTGACCGAAATCCGAACGTCAAACGTATCAAGATGCGAGACCAGGAAATCAAGCTGGCATGTTGTGCTCAGGACGCAGTGTACATGCTTAATGGTGCAGAAGGCAGCTGTCCAGAATTAGTTCCCGACCTGGGTGTTTTTGCAAAAAATTACGCCCTTGTTCCAAATATCAACAAGACGAAAGCGATGTGGGTGGGAACCATATGGATATGAATGATATGTACGCAGAAACACCCACGAATTTAGTAACAAGGATGCAAGTTCTTCGGATAATTTTTCCAAATTTGGAAGAAAAAAAACAATAAGTTTGACAAACTTCTGATCCAAGACAAAACAACAACAAGCAGTCGTAAAAAATCTGGTCATAGCAAAAGGTCTTGCTGACGGGCAAAAGGGCATTGTTAAGTCCAGACTTGTGCTCTGATTCCGAGTTATACCCCTTCGTCAAGTCACCTGTCGTTTGACCTTCTCACAGGTCAGCCCATCTAACAGGAGCGGATATAGAAAGGAAAGGTTATCGGAACAGAATTCTCCCGTGTGCTATTCAAGTAGCCGTTCTTCGAAAAGTGCAAACGGCAAATAAAATATCTGCTAAATGCTGTTAAGAATGCCAGCGAAAACGGTACCTTAAAGTGCAATACATGAGACAATTTGCGTAACATTAACCCGCCCCCGACAGGGGGGCAGTTGACCTCCCCCTGAGGTTTTTCTGGGATTGCGAGAGAACCAACAAACACAGAGTCACAAAACTTTGTGTACCTTTTGCTTCATCATTTTTACACCTTGTGTCAAAGTTTTGATCTCAGGTCAGGTCAGGTGCTTGATCTAGGTCAGGTCAAACAGACCGAAGTCCAAAAAAATCTAGCGCCCTCTAACTTTTTCGGAAAACAAGATATCGCAATAACACTTTCAGGGATTAGTCATCTTGACAGATGCAACAAATCTGCTATCTCAGATTTTTCGGAATTTTCCGGGTCATTGACCCAAGATTAAGCCCATTTTTAAGACATGTTATGGTTTTTTGGCAAATTGACGGAATATTCCATAACGTTTTTAGTGTGGAGTGAAGCAGACATCTAGTTTCCGTCATTGGGCAAAGTATCAATGACTTCCAGCCATTGACCTGAGGTCAGATCACCAATAACTGCTGTGACCCAAAATGTACCACCGTCAAAACCAGCGATGAATTACTCAGAATGGGTAGAAATTTGCAGAACTGGCTTGCACAGACGTAAGTAATACCAGGAACCTAAAAAAATTTTAAAAAATTGCATACTTTGGAAATAAACAGGCTCTCGCAAATAAAGCTTCGCCAACTTTGTAGATTGGTAACTAATTAATTTTTCCGAAATTTAAGCATGAAAAACCATCACAAGAACCCCTAAGATCAATGGAATTTACATGGATAGGCTTTTCTCGCGAAAATAAAGGAACGCTAAAATTAGTTCCCGTCAATTTCTTATTGCATACGGCTGCGCCGCACGCCGACAGCCGGCGCGAAAACTGTTGTGTCTTTAACTCAGCGTTTCGGTGTATATATTAAAAAATCCGAGAAATTAGATGTGTATCGGCATTTGCGGACCTTTTCTTTTGCCCTGGTGCCTTTAACTATGTTATTAGTCACAGCCCTTGAGATTCAGGCCGTTTCTCGGTCTCATGCAGTCGGCTATGAGAAAACATATATAGGGCGTAAATTGCTTACATATTATCTAAAACTAAAAATGACACCAGTTTCGAGCTCTACTTGTCACAGGCTCTCCAACGGTAAGCTTATTTTTTGTCGTGCGACCAATCGTTCGTGAGTTAGAGGGGGGAGAGGCCAACTGCCCCCTGATCGTAACTGACCGACGGTCGTGCGCGGGTTAACTTCCCTTCCTGTATCCACCCGCGCTGAAGAGACTAGCCCGTCGGAAGGTTGCGTGGCAAGTGGCGTGGTGAACGGGGATAACTCGGAATCAGAGCACATGTCTGGTTAAGTCACTTTTACTTCCGGAGCTTCACACATGTATTCCTGGTGATGGCCAACACTAGTGCATGTTTCATTCATAGGCGGCATTGTTTGCTGTTCAAGTTTCTCTGAAACCGTGCGACAGAGCAGATTAAACATGAATGCTTACACAGAACATAAAGTGCAGTGGTTTTGGTATGACTGACTTAACGCTGTTAATTAATTCATTAAGAATAGCTTAGGTGAGGCGTCAGCCCACGTCAGTCCATAGCTGGGTACAAATCCTTGAGGATGACGTAAGTAACTGTCAAGTATTTTGGGAAGATATCGTGCTTTGCATTTGAAACGTTCAGGAGACGTTAGCAATCACTTTTGGTAGAATGCTATAACAGCATTCAGTCAGTTTTCTAGTGCATTTAAGATATTGCCAAATGACTGGAACAGTGTCCGTTGTGGTACTCAGATATCAGAAAATTCAAGACAAACTGCATATGTTCATAGGATAGAAAATGTGTTGGATAATTAAACGATCTTTTGAATGAAGGTGATTGGGCACCAGGAAATTACCGAAATGTACATGTTCTCCGGAATAAATTCCGATTATTTTGCTTAACGGTATACCAGCGCAGAAGAAAAGCGGACCCAAAACTAAAAACCAAACAACAGTTATACACCCACTCACCACAAATTATTGCAAGCAAGTGCGATCGGTGGGACGTATTTCTACGAGTTTTTTCTTACGCACAAATATCATAATTATAGACATTTTCGGGAAAGTCTTGGGACGAGCCATATCAATACAATGGGATATAATGGTTAGACGTCTAAAGGAATGTTGTCGAGGCGTCCTCTTTCTCCTTAATCACGAAGACTTGTGTAACAAACTCGACGACGAAAAGATTTGGGATTGTCGATTCTGCATCTGCGGCCGGTGCAGATTAGCCTGAAGGACTGCTACTTAAAGTCTGGAGCTGCCAACATGTTTAAGACTTATGGATTGCCGTTAATAACTGGCTAGTTGGAATGAACGTTAACTATTCAAGTATGCTCCAGGAAAAAAACTCATGCTTGGGCTTCGAAATACTTAAATGGTCGATCATGTCATTACTTTGGTGAAGTGCATCATCTCGAGAAGTAAAAGTTTATGTCTAGGCGAGGTTAAACAAAAAATGAAAGCAGGTATCAAAACAGAACACTTGGTAGCTTCGTTTCGGGGCGCAGAAAGGACATTCATCAAAAAGTCGTCAGACTGAGGGGAAACTTCCGTCAGCTATGCCACAGATTTGCGTTGCTTGTCAATGTACCGTTGCTGTTTGTACGTCTAAGATTTCGGACCTGTGGTTCGTATGTGTATAAACTGCATCGCTGCTGTATGGCAGGGGTGGCGCTGGTTATGACCAAATTAGAAAGAGCATAAAAGTATTGTTTACGGGTTTGTTTGTATGATATTTAGGTCGATAAACGTAGTTTGTTTCGTTTTGTTTGTCATGTTTGTTTTTATTGTAACTGATGATGTTTGATGACATTGGTGCTAATAAATGAAAAAGTGAGACCACGAGCTAACTTGTGACCGACTATTAGATGAGAAAAATAAGATATGAAGTACTTCAGAAAACTATATAATGTGTTTTTTTAATTTTAACTTACTTTTGTGCTAGGACATACAAATAAGCCTGGACTGTCACGTTTACAGCATAAAAAGGAACTGAGAACGAAGTGAAATTTGGGATAACTTCGACGAACCTGTTTCTGTTTGTCTTTGAGAACTGTCTTTGAGAAGAAAATAGATGACTGGTACTCTTTATATTACTTTAGTTATTTTTGGTTAACGACTTTTGCCTCCAACACTCCATGAAGATGTGCATTATCTGAATGATATGGAAACATACTTAGAATATACTAATTGTAGTAAGTGGCACAAGTAATGGGCAACAGTTATGTCGTGAATACATTTACGAATTCGAAGATGCACATTGCATCCGATTTCATCTTTTGAGAGCACGTTAGTGAACGTAGTCGGAAAACGGAGAGTACGGAGCTTTTATATGACCAGCAAATTTAGTCTTTTCCTCTTCGCTGACGCTCCGTTAACGTGCAATGTCCGCTCCCTTTGTGTTCTCCACAAATGTGAAGCGTCCTCAACAGCGAACACGTTACTCCGGAACAAGAGTGCTATCTTTTGAAATGGATTTGGGATGCCCGATCATGAATTATCTTTCGTTGTGTTTTGGGAGGGCAAGCGTGCGTGCGTGCGTGCGTGCGTGCGTGCATGTGCGCGTACGTGAATGCGTGCAGGTGCGCGTGTTTGTATGCATGTGCACATTCTTCGTGTGCGTGTGTGTATGCTGCGTTTGCAGGAGCACTGTACGTGTGCATTTGCGCTTGTGTGAGCGTTTGCGTGTGTCATTGTGAGATTCACGGTGACGGTAAACGTTGGCAGTAAAAAATGCCCATTGACGTCATTCATTAAATGTATTGCAAGCTCCAGCCCTGATGATGGCTTTCTTGGCAAGGTAAAAATTTCATTCCATGGGATGTGCCATGCTAAAATCATTTAACTGCACGTAAAAAAATGGTATTGCAAAAATAAAGGGGCCGAACACAGAGACGGTTTTCTTCCATGGTCCCATAATTCGCCTGTATAAACCATTTCTTCGTCGAACTTTCCGCCGGACTTTTCACATCAACGTCGCTGCGAATTTGGTTGGTTTTGAAAACCGCATCTGGAAACACGAGAAGCCAGCCCAGTATCCCACATTTATTTTCACATGATGTGAGCAGTTGTACCGATTTTCAGCTGTGCTAGCCATATTCCTAAACCTCATTGGTACCAACTGATATGAAATGGCCCGTTGACACAGCTTATATTGATCATGGCGTGTGGCGTTCATATGCACGAATGGTGCGCTTAGACACATGCTCTCCTGCACATGGCTTTATGTTTTTAAAAGGACCGACGTGTTATCCTTCATATCGCGTCTGTCGATTTATGTCTGCTTTTGCCGATGATGTCATTTTTGACGGCACCAATGGGCTCGACTGCCGTCACATCTATTTCTCGCGTCGATGAGAACGCTGCAACATGTTCTTTTGTGGATACCGTTATTACCATCTGCGGTGGGAGCGGTTTTCCCATACGGGACCCAATCAGCCAGGATAATCACGCCCGTGGACAATCGGCCTGCGACCTACTATCTAGTGACGAAAAGAATGTGGGTATACAAGAGCCATGATGTAATCTCCCCATCCAGGCATGGAGTCATGGCTTGGTCAGACGTCGATTCCCAAGGGGATAGTTTGCAAGCAGAGTGAATCTAGAAACTGGGATACCATTACCATGCATGTCTGGAATGAAATATTGTGGTTAGGGGTAAAACCCCAGAAATAAGCACGATTTTCTGCTTGCGCAAAGTTTCCCGACCCCGCTGAATCTGCGGACATTGATGACGCTGTACAGGTTTCGAAGCCAAAATTGAAGAACGCTGGTGATTTGCTTACCACTGTTTATACATTTCGAGATTACCATTAACACTGTCGCTGTTTTACCCATTGCTGGTTTTGACAAACTGCTACGGTTTTAACGTTGCAATCCGTTGAACGATGTGAATACATATGCTTACAAAACATTTTTATCCCGATTTTGTTTTGTGTTGATTTCATTCTGAAAATGCCAGTCTGCAATTCAGTTCCAGTAGACCAGATGTTCTGCATACAACAGGCATCTGCTATGAAGTTACTGAATCGCCAGCAGCGCGCGCTGCCGTCCGCTCGCCGCGCCCTTCACACTTGACTGTTCAAACATGACTGTTCCGACCGCCCGTGCGTTGTTTACAAACACAACTTCCAGAACAGCGTGGCATTATCTGGATGTCTCCCGGTCCTGCGCGCAACCAAGGCTGTTGAAATATTGGGTAGAACAGTCCGGTACGAAAAAGTGCAGAAGGCTGAGCTTTGGACCAAGCTCTCTGATTGGCTTATACGTTTGACGTCATAAATTTGACGAAGAAGAGAGACACTAAAAAGCTGCATCAACATTAAAACTACACCTTTTTTGAGGATTTTTAGTGATTTTACGCAAAAATGACTGCTAGATAAAATAGGCGGAGTGCTTCTGTGATTTGGTCGATCACATTTGTAAACATTTTCTCGGGAAGATTATTGGAGTCAAAAGTTTCTGATATGCAGGAAGTAATGTCGCTTATCAATTCTTGCGCATTAACTGTCGGAGACACCGGAGATAAGGGGAATGAGGTCGATAGGGCAGAAAACTATAGACCCCGTAAGTTGCTTCGCTTCGCTCTGGCTTTTCCTCACGGACGTGGTCAGGATATCTGTTCTTGTTCCAGGAGACCAGCTTGGGGAGGAGGTGGCACAAGTGGTAGCGAACAGCTTGGGCGCTAACTCGAAACTGATCGACCTAAGCCACCCACTGGCATTTATTTGTTCATCGAGATCCTTCATAAACACGCGCGAAGCTTTTTTGTGAGAGGTTCGTATCGTTACTGAGCCTTAAAACGTAGTTCTCGCGCTGTCAAAGGGCCACGGAATAGCCCTCACTTCCGTCTCTGGTGGCCCTCCTGGGCTCCCTGTGACGTTTTGATGGGTTCCTTTGCTGGCGGTGAACATGATGGCTTTAGGTCCCCGGCCAGTTTTAGGAATGTGGGTGCCATACTATTGTTTGCGAGCGATATATTCGCTTGTGGATTCATTTTTCTGTTAACCATACGTTTCTGTTACTGTCGTGTCGGTGACTTCCCTAGCTGACATGTTTTGGCCATATCTGGGCAAGAAAATAATAGCTGAACCGGCCGAGTCTGCGTCCAGAGACCCCTCGACTGGCCCATGCCGTTCCGATTTCGGCCACTGCCACAGTCCGAGGCGAGACGGATCCAGCTCAAACCCCACGTCCGACAGTCACTCGAGAACCGCACTGCGCGGGAGAAGGCGCACCCTCCCTCCCTCGACCGAGACCTAGCCGGCGGCTGTTCATAGGCGCAATCAGTGCGCTCCCCGGCCAGAACCCTTGGGAGCCGTCCGGCCGCCCGTCCGGGTCACGCCGCGCCAGTGCCCCTGCCCGAGGCGGTGTGCCGCCCGGATAATAGCCCGCCAAAGTCCAGGGCTATCGACACGGTGACAGAAATATCGCATGACGGACTTATTGCCAACCGCTGGAAATAATCAGAGCTCCTATAAACATATTCTGTCAATGTGCCTACTCGTTCCTCACACATTCAGGGAGAAATGCCACTAAGGAGCCCATCACATCTTTTCCATCGTCCTTTATGTACTTATTCACACCTCCCACCAGCATAACGGGTGCAAGATTGGTTTCCGGCTAGCTATCGGTCGATCGGCTCGCCGCAACGGGCGGCTAGCGGACCCGGCTAGCCAGCTGTGGCTGTTGAAAAATGCATGCTTAACCCGCCCCCGACTGGGGGGGCAGTTGACTGCCCCCCTGAGGTTTTTCTGGGATTGCGAGAGAACAAACAAACACAGAGTCACGAAACTTTGTGTTCCTTTTTCTCCATCAATTTTACATCTCGTGTCAAAATTTTGACCTCAGTTCAAGTCAGGTGCCTGACCTAGGTCAGGTCAAACAGACATATGTCCAAAAAAGGTTAGCGCCCCCTAACGTTTTCGCAAAACAAGATATCTCAATAACACTTTCAGGGATTAGTGATCGTGATAGATGCAACAAATCTGCTATCTCAGATTTTTCGGAATTTTCCGGGTCATTGACCTAAGGTCAAGCCCATTTTTAGGACATATCGCCGTTTTTTTCGGAAATTGACGGAATATTCCATAACATTTTTAGTGTGGAGTAAAGCAGACATCTAGTTACCGTCATTGGGCAAAGTATCAGTGACTTCCAGCCATTGACCTGAGGTCAGGTCACGAATAACTGTAGTGAGCCAAAATGTACCACCGTCAAAATCGACGATGAATTACTCAGAATGGGTAGAAAATGGCAGAACTAGCTTGCACAGACGTAAGTAATACCAGGAACCTCAAAAAGTTTGAAAAAGTAGCGTATTTTGGAAATAAACAGGTTTTCGCGAATAAAGCTCCGCCAACTTTGTAGATTGGCAACTCATCAATTTCTCCAAAATTTAAGCATGAGAAACCATCACAAGAACCACAGAGATCAGTAAAATTGACATAAATCGTCTTTTTCGCGAAAATAAAGGAACGGCAAAATTAGTTCTGGTCAATTTGGTACGGCATACGGCAGCGGCGCACACTGACAGCTGACGGGAGAATTACGGTGTCTTTAACTCAACGTTTCGGCGTATATATCGAACAAATCTGGGAAATTAGACGTGTGTCGGCATCCGCGTGCCTTTACTCGTGTGCTGGTGCCTTTACCTATGCGTTATTAGTCACAGCCCCTGAGATTCAGGCCATTTCTCGGTCTCATGCAGTCGGCTATGAGAAAACATATATATAGGGCGTAAATTGCTTACATATTATCTAAAACTAAAAATGAGACCAGTTTCGAGCTCTATTCGTCACAGGCTTTCCAACGGTATGCTTATTTTTATCGTGCGACCAACCGTTCGTGAGTTAGAGGGGGCCAGTCAACTACCCCCCCAGTCGCCCATGTTCGAGACGGACCGACGGTCGTGCGCGGGTTAAGGAAGAGCGTCATAATGCATGCGCAACCAGGCGTTCGTCTAAGGGAGGCGTCACCATTGTTATGATTTCTGAAATCGTTTTCTTAGCCTTACTAATTTTATGAGAAAGCGAGACGCTGTCCAAGCAGCCCTCTAGATAACTGCATTGTTTGCCAAGACCTAGAGAAATTTTCCGAGGTCTGCAAGCCTTAAGAAATTTACCAAGATCTTGGGAATCGGCTTTGTTCTTGGGATCTTGGGATAATTTTAAATTGATCCGATTAATTTCAAAAGAAAGGGGGATACATTTTTAGCTCCACGCCCAAAAGTAAACCCATTTCTGGGGACCTGCGTTTGTGATTATCCATCCAGTCACAAAATCGCCTGTCCGGCTAGCCGCCGGTGCCGGGCTGGCTAACCACCCACCCGAAGACCGGCTAGCCGCAACCAGCCTTGACGGGGCATTGCTAGATCCAGCACACTGCCGAATCCATTTTCTGCCGTTTCTACTTTTTATATTATAAAGACTCCGTCGTGCGATCCATTACCACTCATTCCAGTATAACGTCACATATCGGACACGATGCAGGCCGTTATCCTTTTTAGCACACAGGTGACAAGACTGGAACAGTAAAAATGGCCAATTAAAAAGTTGGTTAGGCAGTGTTTGAGTTGCCCGCATGGGAAATGCGCCCTTCAGAAAGTCACGGAAAAGGTCCTTGAGCCAGGATCCCACCATTTCAGGTTGGCGGCAGGGAGTTTGTATCGGTGGCGCAGGACGCCGATCACCATAACGTCGGATGCTGCAGCCGTGTTCAGCCAGATCCCGGTGGCCCTATAAACCGTCTGTCTCCGCTTCTCCTGGCGAGGCCATGCTCTGTGACGTATCTGAATAGCCAGTGGCCATTTGCGGTTCTGCGTGTTTCCCATGCATCGCTTCTCCAATGCGGGACCGGAAACCACACGAACTGGAGGCACTCACAACAGACACGTACGTTGACGATGCCATACCTGGAGCAGGGACGAACCGGCTTTAAATCGTACACAAGACCTGTCTCCACTGCGGGACCTCGAGCTGGATTCATGCACTGGTGTAGGAGCCAGGGGACGAGGGGACATATCCCCCACTTTTTGACCTGTGATGCAGGCGCCCTCTTTATGTCTTAGCAAAAAGATTGAAGAAAACTTCTTCTTGGTTAGTCAGCTTTTCTCTCTGAAGAATCGTTCACCTGATCACGCGTAACAGTTTACCATATTCCTTTCCAAAGAAGTCCTACCAAATATTTGGATGTCTCCATAGATGAGGATCTGAGATGAAGGTCGCATATCACTGAGGTCGAACGCACCATCGCCAGAAACGTTGGTCTGATGCACACGGCTACACTAGACGGCTGGACTGTTAATCTTCTGCTGCTGTACGGCGTCCTTGTTCCATTTTGTTTGCAGCCACCATTCCTACCGTCTTAGAAGTGCACGGTAGCTCTAATCATTGTCGATTTCATAAACTCATCACACTTCAGAAAAAGATGATCCGATTTTTCTTTAACGCGCATGTATTAGACGCACTGCGGCGGGCACCCAACCAGTCGCAGCACCTGCCCATACCGCAACAGTAGCCGCCGTCCCCTCCGCGGTGCCCAGTGAACCGGCCACCAGGGCCGAAGCTCCGGTGGCCGAGAGAGAGAGAACAAGCCACCCGAGCAGGAACCACGGCCCGAGCCCGAGCCGGAACCAGAGTCCCAAACCGAACCGCAACCAAAGTCCGAGCCAGAGCCGGAACCAAAGCCCGAGCCAGAGCCGGAAACAGAGCTGGAACCGGGACCGGATCCGAACTGGAACGTCGAGCTAATGAACCTTGACATCTGGATTGAGCCACCGTCTCCGGAGTCGTCACTGGATCCGGCGCCGTCGGAGCTCCCGCCGCCCGACCCGGATACGCCGGACTGGAACGAGTCCCGGGCGGCGGCGCCGGAGCCGTCGGACACGAGCACGGCCCCGCTGCCGCCCCGGCCGGCCGTACTGAGGTCGCAGACGGTCACCGTCTGGGTGCGGGTGGCGGCCGGGAACGTGCTGAACACGTCTCTCGTCACGGTGGTGCGCAGCGTGCGCCGCTCCGTTGCCGTGAACGTCGTGACGTCGAACGCCACGCTGGTGGTCACCGCCGTCTGCGTCGATGGCACCGGCCGCACCGGCGCGCTGATGACGTTGGTGGACGTCACGAACACCTTGAAGGTGGTCATCAGAATTATTGGTGGGATGGGCTACCTTGACCATACCATCCTGGTGGCTGAAAAATACCAAGTACTTAAATTCGAGGACCTCATAGAATTTGCATAAATCAGCGTCATGTATAACACCCATTGTAATAACGTTTTATTACTTCTCGCAAATAAATTTTGTTTTTGCGCCTCCAAAATCAGGCTTTAACTACATATATCAGAAGCCCTCCGAACTTTGCAGTTCATTTCCCTCCTACAAATGGTTTTCCATACTTATAGCTGGGCCTGACACACGGAACAAAACTGCTTCTTCAAACAGCAGAAACACTGAACACATTCCTCGTAGCGAGCTGTTTTTTTTTTTTCAGAAAGTGGCAAAAACATATTTGACCGCCACTGACCCTCCTGCAAAAGCTTTTTGCCGCTAGATGTAGTCTGCAGCCCGCTGTTGTGCATATATAAAGTTCCGTTACCACTTTTATGATTTTACTCATATTTCTTGCGCAAATTTGCGCATGCCAGTCGACCTACATGCTACAAATACTCCTCAAATCTGCGGTTCATTTTCCTGGTAGGCTTTCGGGGAACTGACCACAGGCTCGCCTTACTACCTCTGTATGCCTATTTTCGAATTGCACGTCCATTAAACGCTCTCTGTCCATGTCCGCTTGTTCTTCTGCTCCTTCCAACTGCGCACCAGCCTCTTGTTTGCGTTTACCGCTGCCTCGCTCGAAACTCTTTTACTTAACAAGGTTAGATATTTACTTTCGCTACCTGAAGCTGGTGAGAGAAAAATGAAAAAATGGGAACAGAATCAAAGCAAAGTTCACATTTCTGGATGATTATTGTGACTAATGTACAGCGACCAGCATTGAGAGTAATATTTACAGGGTGTACAATCAGATTTATTTGTACTACCTTACAATCTTAACTGAGGGAAGCAGCGCATTAGTCTTCCAGAATGGGCAGATTAATAATCCTGATGTGCGGTACACCATGAAATCGTTAATAAACACTTCTGTAATGGGGTAGCTTGATGGATGTGCGGGGCAGGACTTTTTTACTGATTTTAAAATAAAGGAGCTGATTGTATCAGGTCCAAACGTTTCCACAACATAATACCTTAAGGTCTTTGAAACGTCTTTAAGGTCAAAGAGCTTTGACAAGCACCTCAAAATCTGACCTTCCTTTTCAGACAGATGTGCTACGCCGCTTTAACCCGTCCCGGACTCGGAGGGGCAGTTCACTACCCCTCCTGAGGTTTTTCTGCGATTGCGAGAGAACCAACAACCACAGAGTCACGAAACTTCGTGTACCTTTTGCTTCATCAATTTTACACCTCGGGTCAAAACTTTGATCTCAGGTCAGTCAGGTGCCTGACCTAGGTCAGGTCAAACAGACCTATGTCAAAAAAAGTTTAGCGCCCTCTAACTTTTTCGCAAAACAAGATATCTCAATAATACTTTCAGAGATTAGTGATTGTGATAGATGCAACAACTCTGCTATCTCGGATTTTTCGGAATTTTCCAGGTCATTGACCTAAGGTCAAGCCCATTTTTTAAGACATATCGCCGTTTTTTTCGGAAATTGACGGGATATTTCATAACATTTTTAGTGTGGAGTAAACCAGACATCTAGTTACCGTCATTGGGCAAAATATCAGTGAATTCCAGCCATTGACCTGAGGTCAGGTCACGAATAACTATAGTGGGCCAAAATGTACTACCGTCAAAATTGGCGATGAATTACTCATAATGGGTAGAAAATGGCAGAACTAGCTTGCACAGACGTATCTAATACCAGGAAACTTAAAAAAGTCGAAAAAGTAGCATATTTTGGAAATAAACCGACCCTCGCGAATAAAGCTCCTCCAACTTTGTAGATTGGTAACTCATCAATTTCTCCAAAATTTAAGCATGAGAAACCATCACAGGAACCACAGAGATCAATAAAATTGACATAAATCATCTTTTTTCGCGAAAATAAAGGAACATCAAAATTAGTTCTCGTCAATTTGGTACGGCATACGGCAGCGGTGCACACTGACAGCTGACGGGAGAAAACTCAACGTTTCGGCTTACATATTGAAGAAATCTGTGGAAATTCGACATGTATCGACATGCGCGGACCTTTACTTGTGTGCTGGTGCCTTTACCTATGCGTTATTAGTCACAGCCCTTGAGATTCAGGCCATTTCTCGGTCTCATGCAGTCGGTTATGAGAAAACATATGTAGGGCGCAAATTGCTTACATATTATCTAAACCTAAAAATGAGACCAGTTTCGAGCTCTACTCGTCACAGGCTTTCCAACGGTATGCTTATTTTTATCGTGCGACCAATCGTTCGTGAGTTAGAAGGGGGGCAATCAACTGCCCCCCAGTCGCCGATGTTCGAGACGGACCGACGGTCGTGCGTGGGTTAAAATACCGGCCGCACTGTATTGGTGTTGGTACTGGGGCGTGTGTTGGTGTCGTCCGCGCTCGAGTCCATTGGCGGAAACGCCAGCGACCTGGTCAGGCCTTACCGAGCCACCGTTACGGCCCGCCTCCGACCTATCGACCTGTGCACCGGCCGGGCCTGGCGATGTACTGTCGTCTGCTCCATCCGTCGGACGGCGCCTCTATGTTGGAGTGCCCGCACCGCCGGCCTCTCCAGTCCTAGCCCGAACCGACCGGCACCGCCGCTCTCGACGGCCGGCGGTCGACGATCGTATTGCCTTGGACTGTCTCCGGACTACTGAGGGATCCGGGCCAGACCGCTGGCGTCCCCTCGGTGACGCACCGGCGGCCGGCAGGATCAACTCTGGCGGTCAGGAGAGTGGGCCGCTGAAGTGGATTCCAGAGCCCGGCTGAAACAAGTGATGCTCGAACAACAGGCAGAGATGACTGGCCGTGGCCGTGCCCGCGCCAGGGCCGTGCTTGCGCCTCCTGCCTGTTCCGTCCACCGACCGTGGCCGCTGCGGCTCGCCAGTGCCGCCACCGGCCGCGGCGCGGTGCCGTGTGTCTGAGGAGTGATCTGGCATAATTCCCTGTGCCGCAGCCGCCCTTGGGCTGCCCGGTGCTCGAAGGGTTACGCTTTTTTCTTTGTGTATGTATATGAGTGTGTGAATTTCAAGAGGTGACGTTGACGCCCCTTGGGGTGACTATCTGGTTGGCTGGACGCATAGGGGCTGTCTCCCTGACAGGCATAGAGACAAAGCCCACTTTGGTTTCGACCTGGACTTCAAGAAGCCACACTTTCCGTACAATGGCTCCGACTTTGGCTTCGGCCATGTGCCGTTTTCAACGGCTGGTGTCGGTTTCGGCTTCGGCTTCGTGCCATTGTTAACGGCTGACTTCGGCTTCGTGCCATTTTTAACGGTTGACATCGGCCTCGGGTTCAGCTTTTAGCGATTTTCAGCTGCTGTGTTCGGCTATGGCCTCGACCTCTTGCGACTTATAGATGTTGACTTTGGTTTCAGAGATTTTGTTCTGCTGGCTTCGACTCTGGTATTCTACCTTTTCCACTGCATTTACGACTGCTTAATAAAACCAGCCCTCCCATTTCTCTCTAAATGTATGTGTTAGGCTGTGGAACGGCGCGTATCGCTTCTGTTTGGTTAACAATTAAATTCAAATGACAACTATACCTAGTTTTATTAAAGCCAAAAATTGTGGGTTGACGAAATTCTACGCAATGTTTTTGTGTGTAAGTCATAGAATCCACCTTCATCACGTAGAATGCTACAACTTTACAACTTTTGTGATGCAAGAGAAATGTTCAACCTACTCACACATAATGTGTAAAAATCTACAACATACGCAAAACGATTTGCCATTTGGTTTCACAAACACAGATAATTCTACACCTGGAAAAGTTGTAGATATGAACGCGTAAAAACCAGCGATACCTAGCCCAACCGTACCGTACCGTACCATACCATTTGGCTTTGATAACCACAATAATGGAAAACTTCTGAAACTTGCTAAAATGCATGAGAATGCCGCGGGGACTAGGGGGACGTGTCCCCTATTTTACAAAAATGGCCTTTTTCCCCAGTTTCAGTCGGAAAGTGGCCGTTTTTCGCAGTTTCACGTTGAAAGATAGGATTTTGGGTCGGACTGCCCCCCCCCCAGATCTTGATTTTACCTCCCTCCAATTTCGGAGCCATACTATGATGCAATGAAGACATACATAAATCTAACAGCTGCACAATAACGTAAATTTTATGGTGTAACGAGGGCAGGATCATTAACACAAGTTAGGTTGAAGTGATCTTGGTGTTGTTTTCTTGTATGTTATTCAAGAATACATGAACTTGTACACGTGGATTGTCCACATTTTGGGCATGACAGTTATTGTCCTCAAGCTGTTATTATTTTGCATAGATTGACCAGGTGATTCCTGTATCAGCGTGGGCAACTGGGCCGTAATGGTACACACATTTGTATATCTCAGACCACGTAATCTTTTGCGCGAGAAAAACATCCCGTTGGCGATCAGATTTTTATCTGAGTATCCGCGTGTGGAAAAGTCAGCAGAATAATGCATCCAAATGCCAAAGCTAGCAACATCTGCATTAATTCACGGGAACCTGGGAACAGTGCAAATCATATGATTCCATGAACTCGAAAGAAATATTCTCGAAAGAAACATTCTCAACTCGAAAGAAATATAGCTGTATTTTATGACCATTAATTCACCAAGTGACACCATATTTAACTTGCGATCTGGACAGATTATCGTAACCAATTCTCCAATCGACCAGGCCATTAATTCGCCAAGTGACACCATATTTTACTTGCGATCTGCACAAAATATCAAAAATCAATTCTCTAATCGAGCTGCTCGGTTTCTTCTGTCAGTTCTCAATGCATGGCTGAGACGAAACACGACACATCCCTCATTGTAAGTCCTTGTCCGTCAAGATTTCTTTTCGCAATTTCATGCAGATAACCACTCGCATTTAATCCCAATTCTTCATGCTCACCGCGCAGAACCATAATCCCGCACTGGCATGGACTCGAACAAACAATAACTGTTTGCTCACTCACACTTGCTGTAAACAAAACGTCTCAACATCCGATTGAGGCAAATAGGGTTCTGCGTCGCCCTTGGTAGCCCACGTTACTCCCCAGTCTGAAAATCCTAGATCGCTGAATTAATAAAGATCATCAGCGATAGCATATCTTCAGCCCACGCGAATAATACAAGGAGGATGGAAAATCCGTCTGCCGAAAGTTTCGTGGCCCCATTACCATAGCAACCTGCCAACGAAAAGTACAACGGCCGAAAAGTTACAGACTACTAAACAGACTACTACCAATGACCTCCGGAACTTTTATGAAACCGGCATAAGTTGTAGGATGTAAATAAAAAATCTACAACTTGGAACAAAGTGTAAGTTGCACTTTCTCTTTATAAAGCTGACTGCTGGTTGGCTGGCTGTGCTTAACCCTATTCCCGGCAGGGGGGCTGAATCCGCCCCCCCTCGGGTTTTTTGCTTGCCAATTCCAGGCTTTGTAGCGCAGCTTCACGAAACTTGGTCACTTTTTCTAGCTATTCTTTCTACGTGCCGTGACAAAATTTCGAAATTCTGTTTTGCTCAGGGGCGGAGCCAGGTAACGTTTTTGGGAGGTACCTCATGCCATTTTTGGCCTTGTTAAGGGTAAAAGGAAAATGTCTGCCAAAAACAGAGTTTTTTAGATAGAACTTAAAACTTTAAATGAATGTATAGTTAAATAGTTGTGCAATGTGCAGATGTAATTTTGTTTATCTGGGATCATTTTGCAAAGTTCAGGTCAAGGTCAAAAGTCAAAATTTGTTTTTTTGCAATAATTTCGGCGCCGTTTTTTCAAATGCCAAACCCGGAATATATATGACGTAGAAGGGTGCCTTCTACTTGTGTACCAAGTTTCAGATTGACATCAGGTCGGGTTACGGAGCTATGACCTAAAATGTCCTTGCGCGTACCCTATATCGCAATAGACATGAAATGACATTTTTGAGATAGAGTGAATTCAGATGATTGAAAACGTTTACAGATAATACTGAATGCACATTCTCCATTCCAGGTGACCCCAAGATCACTGGAGGTCATTTAAGGTCAAAGGTCACAAGTTGATCTGAGAAACGTGTGACCTTGACAGTTCACCCTTTTTCATGTCCCTGGCACCGCCTATGCTAACATTATACAAACATTGTAATGCGATTTGTACTTCTTTAGTATAACATGACTAGCAGAAGCCAAAAAAGGGTGTTTCCCTCTTTTGTTCATTCAGTTGTTAGAAAACTAATCTTCCTATTTTTGAAACCCTGTGAACGCCCATAAATCTTCTCAAAATTTCAGATTTGGGGACCCATGGTAAAAGCCCTATCCATAATCTCTCGATTCATGCCAATTTCATCGAAATCGGTCCATAAACAACGGAGTTATAAGAAGTCCAAAAGTACCCCCATTTTAACATTTTTGCCCCTTGTATCCACAAATTTCAAAATTTGGAAAATTTCTTTTCATAAAAATGTAGTTCACGTCACGGCAAATCGATTGCCGTTTGTTGCTATGAAATCGGACGAATAGTTCTCGAGATCTCAGGGGGGGCCGAATCCGCCCCCCTGCCGGGAATCGACCATACCGTCTAGCCCTCCGGGAATAGGGTTATGGTCATAGCATGCTACCGGACGCGCTGGCTCTTTTGCGTTTTGATGCTGTTGGAGAATGGTTACGTTTGCCAATGGTCTGAGCCCATTCGGTTACCGCGGTTGATTTTTCCTTCATTGTTTCATAATGACATCAAAGTCAGTCAGTACGTCCGCATCCTCTTACTCTCGGCAGTGTCGAGAGCCAGGGATTCAGAAATCTGCGCATAAGCTTGATTCTCGTTAACTAGTCCCTGACCATAAGAAGTTTTTCACTGAAAGCAAAGCTCGAGTCTGTCACCACGCGCACCAACAGCGAGCTCAGGCGAGCCCAGAGCGTTTGTCTCACGATTAACCTATGGTCGGACCGTCAAATGAAGGGGTTCATTGCAGTAACTGTTCACTTCGTTCTTGATTGGACCCTGAATAGTGCAAACCTGGCGTGCAAACGTGTTCGTAGCACCACCCTGCTGAACATATACGTGCAGTACTTCGAAACTGTTACTGCTTATCAACTAGCCGCACAAACAGCTCACATAACAATTGACAGTGCAGCAAATATGTTGAACACATTTGGTAACAAGAGCTGCGTTACCCTGCCGGGCTTTGAAGCGCTATCGGAGCCGGACACTCACGACGTCGAGCCGGCAGTGCGTGCTCTGGTGTCAGGCCTATCGAGGTGACCGGTGATGGTGAGGAGTCTGGAGATGATCCGATCTCGAGGCTGCCTTTGCATGATCCTTGCTATACCCAGGCATTGCAAAACGCCGTGAAAGAGGGGCTGAAAGCTGCGGAGTCGATCAGGGGCATCACGGAAAAGGTGTCTGCAATAGTCCACTATTTTAGGAAATCGAGCCACGATGTACTGGGACCACGCTTCCCAGTACATCGTGTGCACGCTTGTAGCCACGCTTCTGATGTCCTGGGAAAAACATATCCGGTACTCCAAGCCGCAAATGGCAGTCGGTGGAGCAGCCAACCTAAAATGATACGCTCGATTCTGAGCATTCTGTCCGCTGAATTCGACAAGACCGGCGTTCCTCATGTCATATCGGGCTATGACCGCAGCGTGCTCAGCGATCTTGTTGAGATACTCGGCCTTTTTGAGGAAGCTATAGACCGACTCTGAGCTGAAAACACAGTGACCTCCGATCTCGCGGTGCCGATGGTTCGTGGGTTGAAAGTGATAGTGAAATTGACGCAAGTTCTCCTGTGGCCTCACAGGTGCGTTGCAAAAGTATGTGCAGAAACGGATGACCCCTTACGAAAATACAGACCTCTCTGTTTGCCTGTGTGGTCGATCCGCGGTACAAAGGAGATTGGTGGGACTCCTGGGGAAGCTGACGCCGTCACAAAGAGATTCAGAGACAAAGCGGGGGGAAAGGGAGACCATGCTGCTCCTTGTGTACAGCCAGCGAACAAGCCCGCGCCTGCAAAGCGCTCAAAACCCTTCAGTTTCATGGAAAAGCGTGTGAGAAGTAGCACGTCTCAGCAGACCACATCGGGCCCAGCTGACCAGGAAGTCAACAAGGACATTGCCGTGCCTGATATCCCCGACGACGAAGACCCGTTGATGTTCTGGAAACAGCATGAGCCGATGTTCCGCTGCGATCACAGCTGGCGCGGTACCACCTCACTGTCCCGGCGTTATCGGCGCCTGTGGAAAGGCTGATGTAGCTGGAAAACTGTTTCGCCCACAGAGGTACAGGATGAATGAATTAGATCGAATGAAACATTTGAAACACCGCCGACCATTCGGTGCAATGGCAATACTTCAGGGTGCAATCATTCAGTGATGTAATGCAGTCGATGAATACAGAACGCATCCGACACTGGTATCTTTCCTGTTTGTCTGGACAATGGACGTAAAGGGTTATTGGCAGTGTGATACGGGTTGATGGCAGAATTTTCATATAACTAGTTGAATAACTTAATTTAACGGTAAAATCGCATTCGATCAACATTAACTGTTTGCTACACTAAGGTTTTGGGAGAGAAAAGGAAATCATTTCAGCTAGGTTCCTCCTCAGGGTTTCAGGACAAAGAAATACGCATTGATGACGCTTTTTGCAACTCATCTCATACCATTTTTGCATACAAACGACAATGGCTTCGGCTTCACGAAACAACCTTGGGCACTTGCTTCGGCTTCGGCTTTGTGGTTTTCAGCTGTTGGCTTTGGCTCCGCATTTCCAAAGCTCGAAGTCCCTGGTTTCGGCTTCGGTTTCGTAATTCCGAGCTTCAAAACCATCGATTTTGGCTTCGGTTTTGGCTTTGTGACATTGTTGTGGCTTCGGATTCGGCGTTGAAGCCGGAATCCTGGCTTGATCTTTATGCCTGCTGCCTGGGGAAGTCGCTGCAACCGAGTCCTAGCCGCTTTTTTTTACTTGTTTTCTTTCTTCTTAGCCTCTAGCTGTTTTCTTTAACTTCAGCCTATTTTGTTGTATTTCTTTTAGATATTTGCATGCCTCGACAAAAATGAAAAAAAATGGAAATGAAAATACACCCACTGATACAAAACGACGCAATAAGGCATGTGATAAATTCACTACAGAGGAAGTTTAGCGGGGAATGTTGTGGTGCAAACTAGTGCAAAAGCCTCACCTCTCAGGCGATCTAGGCAGTCTTTTGAAGAGCCTATCGATCAGCTGCAAGAATGAACTATTTCTTCTTTCCTTTTTTGAAAAAAACATTTTTACCATGTCAAACCATTCGTGCGAGACAGCGCTTCGCTGATCGTCGCTCTCGTTGCTTCAACCCAAATTTCGGCTTGAGGCAACAAAAGCCTTTAACAATAATGCCATGGCTTCACTCACGGCGACGTGCCCAGTACCCACAATAAGTCGTCTGAGTAAAACAGCAATTTCAGCATTCACTCCAACAGTAGCTTTGGCGAATCTTTGTGTTACGCAAGGTCACTGGTTCGTTCCAATTGTGCCTAGTCAGGGGGGTGAGGGACAGGGGTGTCAAAACATTCTGCGGTAGCACCGAACCTTCGCTTGCGTTTTCCGGTCCATGGTGGAGACATGTACTTCCACTCTGCGGCGCACTTGCGCTCGGGCCGGGCAGGATTCTGCCCACAGTCAGCAGGTCGACCGTGGGCGTGGCGGCCGGCCCACCGTCGGCTCATTCTTCAAACCGCGCGTCATCGCCAATAACGGGCCGATTTCTGGGCGCTGAATTTTCCGGTAACGCCTGCTCCGAATTCTTCAGCTACATCCATCACGTGGCCGGGTCGATGGACCAGACGGAATCGGTTTGGTCGCATTTATTTGTTCTGGGATTCACAACGCCGCTGCTTGTGATCGGTGTAATGTGCCGCGAACTTGGCTGTGGCTGTTCTGGTCACAACCGCTTGTGCTTCAGTATGTTTTTGGTGACAATGCTTTCGGATGGTGCCTTGATGTTATCCCTCGCCGGGCCGGCCTCCGGTCTACCTTTGCCGGGCCGTGGCGGGGATAAGCACCCTCCAAGATCTCGAGAACTATAAGTCTCAAAATAAAAGGAAAAACATGGTTGGAAAGATCTTGGCAAAACTAGAAGGAAGCACATATTTTTCTTCAAATACGCTCAATATTGAGACCACTAAATGTCATCATAGGTCAAATTACCCTGTCGACATTTTGACAGAAAATTTTGATAACCAGGCTTCTTTGTGGTTCCAAAGGAGTTCAGCTAAGAAAAAGTTCTGATTTGCCTATGAGGGGACGGTAAAGGCGCTTGAGGCCAAATTTGGCCATTTCAAGGAAAACGGGGAATGTAAGCATCAAATTTTTTTTTATGTGGGCAGGAATCTTATTTTTTCTGGATGTATTAGTATGTGCCTTGAGTGAAATACCCTGCAAATATGTCTGACACGTATATGACCCTTCAGCTATTATGTGTGAGCCAAACAAGGTCAAACTAGGTCAAGGTATTGACGCCGACTCGTCGGGCGTTTCTGGTGTCTATCGCATCATCTGCCCCGTTGCCATTGATCAGATACGGTACAGCATATAATTCTATAATATCGAGCCATGTAATAACCCTCCTACATCACAATGCCCGTGCCGAAAAAAAAATTTTTTAACGTAACAGAAGCATGCATAATAAACCAAAATAATACATACATAGATAATACATAGATACATAAATAATAATAGGTACCCGGCGGCGAACACAGTCGCAATGCAAAAAGAGTAATATTTATAGGGAAGCTATTTTCGCGATAGCAAGGGTTGTATTTTGGTGGCCTAAATAAGAGGACTGTGGCAAAGCAAATGTGTAGAAGCAAGCCATTGTTGTAGTTCTTGTCACTTTTGGCCATACCAACTGTATTCGCCTTGGAAATAGGCGTAATTTTTTAAAAGGTTCAAATCAGGTCGGCCTGGGTCAACTTGAATTGGACCACCCTTTGCATATAAGGGTGGTCCATTTATATCATGCATTAGTACTTTTGAAGCACATATGAACACCAGTAAACGTTCCACGACTGTAAACCAAAGAACTTTGATATATTGCGCGTCTGAAAGTCCGTTATGAAACGTGATCTGACCCAGGTCACCGGTCAGGGGGACAGTTACGCGTGCGAAGATGTGAGGAGCACCATGGTGTATTCCTAAGGTTCAGAACAACCAAACTAATCTCAAAACCTCAACAGCAAACGTAAAAATAACCGGAAGTTTAACTGACTTCATTTGATCGAATGACCTGGGCATTTCCGGAAAAATTCGAGATAAGAGGATTGTTCTAAATAATCATGTTCTATCAGTGTAGCAACTGTCACTTCAATCGGTGCATTTTGCAAGATTTTATGCTTGTTTCCTTTTTTAACATGGTCTTACTTGACCTGTCCTAGATCAATGACCTGAGGTGACGCTGAATTCAAAAATTTATACAAGGTGTAAAAGTAATCTATAAAGGGGTACGCTAAGTTTTGTACCTCTGCACCTTTTTGCTTCTAGCAATACTCAAAAAAACCTGTGAGGGTATTCATCCAACCTCTTCCATGCCCGGCTAGTGTTATTCTTGGGTGCAACGTGAAGCCGTTTATAATGATTTTCTGAACATTCGTTAAACGTCTTTTTCTTCAATTCATCAATCAAAATGGGTGTGCCTTGCTCAGTGATTCTTTTTTTTAAAAAAAAACGACAAAATTGTGGCTGTCAAAAATCAGGCATGTAATTCGACTGGTTGCTAGGATCTTGGAAACATGGTCTCAAAATTGCATTGTTCTCAGTGGCAAATGATACCTGAACTGAAATGTTATGTAACCTTAGATGGCTCTAATTGGTTGTTTTTATTAAAGATTTGCTGCGATGATCGTAACAGAGGTGGAAACTGTTAAAATACAACCATCGAATGTATCTTGGTATACCAAACAATGCCTGCCTAAAATGTCACTGTTTTACCATGGAAATTGAACTCGCCTGACATGACCTGTAGCTTGTAAACTAGGCTTTATCGCAGAAAAATCATTTCCAAAACCTTTGAAAATTACCCCATATCTAGGTTGACCTAAGAATAAGTCAGACTGGTGTGACTGGGATGTCTCTCAAAACATGCGCAGTTGAGTGCAACTCCGCTTCCCAAAGTTTGCAGCTGTTTCATTCCAAAGTTGCAGAGAAAAAAAAACATGAAGGACTAATCGGTTCCCCTCGTAGTTCAAAACGCCGTTTTCATTACATGTCCAACGAAAACTGGGAATAAACATGCGAGTGATATAAAACCTCACATGGAAGACTAACGTATTTCAGGTGAGTTCAGCTTATGGTGAATTCCTGATAGAGGTTTTGAACAAACGTTCAAAGATGTCGCTGTGGAGGCATACGAGCAGCTAGCTCACCTTGTGTGCGTTGTTTGAAATGCGATCCATGAAGAATTTCACGGAAAACAAGGAAACCGAGGGAAAAGGAGGGAAAGAGAGGGAATCCGTTCACGCGATCCAACGCTAGAAACGTCGGCAGTTATTAGACGCAGCAATGGGACATCTGCAGTCGGTGTGCATTTTTCGCGTGCCTCCTCACGGCGAGCTAGGGACGCATTATTTGGGCGCTGAAACGTTCCTTAATGCGTTTGTCGAGTCGTCCGCTCGTCTTCATCGACCGCTTTTACTCAAGGCTTGGCGCTGCGTTGACATTTGAAAAAGACCTTGCTTGCGACCGAGCTCTACTAATGAATTAGGGTCCATTAAGTATGCAGATCCATGCCTTACCTTGACAAAAATGGAGACTATCATTGAAAACGCTAATTCATATTTTACACCGGAAGTTAATTTTCGAACTGCATTCCCGTCATTTGCAAGGTACAACTTGCTATGCTGGTTGAGGTTGCTGTGAGGGTATGGGCATGTACGAGACGCTGATACGGCGGTCAGGGCTAATAACCTACCAACTCGGAAACTGGTGGGATAGGCTCCTACCACTTTTTTTGAAGAGAAAAACGGCAAAACTGTGGCTGTCAAAAATCAGGCATTTGATTTCCATTGGTTGCTAGGATAACGTTAGGGATCAGAGCCCGTACTAGGCATAATACGTAGAATAAACTCCTACTCCCACATCCAATGTAGAAGTCCTAGGTAGTGGCTGGTTTTGATGCAAAAGTTAAACGTACCGACAAGGTTGCGACACGACGATGTCGTGCTCGGCATGACAGGACATTGGCCGGTACTGTGCCTGACCCGCGGGCCGAAAACTGAGCACCGGAGCGACTGGGGTCCTTCAGGACGAGAAGACTGATACTGTACCGACTGATGCTGTACCGACTGAGCTGCCAGTCAGGGCGAGCAGCCCGGCCCGAATCGGGACCGAGAAACAAATTTTGGGTTGTCTTCGCCCTTGAAATGCTTGGAACGATTTCCGTTTGGCCCCGGAAAATCCTTCTTATACGTCCACGCATGATACCCGCAATTCTTTGCTGTTGCAAATTGCGTTCTGCGTCTAGTCTGATTCACATGTTTTTAATAGGAATTCGTGGCAAATGACGCCGCATGGTGGTGCCATGTCTGTTAAGATTTGGCAACAAATGCTGCGAAATTCAGATTAAGCCGCTGGCATTGATAACGACAGCTGGACACGAGAATACGTCCAGTTCCCAGTGTTGGGATGCATATTTTACGGGGCATGTTTCCCGGCCAGTGTAAATTTGGGTCTAATCTTTTGATTCTTTAATTTCAAGCTGAGGTGGACGGACTGTCAGGCCAGAACGGATTTCCAGTTAATTTTGTTTCCGTAACATTTTCGCCAGCATGGTCAAATGCCGCCTGTACAGAGTAGCACATTTCATCAAATGTGTTCGCGCGTGCCGGTTGTGTGTAGAGGCCAGGTAGTGGAAGTAAAATGCCACCAGGTTTTTGTTCGATGCTTAATTGAGGCCTATGGAGTACGGAGAGTCTACGGAGGACACAATGGAATTTTCATTAACCAGTGATAAATGCTCGATATGGCGGAAAAATTATACCAAGTGGCGGTGTACCAAATTGCTCTGTGGAGCACATTTTCTCGATTTTCGCTTTTTCGAGGTCACTTTAGGTCAGCGACCTAGTTTCACCTCAGATGACCTTGGGTGGCCTCAGTGGCACAAATCAGACCTATGAGGTGTTCTGGATGCCAAATTCGATTTCAGCGCCAAAAGTTGCCTCGAAAAGCCGTAAAACAAGGTATATGACACTTCGTAAAACTATAGCCATATCCCTTAAGTTGACCTAACGCTCGAGAAGCCGTAAAACAAGGCATATGGCACTTCGTAAAACTATAGCCATATGCCTTAAGTTGAACTAACACACTAAGTTAAGTTTACGAACTGACCTAAGCACCTCAAATTATATACCAGTTATTTCAGTTCTGTGTGACGTGCAGAAATGGCTTATACGTTTTGGCGCCGCGACCAACAGTTTTCGGGGGTATAAATGAAAATCTGGCGAGCCGCACAAAATCTGACAATATTTGGCCTCATTTGGCCTCGACCATCACATTCTAGAAACATGAAAGCTCTGCACAAAAGCTTCCCTCTAGGGCTGCATCGAGCCAGCAAATTTGGTGACTCTATCCTCGTCAGTTTTTTGAGGTGTTAGAGGGGTCAAATTACCCCCCCACCTCCACCCGAACGCGCCATATTTGGCCGGCCACATGTACGAGTGTTAAGGCGGGCCGAATTTCACGGACCGAAATCGCTGGCTGTAAAGTATTGGAGGGAACGAACCAAAGTGCCACTTCATCATGTACACCACGAGGGCATCAATACAAAATTTCGACGTACCTTTTGAATAACGCTATATTTGTGTTTTCTCTAATAACCGGCAACAAACAGTGGAAGTTGCGATGCTTCGTGTTTTCTGTGATAGCCGGAAATAAGTACTCGAAGTCGCGATGCTTCTTTCATATAACTAGCAATAAGTGAATACAGGCGTCTCCTTACACCTTACTTACACTTACACTAGGGTATGGTTCCCGGGATGTGTTGGAAGTCACGTTTGTAGAGTTTGCCGTTTTTTGGCATGTGTGGCTTCCTTTCCAGATGCCAGCGCTCCTCCTGCTGGAATAACTGGCATAAATAACGTCTGCCAGACAGCCTGCCATGTGTGGTCTGCGATTGCACTCATTCTAATGCTGGCACACTGCCATGCATTTTTAAGGTAGGGCTTTCGGATCATACATTTTCAGTACAGAAGAAGGAAAGAACGCAATTGAAGGAAGCATACGGTAGGATGGCGTTGGTAGCCAGGACATGCAAATGGATTATTCAGCGAGAGTTCTTTCCAACCCAGGCTGACAATCCATTTTCCTGAGGGTTTAGGGGTGTAGGTAAGGGGGGGGCAACCATGGGGGCCATGGCCCCCCTGAGCCAATCGGTCTACACTGGATATATGGCGATTTCGCACGAATACGGGTAGTGACCATTTATAAGTCGCGAAAACAATCATTACATATATTCCTGTTGGTTAAACATGCGGTCAGTGACGTAAAACTGCTGTTTTTTCTATAAACTTCGTCATATGCCGGTGGTACATGGCAAGATTTGACATTTGGCCTTCTTGAGGAAAATCCTGGCTACGTGCTTGTGAGGGTTAGATTGGCATAAATACGAGTGTAAGAGCTAATAATAAGCGTCCACTTTGAATTAAAAAAAAAGCTGCTGAAAACGCGATGGCATCGTTACTTTTAAATTATGGATAGTTTTACCAGTCCAAATTTGATTAAAACAGTCTACATGTAAAATCAACCAGTGTTGATGCCCTTGACCGAAATTAACGTTTACAATGGCGGAGGTCTATAAGACGGCACTTTGCGAATTCATCCAGAGTGCTGCGATAAAAATCCGAAAGTGTCGAAAGAAGGCATCAGAGACTATTTCATGCTTTGATATCCGCAGACTCAATGATGACAGGGCAACGTTTGTCACACTGGAGTGAGAAGAGACGTATAAAAGTTTGTGGAACTGTACGGAAAGCCCCGCTGAAGCTGGCGTAGAGAAAGTCGTCCGTTGCGTTTTATCGCCGACGATTTGGCATCAGCAAATTATTTGTATTCAGAGTTCTCGTAAAGGGAGGTGTATCGTACAGCGAAAGGTAAAAGGAACCATACGCTGCAAAAAAACAAAGCAAGATCCACAGGCTCTAGGATTAGACACCTTTCGGTCGCGCACTTGCACGCGAGTAACAGAACGGATGTCCCGATGGATGAAGAATGTTATTTCGCGCATGCCACAAGCGCAAAACAGCATGCCCGAGCCCGTATTCTCAAGAAACATGAGAGCAACCAATCATGAAAACTGCATTTCTAAGGCATTAATGTCTGCCATAGTCTCAAGACAAACAAAACAGCGTTTTTGTTGTGGCCTGGCCGGGACATCCTATTACCTTAACCTTATTCCCGGCAGGGGGCGCTGAATTCCGCCCCCCTCGTGTTTTTTTGCTTGCCAATTCCAGGCTTTTTAACGCAGCTGCACGAAACTTGGTCATTTTTCCTAGCTATTCTTTCTACGCGCTGTGACAAAATTTCACAATTCTACTTTGCTCAGGAGCGGAACCAGGCAACGTTTTTGGGAGGCACCTCATGCCATTTTTGGCCATGTTGAAGGTAAAAGAAAAATATCTGCCAAAAACAGAGTTTTTAAGATAAAACTTGAAACTTTATATGGATGTATAGCTAAATAGTTGGGCAATGTGCACACACAATTTTGTTTACCTGAAATCACTTTATCAGGGTCAGGTCCAGGTCAAAAGTCAAAATTTGTTTTTTTGCAATAATTTCGGCGCCGTTTCTTCAAATGCCAAACCTGGAATATATATGACGTAAAAATATGTCCCCTACTTGTGTAGCAAGTTTCAGCTTGATATCAGGTCGGGTCACGGAGCTATGACCTAGAATGTCAGTGCGTGTACCCCATATCGCAATAGCCATAAAATGACATTTTTGGAATAGATTGAATTCAGATGATTGAAAACGTTCACAGATAACATCAAATGCACACGAGATCATTCCAGGTGACACCAAGGTCACTGGAGGTTATTTAAGGTCAAAGGTCACAAGTTGATCTGAAGAACGTGTGACCATGACAGTTCCCCCCTTTTCATGTCCCTGGCACCGCCTACGCTAACATTATACAAACATTGTAATGCGATTTTTCCTTCTTTAGCATAGCATGACTAGCAGAAGCCAAAAAAGTGTTTTTACCTTTTTTGTTCATTCACTTGTTAGTAAACTAATCCTCCTATTTTTGAAACCCTGTGAACGCCCATGAATTTTCTCAAAAGTTCAGATTTGTGTACCCATGGTTAAAGCCCTATCTATAATCTCTGGATTCATGCCAGTTCCCTTGAAATCGGTCTAAAAACAACGGAGTTATAAAAAGTCCAAAAGTACCCTCCATTTTGACATTTGTGCCCCTTGTATCCACAAATTTCGGAAATTTACAAATTTCTTTTTATAAAAATGTAGCCCACGTCACGGCAAACCGATTGCCGTTTGTTACGGTGAAATCGGACGAGTAGTTCTCGAGATCCCAGGGAAGGCCGAATCCGTCCCCCTCCTGCCGGGAATCGACCATACCGTCTAGCCCTCCGGGAATAGGGTTAAAGAAGCCATCACTGTCTTCCAAGAACCGATGGTGCCTGATGCGACCAAGGAGGTGGAACCTCCGAACATCTCCCATCCAGCGTAGGCGTAATGAAGATACGAATTTTTGCACGGAAAAATGCGTTTGGAGAAGACTGGGGGGCCGCGAGCAGTTTATGGCCCAAATCAGTCGTGTTCTAAAATCGCTGCACCGAGAAGGAGCGCGATTCTTCATTCTTCACTGGCTCCCCAGCACCGCGTAATGCCAGTGGAGTCGCCCAACGAATACTTGTTTGGCCCACAAGTGCAGTGTGGATTTCGAATGCAGCTGATTGCCGTTTTCAATTTATAAGACGCCAGAAGCATACATTTTGTCAAATTTTTACATACTAGTCCTCTCACATCAATTAACTGGGAAGGGACAACGGTCACGATGTTAAAAACAATTTAACCGCCACCGCAAACTATAGCAAAAATGATAAATTTCGCTCGCGTGGCGTTGTGTGATGTTTACTTTCATCACCTGTGATCTTTAAAATTACCGACTGTATCCCTGCCCACCGTGTTCCCAGCCAACTTCAGTCCAAGCCAAGCGTTTCCGAGGACACCCAGGTATGTTTGTAGGTTTTCTGCACTAGACACGAATATCACGAATGAGGATATCCTTCCGCCATGGGTGTCATTTTATGAAAATGATTGATGGGACTCGGAGATGCCGTCGGAAAACCCAGCCTTTCCCCAAATACGAATTTCTTAGAAGATTTGGGTCCTGAATTTCGGCTGATGATGTTTTTCCATTTTTTATTTTTGCGTTTTTGCAACAAATGTTGTAGTCACGGATGAAATGCTCCTTCGCAAGCTCCGTCATGTGATATGCACATTTTGTGCAGACATGTTATTACCAAATATCAAATTCCGGCTCAGGCCGGTAATGTATTTCCGGCGGGCGGTGACAGGGTGCCGGAGCGTCGGCGTAAAGGGTTAGCTCGCGGTCAGCATTCGCCGACCGTCAGCAAGGGCACGAAGTCGAGCAGACGCCCGGGCACGGGAAGTGCCAAGTGACATACAATCAACAGATGTCACCACAAGCGACACAGGGGACATTTCACAAATGGGACAGCGGCAGCTCCCCCGCAGCGCCAAAGCCGGTCGCCCGATCCACCACCACTCATTCTACCACCAAACATAACCCACGTCTCTTCCGCCTTTGTCGCGATTGTTACCTGGCACGTGAGCCTTCCAGCCGTGCCCCACAGAACGCAACATGGCTGAAACGAACGAACTAGCGAACGGGAGCCGAGACCGCCGACCGCCAAATGTAGAACGTCGCAGCGTCGCACCGGGTGTGACCAACATGTGTAAACGAGGAGAACGCTAACCGGGCCTAAAACTGGGCAAATGTACTGAATGACAGCCTGCATCAGTTCAGCGTTTTCTGAAGAATTTCGACCCCACCATGAACTACAGTACCACCGATCAATAACTGATGTTCGTGGCGTTGTACTTTCGTCACCTGAGGTACTAGAAAATGACATTTTAGCAGTAATATACAGTATACACAGTATAATATAACGTACAGGTATTCAAACTTTATGGATCTGGGTTTCGTCGTTTTTCCGTTATTTTTGGGAAACAAGGAAAGAGGACTTTTAAGAGTTCCCATGCCCAGGCGCCTGATAACAGGATGAACCAACGCATCGATTGAATTTGCGATTTTGTTTAAAAGATAAGGGTATCGAGTTAAATCTTTCACACGATACCTTTATGCAAGAAGTTTTTGTTGCAAACCATAGCATCTGTTCCGCTGATGGTCGATCCTGTTACAAGGAAACCAAATAAGCAAGTTGCTTGTGTTTCAACAAAAAGTTTTGAACCAGGTCGTGTACCTCTAGACTAGGTTGGCGTCTGCCTGCAGATGCAACCAGTGGCTCACGAAGAGCTGCTGACAAATCTCACGCAGAAACTGAGCTGCTCGTCTCGACCAAAAGTGATGCATGAAGCGCACGTACGAGGGGCTTCGTTTGTGAACCATCGGAAAAGCGACATCTGTATCCTGAGAACCGGCACTATTCGTCAAACAACGCCTTTGCAGGTGACTCGCTAAAGCATCCCTCTGCCTCGGCTCCTGGCGAAGTCTTCAGTTTCTCCTCACAGAGTCCGCAAACACTGGGGCTGGTCGGCACGGAGGCGTCCATTATGAGGGCTCGCGGGGCGCCGAGCCGCGGAGGCGCCGTCACGCCGGCACGTGACGCGCCTGGCGACGCTCGCCGCCGCCCGGCCGCGCCCATAACGGCGCTCGTTTTTCGGCCGCCGGCGATAGGGCAATCGTCGAGACGACGTCTTTGGGGAGCCGGATCTCGGTCTGCCACTCAGCCGGCCGCGTCACAGGAGCTGCGCACGTGACTGCGGGCACGCCGCATGCTGCGGCCGCCGTCACCTCAACGGGCGGAGGCGGACCCGGCTGCCGGCCAGCGGGCAGCACGGGCTGTGGGCAGTGTTGCCAACAGTGGGTTTTTTACTCACTTCATGGGTTTTTAATGCCGATTGAGGTTTCTAGTAAATATTTTGTTTTATTCAGGTTTTCACCTTTTCCTGAAGACCAGTGATTTTTTCACGTTTTCTGTCTGAATCTCTTTTATCTGTACTTCATCGCCGAAATCACGTTATCAGTGCTTCCATATCATTGGAAGCTTTCTGCTGACTTGTGTTTTTGGGCATGAAAACAAAACGTGACCTTTGACGCCATATTTCTTTCCATCGTCTCCCCCCAGTGTCGCCGCCCAGTGGTGCAGTTTTTGGCTCATGGGAATCTGTGAGACCAACGCGAAACGGATACGTTAGCTACTTGCAATAGCAGGCCGCTCACATGTAACAGAAAATATTTTTGTACTCGTTCTTAGTTCAAGGTGAGGGTAATGGAACCGGGGTAAGGAGCGACTTCAGGCCATGCCCACCGTTTCCACCCGCGACGCTTAAGACGATTTTTCTTCCTTCCAAATACCGTAGCGCATGAAACATGGCTCAAAATCCCCAAGAGCCATCGCCAGAATCGCCCCCTACCCCACCACGCACCTCGAAAGTTTTCGCTGGCTCTTGAACGTGCCTCGATATCAAAAAGTGTCAGCTTTCCAGTGAGGAGTTTGGCGGTGCCTTGCCAGGGACTGCATGAGCCTCGACTGAGCTGCTAGGTGAGTGTAGCGGTTCACGTTTTGTTAAAATACAGCATGTATTTACTTAGTTTTTCCCGAGACCGCGGATGGTTTTTTTTTGCACGAAAACTTAGTATTTTGTACCACATTGCAGGTAACAATAGTTCGTATGTACTGAGTATTTTATCAAGTCTTTTTAGGTTGCGATTGAGTTTTTGTGGTTTTTGGGACCAAAAATGAGTACTGTCTCAAAAGAAAAAAATAGTTGGCAACTCTGGCTATGGGCCGGACGGACCGTGGAGGCTGCCGGCGCCGCCGCTCCGTCCATGGCGGCGCCGGCAGCCAGTGGAAGGTAGCACGCCGGGAAGCGGCTCGAGATGTACCCAGCTGGCTCCATTGCGTGCTGTGTAGAGTGGGATTCAGCTGTGCACAGCTGAATCTTTAAATATCCAGATTTTCTGAAAAGTAAAAAATCCCGTGTTCTTAAATACACGCAGAATTCACCAAAAAAAGTTCTTGCTTGACGCTGGTGTCGTTTCGCGCAAAAGATTGGCAGATCCAAGCCAAGGTGCCCAACAAGCTAATCTTCCCGCAAATGTGAACTCCTGAACGGATTTAGGCCACGTTATTTTGACCACCGGCAATCTTCCGACTTTATAGCAATTTTACATGGCATTTCTACTTGAAACAGGTTATATATATATATATATATATATACATACACACAAAGACCTGCTGCCGCAAAAGCTGGTTTGCAGCTCATATTCGCTGTGTCGGATCTGGTATCTGCTGCGTTTGCTATCGTTTTTTTGTGCTTCGCAATCTTTGTTTTTTATTCCGATTATTTCGCTTACTTGTATTCGTTTCTTTAACTTATGTTGCGACATGTGATGGGGTGACCCCTCACCCAGGGTGGCTGCCTGGTGGGCTGGCCACCCATCGGCTGCTTCCTCGCGGGGAAGGTCATCTTTGCTTTCGGTACTTAGCTTTAGTTTGTTGGCAGACTTCCATTCATTCTCTCGTTCTCAGTCGATGTTTCTGTAACGTGTAGGTTGGTCCTTGGTGTCAGTTGTTCAAGGACGTACGAATGGAAATACGTACGCATGGAAGTCGTTGATCCCTGAAAGCGAAATGCATCGCTATCATGTTTCAGAGCTTCATAGTTTTGGAGTTTAAGGCGACTGTCCGTGATCACCGACGTGCGCGGCCGGAAACTGGTGACTGCCCAGCTGCATTTCAGATAGACTGGATATCGCGAATAAGCGACAGAAAACAGTGAGCTCAAGGACAAGCAAAAAGTGCCAGAGTCACAAAATACTAGTTTGGAAATTGACTGTGGGATTTTCACACGATGGCCTCATGGTGACACCGTTGTTGTGCCCTGTTATTTACCCTGTTTTGGGAACGCAAACTGCGTCATGGGCGTCTTTTCTTGTGTTGCCATTTCTTCTCCACGTGAAGCTTCAGGTACAAAAATGGTTGAAATACCATGCCCCAGGTCATGTCATTTCTATGCCGTGCTAGCAGTAGTTCTCGCCGATTCGTAGTTTGCTTCAGTGATTCGCCGCATATTCATGGATAAATCGTCTTCTGCAGATGCATGTTATTACACTCCTAAAGATACATTACGTGTCCTTTCACAATGAAAATGGCGCCGAAAATAAATTACTTTGTAGTCTCAGGAACGTGGTAAGTTTCACACCGTTTCTTTAAGTGTCAGCGGAAACGTGACGAGGTGCGACATTGTAACGCGGAGAATGCGCTGCCGTGCTCTTGGGAAATGTCGTGATGACGTCATGCTTCCATATATGGCTCGGCTGGGCCCTGGAGTCAGCCTCTCGGCCGAATGCGGACCATGTCCTCGTGACGTCTTCTCGCGCGGCCGCGCTGTGCGATCCGTCACCGGAGCGCCGGCCTGTCAAGTGCCTAGTGCATCGCGTACTGAGCAGCCGGAACGTCGGCCGGCACCCGGCGTCCCGGCCAACGGCCCGAGCCGTGATGTGGCATATCTCGACCATCGGCACGATTCGTGGAAGGCGCCTGTTTTTCGCCCACTTAGCCGGCCCGATGCGACGGCGGGCGGAAAATCAAATGTGACTAATTTTCTGATGGAGGTCGCCAGCGCCGGTCGATGGCCTGGTCACGTGACCGTATCGCCTCGGCCACTGCGGGCGGACTCATGCACCATCTGACTGCGGCACCAGCTCAGTGAAACTGGCGAGTTGGCGGACACCGGGCGGTATTCAGAACAAGATGGAGCAGCAAGGCGCTTTGTAGGAAGCCTTTTTACGTTACCTGTAAACATTTTATCCGCTAGCAGCCGTTTGGCAACGGAAACGTGGTAAATGTTACCCAAATGGGACGCGATATCATCCCTCAAATGTTAAAATTTAAGAATTTGTCGCAATGCCCTGGCCGACGAGGAGGTGGTTATCGCTCTCCATGACGTTTTTCTTGGACTGACATGCGTCAAGAATCCCAAATTTGCTACAGCTGGCCTCACAACCTTTCCATATCCGTTGTAAAAAATACATGTTTGAAAGTCTGGTCAGGTGACCGATTTGTGACATATTTCTCGGAAGCCTGCGAACCAATTTTCCTCACGCTTCACAGCATATGGAGGTTTGAAATTTCTGTGATCTTTCGAAGGTCATATGAGGTCACTGACTTTGCATGTTCTCGAAATACCTTTGAGACCATTTGCCAATTTTTGGCCGCTTTTGATCCTCAGTGATGATAATTTGTACCCTTCTTAATGATCGTAACTCAAGTCTACGACAACCAAGTATGACATTTTAGCACTAGCAGCGTAATATAGGTTGTCAAAAACATTTGGCCTTTCCTTGGTCTGACAATGATCTCTTGACAAAAACAACCTCTGACTTCAACGACTCACCAATTTAAGAACCAGCTGTCGAGGTGGATAGTGTCTAGATAGATAGTGTCTAGCATGGTTTGCCAACCGGCATGCCACAAAACCACTTCGATGACATCAAAACTATCAGATGCATGCCTTCCTTGTCACCTGTGGTTATTGGGTGCCTGGGGAAATCAAATCAGGCGTCAGGCCACGTTCTAATAGCAAAGAAACAACGTTGTCCTCAACCGGCTGTCCGGAGGCCTATTCGGGCTGCGAGTGCTGGAATGAACCCGTAGTAGTCAAATCGGTCTGACAGTTTCAGTGGTGTGATGTAACCTGCAGTTTTTATAATCATGTCGGTCTCGTGGTCTAAAGTTGCGGGTTTAGTGTTGTGAAAATGGTTAACAACTGTCGGAGAAAATACGACGACAAACTAAATGATAACATCAATCTGAAACGGTATTAGGGCATCTGTCTTCTTCAGTATAAAACCAGCATGTCTGCAGCAAAAGGCTACTTTCGTTTTTAATTCACTGTTCTAACAGTTGTTAATTTAATTCGTGTAAAGGAAAATTAAAACAAAGAGATGTGTCATGATTTGGGAATGCTACAAACCAATGCACGTATTTAGCTTAGACTTACCGATCTTAAAAAAAGAATTGCTGTCAGAGTGGTTTTATTCACTCTCCGTCAGACTCCTGATCTAGTCACTGAAGTTTGCTGTGGCTTCACATGTCAGTATCAGTTAATTTGTGAGGCACACGAACTGGAACAGGCCAATATTTGTTCCAGGTGGTCCGTGTGCAGATCCAACAGTCGGTTCGTTTGCTTTCATTCTGTAGAGTAGTTCGACTAGAGCATATCGATCGTGACTACCCCATAATTAGGGGAACAGCTCTTCAATATGTTCCGCCGTTGCAGGTCTGAAACGGATGGAAATTGTTTTTGGTGCATTCTGCCAGCAACTTAAGCCAAACATCGGTCTTGCAATAAGCACCACTAGGTGTGAAACAAGAGTCAAAGAAATCGCCGCAGCGTGATGAAATCGAGAGCGTCTGATCTATCACGTTTTGGAGCTGGTCTGTGGCCGACGGTGGAAACGGCTCGTTTTGTTAATACCGTCAGCAGATCAGATCTGGAGGCTGGGCAGCTACGACCGCTGGAACCGCCTTTCCGACTGGAGAAAGTTGAGACTCGGAGAAAGTTGAGCCCTTCCATCATTCCCAATTAAAACGTTCCCAGAACTGAACCATTCGAGAGATTAACAGCCGGCACAACTACTTACGGCTTGATTTAGTCGATTACTTGGTTTTAACGACAACCAGCAGGCCCGAGACGATGGAAAAATGTTAAAGTCCATCAACCTAATCCCTTTGGAAATTTGCTTCACATAAACTTGTTGAATTATTACACGCCGAAAAAATATACTGCAACTGAATTTTATGCTCTATGACACGCTTCCATTTGATTTGTGACGAAATATGCAAATGAGCTGGATGATTGCAACTTTTCTGCTTGGAAGGAAATATAACTACGGAACGAACCGCTCCGCTCCGAGCAGCTCCGCTTCAAAACAGAAATGGAATAAGAAACTGCCACACGTACATAACATAATGCCAGTCACAGTTCCGGATACCGCGAACCGGAAACTCATACGTTTCGGCGCCGTAAAGGGAGCATGGAACAGTAACTTGACAAAAAATGAGAGCTCCCTTTTTAACTCGCTGCGTAAAAATCAGGCAGCACCCAGTTCCAGCGACGGGGCGAACGCCGTTGCGCCTTTGCGCCGTTGTGTGCTGGTTTTATGCCTTTTGAAGCCTCCAAATGATCGTGTTGTGTGCCAGTTTTATACCTTCTGGAGCCTCTTTGGAGACTTTTCTGTAGAACAGTTTGTCTTTTTCATGCTTTTTTACGACTGGATGACTTTGTTCACGAAACTACGGGGACTCGATACAAACAATGGGCAGTTCGATGTTTTGCTGCGATATCGTGAGGTGACGCGCTGCTACTGCTCTCTTTACTGCATGCCTTGCTGATCTGAGACGCAGTTGTCTACTGTAGTTATGATTCATGTATCACTGACCAACCTTGCGGCATTTTCATTTTCTTCTTTCGGCAATAAATTTGCCCGTCATCACGTCCGGTCCTGACAGCATCCGATACATTAGGCATGGCGTCAGCTATTGTGGCTGAATTATGACCGCCACCCACGGTCTCCTCAAGCAATCATTCAGACACCCGACCGGAACTGGAAAATATAAACCTCAGATGACAAATAGAGAATTGTCAGTTCAGCCCAGAACAAAGATTCGATGAGCTGAAACGGGGTTTCGAGGACACTGGTATTATTTATGAAGCTGAGCATACGTTTATGCGGACTACTAACGCCATTCACCGAATGGTTCGCGCTTTGGAATAATCTTCCTCAGTCTCGGGACTTACCCCTATTTTCATGTGGTGGATTTCGCTGGAAATCTATGGGAGAGAGATCTGGCCAATCCCCTTGAGACCTGCCAATCTACGGCACTGATTTCGACAAAACAGGACTTGAACGAAAACTTGTGCTCTGAGCTAACTTTTCATACACGCGGGGTGTAAAGAGAACGTCAGTGACGCCGTCTGTACAGCAACAAATGGGATGAACGGCCGGTTTTTGTTGTTTGGCATAAATGCCACGACATATACGTAGTGTCATGTATGACGCCCTAAGCACTTACTTTAACTCTTAGGTCAACTTTCTGGTCCTACGTTAGTCTCAAAACAAGTTGGTAAACAATGTTTGGAGCAGTAGCGGATTCGGGGCCTGAAACGTACAGGAAAGTCTCAAAACATACTGCTAGGAGTAGTAGTGGATTCAGGGTCTGACATATAGGGGGAGAGGACAGTTACCTACAAAATTTGGGTTATTTTCCACTTACTTTTACTCGATTGGTTAGACCAATTTCGATGACCACATGAATCGTTAGTTACGGTATATTCGAAAAAGCGATGACGGGTCCGTGAAACCAAAATAATGAGTCATTGTTGTGCGATCAGGGGTAACTGAAAGTATCAGAGGTATGGTCATAAAACCAAACTATATTTCGCATTTTCATGTCAACTCCTTTTATTTTTCCTGGATCCGCTCCTGAAAACACATGGATAAGTATATGTTGTACATGCCGTCGGTGGCTTGAAATCAGCTATGCAAATTATTACGTGAGAATCAAAGTCTGAGCCCGCAAAATTCCTGTACCTGGCTCCGCTCTTGATCCTTACTGATGTTCCCGGAGTATGTGGATGTTCAGTTATCACAAATGTCACTCACTGAAATCATAGCATTGCTAAATATTGGTCAACAGTATCGATATGGAAAGCGGCGATCACTAGTCCAGAACGACCGCGAAATGACCTGATAGGCATTTCAGGAACGTCTCTTCGTCCCGCTCCTGTTCCATGCGGGACGTTAAGTTTCACGAAATATGTAAAAACAACACGTCGAATCGTCGCCAAATTTCAGCGCCGCAACTCAAACGGTTTCACTTTGGTACCGGAAAAACCTCGGGGAGAACACCCGGATCTGGGGTCCGAATCGGCCGCGCATGAAAATGCTATTCATGCAACCAGTTAAGGGGGTGAAATTTGACACTTCAAGATTTATTTCGAATAGCTCTCGAATGAAACTATGTGAAACTCTTCTTTGTTCGCCTGCAAATTAATACAGGAGGTCAACTGCCAGTTTGAAAACCAGCCAGTTTAGGTGGAACGTTTCCTATGGCTCCACTCTTAGGCAGACAGCAGACAAGAACGGATAAACTTTACCTGTCATATAAAATTGTTGTGCATGCATGGCATGAGCCAATCCCGTGTGAGTACGATAATGTCGGTCCCATAATGATCTATGACCAAGCGGTAGGACCGGCTAGTAGACGGTGGAGCAGCTGTCGACAGCCGGTGGTGATGGAAATGTACAAGGCTGCGATAACAGGCCGAAACTGGAAAAAGGCGGTGTAACAAAACACAGGAATAACTATCTGATGGCCCCCATGAGCATTATCGGCCCGCGGAGTCATATTCACAAGCTGAGAAACAGAAATGATTTAAGGGGCCATATGTCACACGCAGCATTAACAGGAATGATTGTACGGGAAACCTTGGGACCATACGAGAATGTAACAGAGGATAGAGCTTCCTAACGTTACGCCTCGCAACGTCAGGTAATCCGGTGGTAGTCTTGACTGCCGCGGGCGTGGGGTGAACAAACGCATGCAAAGAGAAAGCCGACTTATGAGGCATACACCTACACGAACAGATGTACGCGCAGTGTGCATTTTGATTCCAGACGGTTTACACGTATTTCCCTGAGCCGCATGCATGAGCTAAATTTTGCCGTTTTGAGCTGTTGTACGGACCTAGTTGTTGCACATACTTCAAGGCAATCTTAGTGAGCATGTTTATGCATGCCGCATTTTGTATCTGACAACATGAAGCCATAAAAGAAAAGAGGTCGGGAAATTTGAAAGAAAATACCCAAAATAGCCACTTGGCCAGCGCAAGACACACCTCTGACTTTTCAACCATTGCTGAACTGCTAAAATGCAGAAGCTCGTTTCTGTACAAGGACTAGTGCATCGTGTCCATACCAGATGCACGAAAGCACAACCGATCATAAATCGAGATACGCCATATCACGTACGATACGCACATAACGACAGGGCTGGGAATTTGGTTTTATTCTTGATGTTGGAGTACAATTTCTGTTTTGGAGTGCAACATTTTGCAGTAATAATTGTTTAAGTCAGCGTTCTTGGTGTAAGTCAGTTGTCACGTCGTTTTTGCTTCCTTATGAATAAAAACAGTCAAACTTCTGGGGTACGAAATATTTTTTAGCACATATTTCTTGGTGTTCTTCAAAACCAAATACAACACCTTTTCCAACCTTGTATATCGGGCAATGGAACAAGGGACAATGCGTAATGCATCCGACTGTTTATGAAGGAATGGACCTCAGTCAACAAATTTTACGTCTATGTCTTTAAATTTGCGTGCTTTAAATTCTTTGCTGTCTGATGTACTGTTCTATCAACTTTAATCCTTCCACTCTTATGCTTTACCCCTTTGCCCTTCATCTGCGTTCTTGCCATAAATGCAATGCCGGAACGGCTGCAGCGCCCGGCAATGGGCTTCCTTGTTGCATCCGTATCCTTACCTTCCATTCGTCACGCGCCTCACGCTTGAGCGCAGTGCTCTACAGGCAGCAGTGTTCAGCCGGGCACCTGTTGTCCTATCCCTGTTCCCGACATCCTTGGTTCCAGTCCATGTTTGACTTCCGCCGCCCATAGTGTTACCCCTCGCAGGGGTGGGCCAGCGGTGGGCCATTGATGAGTCCGACGCGCGGTGGTCGGGGGTACCGCATCCCTCTTTCCGCCATTTTCCCCATTGAATGGCATGGAATTGGCAAGTGATGGGTAATCCGTGGTGCTTAAACAGAGTCTGGTAATATTTTCTGCCTAACTTTAAACCTTTAGGTCAAATGTGTCAAAGTCGTTTTTATGTTTTCCGCTGTTAACTTATGAAAGTTCGGCTAAGTTCATTCAAAAAAGTATTTTAGGATGCCGATTTGTAATCTGATGAGCAATGCTGAATATCTTTGACCCAAAGATATCAAATACGGCCGAACACATTGCGTAGGACAAACTGTCTATTTAAACCTGATTATGTACCTATGTAAAATTCATTATGAGTATGAGCTTTGTAAAATATTCTTAGTCGGTGTTTTTATTGCCTGGAGATGTCAGCCGAACTGAAGTTAATTGATAATTTGGCATTCCTTTAACTTAAAGAGGTCATGCAAGGTGACACAAGATCAGCTTTATCCATTGTCAACAAAATTGCAATTTTCGTCTTAGTCGGTGTTTTTATTGTGTGGGACTATCGGCTGAACTGAAGCCAAGTGAGAATTTGGCTCTGTTTGAACTTAACGAGGTCATGTAAAGTAGAACACGTTAAGCTTTATTTATTGTCAACAAGGATACAATCTTCGTTCTTTACGTGGAGGGGATGAATTCACTGAGCTCCGCGGTGCTATGCGTGATGTGGAAACGCACCAATAGGTTTCTCTCTAGGTGTGGTCGTCGAACGTAGTATGAGGTCAAACAAGGTCATAAACATCCAATGGGAATGCAACAAAGGACATGGAAAGGGACATGGTCTTCGCAATGACCTCTGTGCAAGGATGAAGGTGCACAATCACACGTGCGCACGCACGCACATACGCACGAAAGTACGCGCGCACGCACGCAAACACGTACGCACGCATGCGGGCGGCTCAGCCGGCCGGCCGCCGGAGGCCGAAGGTCAGCTTACGTCATCGCTACGTGACATCATTTCTGGCCGATTTCCAAAATTCGATTGCCTTCCAGTGCGCAATGTAATTTCTAACAGCTACGGAAACGTTCAATCCAGTACAACGCAATGTTGGAAAAAGGCGCAGAAAATCTCGATGTGGTATTTTTTTACTCCCCCCACGCCGCTGGTTAAGGTATGTGAACGTCCTTTTTATACAATTTTCTCTCCGCGTGCAGAATAGCCTCATTATGATGAGAATGTACACGTGTATGTACAATACAACAAAAAAGAAGTTGCTCGGAGCGCTTTTCATCTCTGATGAATGTGTTGAGTCGATGGCCTCGCCTACTCCGTCTGAATTAGTCCATCACCGAACAGTCCAGGTTCATCTTGCTCAAACATCGATCATCGTTTAAGGACTAGAGAAGCCCACTTAAACACAGATCGCAGTTCCTGTTAAACTAAACGCCGCTGAGACAGTCCGTGATCCATCGTCTGGACGCTGCTGGTCGGGAGATTGGCGTCCTTAATCGAACCGTTGCCCGTCGTGTCCTCACGTCGGGCTAACAGCGTCGTGATATGTCTGGGCCGGGATTGGGCGGGCGACTCCTGACCTCACGGAGGGGCTAGTTTTTACAGAGATGATACCAAGCTTTCGGTGGGATGCCCGGCATGATAGCGTAATGAATACAGGGTAAGTCATGCGATGCTTTTCCGTCAATGCGTTTCTCTCAAAGGAGGATGCATTGTCAATAATTCACTGATTAAATGACGATCTGATGCCGTCTTTTTTTTGTTACACGAGAGCGTTAGGCACTAACAGATCCTTGCGGCGATTCCAGTTGTCTGCGTTCAGCGAGGCTAGGCAATTAGCTGGCTGCACTTGATGCCTACGTTATCAAGGCATTCGCCAAGATCATTAACCACCGTTCAGAAGTATTACTGGCCACCGACGAAGCTGCTAAGAATGAGATCATTCAGGTTCGTGGCAAGTGATCCTAATGCTGCCAGCGTTTTCAAGGGGCATTATCAAAGGTGGAGAGTTTGATGTGCTCACTTTGCTTGGCACTCTTCAGGAGACAGTGTAATTTAAAGTATATTAATCCGAAGAAAATCGTTGTTTTTCAAACGCAAGGATTCCAACAAAAATGATAAAAACGGCTTAGTCTTATTCCATGCGGTTGGCGTCGAGAAATGCCTTTGCCTGCCATCGCCTTCAACGAAGAATGTCGAAGTTTGGGAGTTTGGCATGCCAACTTTGTTCGATACGCATGGGCGGATAATGGTGATGCCGATTTATCAAATGGAAATCCCAAATGAACGGACATTCGGGAACCGTCTCAAAGTGTTCTTGTTTTATTCAGCGCGCGGTAAAGTGCAATGATAAACTTCCTCACTGTTTTCGCTGGGCAATATCGAGACTGGAGACGATCAGGATACCTTGACCCTACACACATCCCAGGGACACGATGACTTGTCATTGCTGGTTGGTATAGCTCTCTTTGTCCATGGGCCGAATAATGATGGTAATTTGTTTTTCACAGGCCTCTCGGGCTCGTTAGTGTAATTTACACATAACTGAATCGCAAAGGCGGTTTGGTGAAGTGTATCACCACAACATAACACAACATGAAGTGTATCAACACAAAACATGGTTTGGTATGCCGGCAAACTGAAGAAAAACATTGCATGATTGTCATGCAAAGAAATGTAAGTGTCTTCACGTTTGCATATTACAGTATTATTGCGCGGAGACAGAAAAAGTATATGATGGAGCTTCGATCTATCGGGACATGTCAGTGTCATGACGTCATTCCAAATGCTTGACAAAACCGTATCTATCGTTTGTTGCTCAACATGAAAGGAGTGCAAACCACGGGCCAAATCGGCCCGAACCTGGTAATGGCCGCTTTCATCTGCGGCGCCATGCACTGCAACATGGATAAACGTGTATCTCAAATGACACTGACTGCACTGTCAGTGGTACGCTGCCCGCGCACAAATTCAGCTCAACAATGAATCTTCCTTCACCCGGACGTCTTCAAGAACTCCAAGATCTCTGAAACTAAGTCAAGTACAGATATAAAAAAATGACACCAATCATAGCTCGTTATATTTCTGTTTGGTTCCAAACACATTCAGTAACTCAACATGCACTTTCCTATTAACAAAAACAAAACAACAAAAAACGGCTGTTTTATGGGTTTCAGACCATACCAGGCAAAATCATGAGCAAGATTAAGCGATTTTTGCTTATCATATCTTAAGAACGAATAAATGACGTGAAAAGTTAAAACCAGCTAGGCATTGTACAGGTCACGTTTCATGTAATTTCAGCCTAAGTATCATAAACATACTGAACCCTCCCAGTTCATGTCCGATCATTTCGGGTCAAAAAGTGCAAGAATATCAACTGGGACACAAAATCGTTATTTGTCACAAGAAATTATCAAATGAATGATGGAATAAAGGAATCACGTTCGCATTTCGCCTAACATGAGGCTTGTTATAGTCAAATGGTCTAGTCTCAGGTCACTGTCCTTCAACAAGCGTAGACAAGTTTGAACCCTTCCTTAGATCTATCAAATGGTCGTACCTAGAGTGATTTCTGGAGCAATGGCAGAAATGGCGTTTCAGTACGACTAATGTTAGATAAAAAAGAATATCATTTCCGGAAACTGAGCAAATTCAATTGATTAATGACATGTTCTGGTTACAATGTTTTGTAAAACTGTAGGAATGATGTAAGAAGAAACTTATTAAGGCATTCGTGCCTTTTTGTTTTGTTCTGCTTTGTCTGACAAGGCACGGCAAGAATAAACGTTATGCATGCCCACGATATTGCTCGCTGCCATTATTAAACAGTTCATAACCATCCGTAGAAAAAGATATCTGGGAGCGGGAATATTTCCCCAGGAAAAGTTCTTTTGACGAAAGAGCGATGACATGGTTATCTTATTGCGAATGGAAATGTACGAAACTTAAAGAATTGAACTATCGTCTTGTGAAAACTTTGTGATCAATTGCCCCATGGTTGCAAAGCCCCGGAAAGCGTTATGGCCGTGCCGGACCGGACCGGACCGGACCGGACCAGGCCGGGCCGTGCCGGACCGGACCGGACCGGGCCGGACCAGACCGGGCCGTGTCGGACCGGGCCGGACCGGACCGGACCGGACTGGACCTGGCCAGGCCGGGCCGTGCCGGACCGGACCGGACCGGACTGGACCTGACCAGGCCGGGCCGTGCCGGACCGGACCGGACCGGACCGGACCGGACCGGACCGGACCAGGCCGGGCCGTGTCGGACCGGACCGGACCGGACCGGACCGGACCAGGCCGGGCCGTGTCGGACCGGACCGGACCGGACCGGACCGAACTGGACCGGACCGGACCGGGCCGGGCCGTGTCGGACCGGACCGGACCGGACCGGACTAGATCGGACCAGGCCGGGCCGTGCCGGACCGGACCGGACCGGACCGGACCAGGTCGGGCCGTGCCGGACCGGACCGGACCGGACTGTGCCGGGGCGGGCAGGACCAGACCGGGCGAGCCGGCTGCTCGACTGGAATTTTCCCACTAGTTGAAGTTTTACGCACGCGGCCTACGGGCTCTTTCGTGAAAACTTTAAGGGTTGTTAAGAACCTCCCCGAGGAGGGTGGTTTAAGCTCGCGACGTGATATGGCATATTGAGCCACGGCAACGAGATCCGTAATGTTGTCTCTCAACGTGTTATGGCGAACAGTCGCGAGCTGCTATTTTGAGGCTATCTCCACTGAGGGAGTGTCACGACTTGATATTTTCTCTTGTTCATGTGTTACTGTTTTGTGAGATGGCGTAAAAGGTTTCTAGCGTCGGGACGGATTAGAGTGGGAACACTCCTAGTCGCCTTATTATAGGTGACGGTTAGAAACAAAAAATCGCTAATTGCCAGACATGCTAAGGTCAATGCAGAATTAAGCCTGTTAGAGTCTACGCTTGTGTTAGCATGGGTGCGCAATTTCCTGGAGTAGTTTTGAGAGGCAAAACGGATGCTGATCATAAGCCCATTTAGCTAATGTCTAGCTGAAAGACTGCCGTCGGATGAATTGGAAATGGAAATGGAAATGGAAATGGACGAATTAAACCCGAGTCGAGGCGTGCTGCAACTGTGCACATCAACGGCGATTGCAAGAGCCGCCCTGACATGTTTTATCATTTTGCATTCCAGTCCCTTGAGAATGTAGTCTTCATGGAATAAATGAATGATGATGAAGCACCGGGAGAGCTAGGAGATGCATTGAGTATCACGCTGTTTCTCTGAAATGATTTGCGGCTAGTAATCCTGGTTTTGAATGTTCAGGCTTGGGGATTTCTCTGTTTAAATGATTCACGTTGAACTGATTTCCATGGGCATGGATAAAGTAAAGTTGCATTGTACGAGTTATTTGAAATGGATATATATATGTTTATTTATTTATATATTTATTTATATACATATGTGTGTGTGTGTGTGTGTGTGTGTGAGAGAGAGAGAGAGAGAGAGAGAGAGAGAGAGAGAGAGAGAGAGAGAGAGAGAGAGAGAGAGAGAGAGAGAGAGAGAGAGAGAGAGAGAGAGAGAGGAAGCACGGACGGTAAAACAGCAATGAAAGCATGGACGAACATGAACAGTGGTTGCAACGATGCGATTCAACAGGTGCATGATCACCAGTGGTTACTCACTGAAGGCAAAGGAAGTCTGGGAAAGTTTAGCTTAGGAAAGTTAGTTTAACTGCGTCTGGATGGGAGCATGTCTCCGCCGGGAGATTGGGGGGATTTGGTTACGAATGGTTTCATGCATGAGCATCTACAGAAGAGTATATAAGTGCAGTATGTAATAGACATTGCAAAACCCCATGCCTCAATGGCGAACCAATATTTAACCCTCGCTAGGCTGGCCTCCAGATCCACTTTCACCGGGCCAGGCGGAGATCCGTTAGGACCCCTCACTATTTCGAGAACTTAAAGTCGCACAGAAAAAGTAAAATTCTCGTTGGAAAGCCTTTGTCGAAATCATAGAAAGTATATCGATTTTTTTTCAAATAGCATGAATGTTATGGACACCAGAGGCCATCTTACGTCACATTACTCTGTTGGCAGTCTTGGCAAGAAAAACTATGATAACGCTGCTACGCGGCTCAAAAGCGGTTTAACGATAGAAAACTTGGTGTACCTATGTAAGGCGGCAAAAGGGCATATTGGGTAAATTTGACTATTTCGAGGAAAACACATAACAAAGGCTAAAAACGTCTTTTGCAAGAGCATAAGTCTCACTTTTTCGGAATGTATAAACATGTGTCTTAGATGGAACATACTGCTGATGTGTCTTGCCCGCATATAAAGTCAGCAGCAAAGATATTAAAGTCAAACAAGGTCAATACACATCAGGCGTTTCTGGTTATGTCATATCATCTGCTGCATTGTCATTGATCTTACACGGCACAGCATAAAATTTTTAACATCGGATCATGTAATATCCCTTTCACATCATGAAACCCGTGCCCCAAAGCGTTTTTCTCGTGTCACCCAGATACCTGGCGGCGGGCATAGCCGCAATGCAAAAGCCTAATTTTGGCGGGAAGTTATTTTGCTTGGCGTAAAGAGTGTTTATTTTGCCGACCATAAATAACAGTATTGCGGCGGTACAAACTACGTAGAATAAAGGCATGGGTACTCTTATCATTCTTATCATCATCACAAATCATTGCCACTAGTCGCCACACAACGTGTGTTCGCTTTGGAAACAACTATCGTAGCAAAGGATCAAATCAGGTCAGCCTGATTCAGTGGGATTGGGTCACCCGTGGCAAGTAAGTTCATATCATATATTAGCGCTTTCGAAGCCCATATGACTGGCAATAAACATTTAAGGCTGGAAACGAAAGCATTGTATTCGGTCGCGGGCATGAAAATTCGGCATTAAACGTAACTTTAACCCAAGCCACGAATAGAAGAGTACAGTTACGTGTACAAATGACGAGAACAGCATCAGGGTGCATATCCAAGCTTCAGTACCGCCGACCACGTCCCACAATCTCAACAGAAAACGTAAAAAGCCTAAAGTTCATCTGACCTAAGGTCAAAGACCTAACATTTCTGAAAATAATCGAGTTAGCAGAACTGTTGTATTTGTCGTGATCTTTCTATATCCGAAGCTCCATTGCAAACCATACACTTCATGGTATGTCATGCTAGTTTCATTTTTTTTCGGAATATAGTCTTATCTGACCTATCCCAGGTCAATGTCCTTAGGTGACACTGAGTTTGAAGTTGACACAAGCTGTAAAAAATGATGCGTGACAAAGGTACCCCAAATTTCGTATCTCAGCGCCTTTTGGTCTTTTGGCTAGCCTCAGAAAACCGGAGGGGGTTCTCATGAACCCACTTTCCCAAAGTGTTTTCCGGCCTGGTGAAAGTTAAAATAGATACGTGCGTCATGAATAAGCTGACCCGAAAGATACTGAACCAGGGTCATTGCAATTCCACAAATGAAAATTGCCGGTGGTCCCTACCTTCCCTGAGATCCCTGAGAAGGTCCGGCAATAGTTGTGGAGATGGAAGGCAAATGTCACTCCCTCCTACGAGCGTAATTCTCAGAGGTCCTCCTCAGCGTGTGTAAACAAAGGCCAGGGTTGCCTGGTATGTAGATGCAAATGATCTGCTTACCTGGTCTTAATCCGTTGTGGAACATCGATCGGCGTGGGTTGTTCGTAGAGTATTTTTATCGCTGAAGGCATTTCACGGCAATAATACAGATGGATTGGACGTGGACTATCAGAACCACTACACAGCCATATAGCTGTAAAAATCGTATTGCGGACCAAACGCAGTCCATTTCAGGAATATTGCCCAAATCCGCGTCATGTTTTGACTCCCTCTATGAGCAGTTTTTGGAACCAGTATTTTCTGTAATCGCCGTCAGCCGGATCGGCCCGCATGCGCCTCGCCGTGCCGGGCTGTTGGCGGACCTAGCGCGGCTCATCCGTCCACCGCCGCGCCACATTCGCCGAGATGGCCCGTGAATGCCGCCGTCGCCATGGCTGTAGCGGCGTCCGGCAGATGAAGCCAATCTGCTGGCGGGACGGCTGGTGCAAGCGGAGCCGGCACAAAGTCCCGGATGATTAGTGTCGTGCCAGACCGGGCTCTCATCTTTCGGCCGACCTTTGACGCCAAGTAATTACCAGGCTGGGTGAGGGGCGTGGTGGCCGTCGCGACCGACAGGCTGAAATGAGTCCATTTACTGCAGGTGGCTCCACTGTCCATACAGACGTCTCTGCAACGGTGCCACCACGTTAGCTGGCGAGGGTTGGTGACGGATAACTAGCACGGTGTGTCCAAGATAATTGCAGTGCAGTAGTAAAGACCGTCAGGTAAAGTCTGTCGGTTTGGCACACGAAGAAGGCGTCCTGCTGTTTTTTTTTTACGATGAGAATTCAAACCATTGCAGCATGCGCCAGCAAAGGCATGCTTTTTTGGTTGTCCCAATAAGTTCTTAAAATGGTCTGAAACGGTATCCCGAATGATTTCGTAGTCATCGGTTGCTCAGTTGGAAGAACCTTGACCTCTCCGTTCTAGCCAGAATGGTTTGAGTCACCCCGTTTTTTTTTTTTTGCTTCATTCTGGATATTTACTTTCCGGACTGCGCAGCCATTTAGCACCCTCTCTAAATGCATTCGAACAGTCGAGGTGCTCTCAGGTTTCCTTTTAGTTTTTGTGGTAATAACAGGGAAAGTCACACCAGCCATTTTTTGGACGCCATGGAAAATACCCTGGCCGTTTGCAATCTGCGACGAACGGTGCTCTGTCCGACGCTCCAGGGCGACGTGCAGTCTGGCCTGGCCGGACAAGAACCAGGATACATTGCTGAGGCTAATCACGAATTCCAACGCGTTGCAGCATACTCTGTAGCAAACTGTGCTACAAGTTCCGCGTGCGTTTACCCGCCTGTTGATAACAGGATCATGTTCTCTAGTGTAAATCGTTTCCAGGGCGCCGAGGAGTCGCTTGTTTTGTGTTCTGGCCGGGGTTTTTGTGTTATCTATCAATGTTTTCCTGGTAAGTGGTGTGTCGTGGTGCTTCTCAATGTGTGTGAATGGGCTGCTGTTCTCTAGGTGCATAGTGAGTCGTCTGCCGAGTGTTGTAGTTGTCAGGCCAATGCACGCACTATTAGATCGGAGCGCGCAGTCCTATGGTGCACTGGTCTGTTTCAGTGTTCCTGGGTCATGAGCAGTGTTGTTCTTGGTGATCAGTGATGATCTGGTGGAACAATGTGGTAGATATTTAGTTTCAAGCGGTTCGATGATTGCATTGTCTGGATAAGACGCTGCATGTTGTCAAATAAACGCAAACGGGACGCTGTCATTGTATGAGGGTCCCCCGCCGGGTCGTGCCATAGATAGGCGCTGATAACTGGAACCCACGAGTGGTGTGTGCAAAATTTATACATTATATATTTATATATATATATATATATATATATATATATATATATATATATATACATACCTCCGCGGGCATTTACAGAATAGGACACCTAGGGATTTTAGGAATGGTGGACTTAGAAAAACATCCAAATAGTGGAAAACGTGCTGTATATAGAGTGCGAGACGCCAGGCTAAATAATGTTAGAAGAAGTCGGACATGATGGGTGTTTTTTTTCAAAATGTCTTTAGGCCGGTTCACACCGGGAGCGGAGCGAGAGAACGGATGGTACACCGAACGGAACGGAGGTAGATAAATCCTACAAGGCGTGTAAAAACCGATCTCGTATCGGCGTAAGCTGCGGTAACAACGGAGGGGAACGCTCAATATTTTTGCAATTTCGGCGCACAACAACGTGTATTCGACAACTTCACAATTTTGACTCACCTGTGACGTTATCCCAAAAGTACGAGGCAATCTCGGACCATGTGTTTATCTTACATTTATTTTGCTTTTGTTTGTCTTTGTATGATCCGAGCCGCGCATCTTAGAGCTACAGGTAACCATTCACAAGCTTCGGCAGGCGCTCGTCAGCTTCTGTCATCGAGTAGGAGGTCATACTGCAGTCACGCACTTTTATTTATTTTACTTTGTAGACATAGTTTGTATATTTGCGATAAAGAAATTGTCATTTGAACATGCCCCACTGCGCCCACAACAGTAACGTCTCGCCCTCCCTCACTCGCGCCCGCCACGCCCTCCTGGCACCGAGCCTGGCCCGAACCAGCTCCGCGCGACTCCGTCGGTCCCTGTCGCTCTTCCTTCCTCCGACCAATCTCGTACTCCCACGGCTGTCTTATTTCCCTATCGACCAATGGGGATTTTGAACATACTGCTTTCGTTTCCGTTATAGGTGTCACCCAGCAGCCTTTTCATGTTCAATTTACGTCTCCGTCGCGCGCACCTGGAACGTGACTGTACAGAGCAGCCGTGTAATTTTAACATTTCCTACCAGTCAGGTAGGTAAATGAGAGCTGAGGTATATAATTGCGACATGTTACCCCACCTTACCTATATCGCACCTATTTAGCAAATGGACTTGAAAGTTCAATATGAGAGAGAAAGCCGAGGAAGGTTTAAAAGAACCCTGACATTTTTAACCGCACTAACACAATCTAAACAGCGAAATAAGCTCCATTGTGCTCACAATCAGCACTCCAGGTCTGCATCATCTGCTGCAAAAACGGTGGCGCGACGATGAAACGCTCACTCTCGTTCACGATCCGTTCAGAAAGGTGAACTAATCGATCTTTCAACGTAAAAACGTTTTCGCCAACCGGAGCGGGTCTCCTTAGTGTTTTTGGCTCACGGGTACACATTGCGATCGTCACAGCACGAGCAGAGCGTGCCAGATTTACAAAACGTTTGTACGCTCCATTCCAACTCCATTCACGTTCCTCTCGCCTCGCTCCCGGTGTGAACCGGCCTTTAGGATAAGGCGAAACGTCGATATGGATATGAATGTAGGTATAGAACGACGGACATAATTGTACGGTTCTTGATTATAATGGCCCTAGGCACAGTCCTAAACCACTATACCAATGAAGCATATAACATAATCCGAAACCTTGAACGCACCCAAAAAAAGGGAACCAAGTCCGAATACGTCGTGGTTTTAACAAAACACGCTCATATACACATGTATTGCATACATTATAAAGTGCGTGCTTTACTGTATCATTCTGTATTGCTCTGCATTGCGTTCAAAATTGGCAGCTGGATCATCCGAATGCGACGGCTTTTCTTCCACTCCGTCACGTGGTAAAACGATGGGGGAGGAGGAGCAACCATACAATATAAAGCAGAGGAAGCAAAAGCTATGAAGTCAGTTACCACGATGAAACCCGGCGTCGCAAAACCAAAACATTTTGGCCCTCGCCCTGAAATGCTCACCGGGACTCGTCTGAAGGCTGCAGGTGGTAAGATCACGGCTCTGCCGGTGGTTCAGCAGGGACGCCACACAGTACGGCAAGCGACGCCGTTCTCGGTCGGGACGGATTCAGCAGTTCATCTTGTCCGGACCCGTATTTGGCGGTCTGTGATTACGAAGTCCGGCAGCGTCGCGTATTCATCAGGAGACCAGATTCCCGGCGCCGTTGTCATTATGTGGGAAATCGACAGGTTGCCAGGTCGAAATCACATCAGACTATTCCAGTGGTCAGACACAAGGTCAAATTTCAGACTTCTGTAAGCAACCGGGAGGGGAAAGGGGGCAGTAACAGCTGGCGGAAATTTCGTGCGATGAATGCAAACATTTCAGTCTCTCAGGCAGTGAAGAAAACAAAGATCGTGATGTTAAGGCCAATTTTCTCCGATCATGCCGCGCCACATGGGCGATTTCGTCCCCTGTACCCGCACCTCTCGGGCGCGTACAGCAGACCGCCTGGCGGAGCGATCGGCGCCAGTTCGGACCCGAGCCATTTCGACAGTCACAGAACTGCTTCCGGGGGCTAGTCTCTGGTCTCGACAAACGGCTTCGATAAAAATTGCACGTGAAAATTTATGGCAACGTCGTTACCCTGGCGCACAGAGCGAACTGTTATAGGATGCCCGCGCGACGCATGGAAAAGAAAGTTCGTTCCGTGTCTGGATGGTATAGAAAATGCACCACAGGTCAAATAATGCAAGAATAAATGCCCGCATCGTGAGGCACTGTCATTGCATTATGCACAGCGTGTCTGGAACCGCTCGGGCTCTTTTCGAGGATTATATGTTAGCGATGGGAACAGTCTCATGATGTATCGATGCGGTAAGTACCATTCCATTGGTCTCGGATGAAAATGTAGTTCTTGTTAGAGTCCAGCCAAGTATAGTCGGTTGAATGAACCCCTGGGCGGTTCTGGCGCAAAACATCAAACGGCCGAAGTAAGACAAAACAGCAAATTAACCAGCAGCTCGCCCACAGTTCCCGTTTTAACCACACGTCAGCATAAGCTCCGAAACGAAATTTCAGACAGGCATTGTCACGCCTCTACCCACTGTTCCTCATAAACGACAACCTACAGTCAACCAAGACAACGTAGCTGTTGTCTCAGTGGTTGCGCAGGCGCACTTGTGGACCGACGTTTCTGATCCGATGCTTTCCGGAAAGCAAGGTTTTGAGGGCATTAAATAACATCGAGGCAGGTGCAGGATTAAATCTTCACACGTTCACAGGCAAGTTGACACGGCAGCGGGACTCACAGCAGAAATCCACGGCCTCTGATAAAAAGAACACTTCGATGGATGAAAGCCTAGCTTAGCTTAGTTCGGGGAAAGGGGTTTTCTGGCGACACTCCTCCTGTGTGTAACCAACGGCCGACGACGGCGACGGTGCAGCCGCCATATCTAATAACGCCCTCAGTCGTCCCGGCGTCAAGGCGCCGCTGGGGATTCGGCGTGACAAGGCGGCCATGAAATGTGCCCTACGGCGGCTTCGGTGTGGGCCAATGCCCGCAGAATGGTCTCACATAATCTACCTGATGTATGAAACGGCGACAGCGGCCGACGGCTGGGGACCGGGAAGCGGACGGACTTCCGCCGTGTGTCCCGTGAAAGACTGTGGTGTCCTGCACGTGGTGAAGGTGTTGTGGGCTGTATGTCACTAGGTTTTGGCGTCCTCAGATTGCAGTCCTGGGCATTAACGGCCTGCAGATGGACTCACGAACCCAAGCCGTCCCATTCATGAGTTGACATGGGAACCATAAAAACCTGGTTCGCCTCGTCACACATCCTTTGGCTAACTCATGGCTAACTTTGGCAAAAGGTGTGAGTGTGGCTTTTTTGTTGACGGGTCATTTCCATAAATACTATGGCAAATTGGAACATTTGTATGTGTGTGCGTATGCCTGTATGGAAGCATGTGTTTGGCTTCCTTAGATAGCTGATAATGGCCACTTCGGTCCATGACGGGACTCGCAAAACCGCAGGCGATCACGAACGAAGCGATGACCAGTGCCGGCCAAGTTAAAACCACCGATGCGCAGCATGAGCCCGACCTCACGAGCCGCCGGGACAGCACCGGTCACCTCCGTGACGGCGGCGAGGGAGACGCGGCCCGCTGCCCACCGCGACCGCCGACTCCGAGCCGGGGCGACTCTGTACCGCGGTCCGCTCCGTGGCCGTGTTCCGGCCGCCGCCGGGCTGCCGCTGAGCTCGGAGTTGGCCCCACGCTGCGACGCGGCCGGAACATTTCATATCTGGCCGTCGGTCGGGCTCGACCTTTAGCGGGCGGCGCACCTTAATCAGGCCGCGCCGTCGTAACCGTCCGTCTGGCGAGGCCGGCGGCTGATGTGCTCCCGCCGCCGAGACCCCGTCACGGTGGCGGGAGCACGGCCGTCACCCCGTCACGATCCTGGCGGACTGCATGGCCTAGATGCCGTACGTACGGTACCTTTTTTGCCCCAGACCGAAGTGTTTGTTATGTAAGGATTTTTCATACTGTTTTTGTTCTGTATTTCCACATACACGATCAGATACTCGGGAACGAAATGGCATCCAGACTGGAGCAAGCAGACCCAAAACGCGTTGCAGGCTTGTTTGGCGACGTGTGCTCCTCACAAGAAGCGTGCGGGCTCCATAGCGATTCTTGTGTCTAGCGCCACTACTCACCACTTTGTCTAGTGCCACCACTCACCAGCAGCCTGCCGTCGTTCAAAAAGCTGCGGAACCTCGTTGTACCATCCAGACTTGTTCAGGACACGTTGGCTGCCGCTGTCTTAAGCCTTACACAGGCAGGTAGCGGAAATCGACGATCGGTATTTTATCGAGCTACTCGTGTTGTTAACGACGTGGTTGGCTGCGTCCATCATGGCGCCTTCCAAAGACTGGCAGTTTCACTTCTGAGGCCAAACATTATGGTTAGAGTGGCATTCCATGACTTACCAAGGCAGGTGCTGACGGGCAAAAATTCAGTCATTTTTTTACGGACGAAACAGTGGAGGAACTATGCTCCGCCGGACCGCCGCTGCAAGCTTCAGTGGACTGGCAGCGAGAAATCCACTGCTGCCAGTTCCGATAGACTGGTAACTGGGAATGGGGAAAGCACTGGACGGTTGCTGCCAGCTCCGGTAGACTAGCAGCTGAGGTCGGGGAACCACTGGACGATTGCTGCCAGCTCCAGTGGACTGGCAGAAGGGAATACTGGACGGCTGCCACCAGTTTCGGCAGACTGGCAGCCTGAAGCCAGTGTGGGAAGGAGACGGCGATGGACGCCGCGATGAACGCCTGTCGGCTACCCTGATGCAATATGGTCGCTGCGATGAGCGCCTGTCGGCTACCCTGGTGCAATATGGCCGCGTCGCTGCGGCCCGGTTCACCTGTTACCTGGGAGCCTGTTGCGATCGAGCTGAACCCATCTGCCACCTGGGAACCTAGTGAGAACGAGCTGAACCCGTCAGTCTCCATCTGGCTGCTCAGCTGGCTCGGAACTGTGACCTGGTGGTATCTTGTCGGACGATGTCACCCAGCACCGACCAAAGAACACGCTGCCGGAACTGGCTTCAGCCTCACGTCAGGAGCTGGCGACTGAGGAAGCTCCGTCGCGCCGGCGTCAGCTGACTGTTGACCGTGTGTCTCACCCGACTGTAGAGGTGACGCGCCTCGCGAGTGGATGAGGTCCTCCAGGCGACGCACGTGGTCCGGGTCAGACGCTGTGGCCTCGCGCTGCTCATTTCTGCCGGTTACCGGGGGACAGTAGCGACTCGCCATTGATGTGGAACAGGGGGCAGTGGCGATCGATAATGCTCTCTCATATCCGCGTGAAGCTGGTGTCCAGTCCTCGTCCTGTCCTTGCCACTGTCCATCACCGCAGCGCCCTACCACTGTCCATCGCCACGGGTCCACGCCGCTTTCCACCGCCACAAAGTCCTGTCCACCGCGCTGTCACCTACATTGTGCCATGTTCACGCTGCCGTTAACCGCCACAGCCTCCTGTACACGCTGCTGGCGGTGCGTAGACTCCAGTTGGCTATTAATACATTCAAGGCAATTGCAGGCAAGAGTGTTTCGTTAGAAGTTTTTTGTATGCTTTTAATGGGAAGACTGAGACAGGTATTGCTGTGTTTGGCTTGCCTGAAAAATCCATATTGCGTCGTTTTATGGCGTTTTGTTCATTTTCCCTTTGCGAAGGATTCCTTCAATTTTCCCGTACCGTGTATTAGCTCTGCCGGTGGTCAGGAAGCCACTGTCCACTATTCAGCATAGGTCGGAAGCCACTGTTCCACTAGACCTATGTTTCCACAAAATGTGTGTAAGTGTTATAAGAGGCATGGATGTATGTTTAAATGTAGAACACGAAGTTTAACGTCTCGTCATGATGCTGTTGGGGGCAATGAACATCACGCTGGTAGCCTGATATAGTATACCTTGGAAGCATGTTGTTTTTTAACAGTCCTATGTTCCTTTTACCTGCGAGCCTATTGTGATCATCCGGACTCAAACTTTATCATTAGAGTTTCTTTGAGATTGTTCGGTCCTTCAGGAAACGTATTCCATGTCTAAATGTAGCCGGAAGTTCGGTGCTTTAGTATGGCAGACCTATGCCAGATATACAATGCAGCGCTATTAGGTTCTTTTTTTTCTTCGTTCCCTGTCCACTAAGTTCTGAGAAGTCTTGATCAGTAAGTTCATCAGTTTTTAATAGTTCTTTTGTTGAATACATTAGATGTCTTCGTGTGTTATCGATGGTAACTCTCTGGGTTATCTTTCTGTTTCGTCGTCCTTGCGGTGTGTTGCATTGGTCAGGGCCTACGGGTTTTGTAGGGTTTAGCTGTGATTTAGTCATGTTGAACTAACAAAATATTGTTACCAAGGTTAAATCGTTATGTCACGGAAACATTTATTGCACAATAGGCCGTAGAACGGAGGCCTTGTGAGACCGGTTATCAGCTTAGTGTTCAATTAAGTTAATATCGTGTGCATATATCTGTTACTTTTTTATTTTGTTTTCGTTCGTTTTTTGTTTGTCGTCCTGTTTGTTTGTTTTGTTTGTCGATAGGTGCTATTGATGTAGGTGCATTTCAAAAAATGATAAGGCCAGAATCATTATAAGGCAGCCTTCAGCCCATTCGACGCCATAAGGCCATGAGATTGGACCATTATTTAGGCCATGAGATCAACGCCATCGCCCAGGTCTATAAAGTCAAAAGATGTCCAATAATATTTTTCACCTATTGGTGCAAGGTGGTGCCCGCTTGGGTGAGAACTCAAGCTGAGACTGAAAAAACTGAGAGAAAAAAAGAGAAGTTTAAAGTATCTTTGGCAATTCAGGAATTACTGTTCGATTTTTAGTGTACGTCTGTATTGAACTTGCATTGCTTGTTAAGCGTGACAGGGAAGATGATGACAAGGCTGATACGCCACGTCGAATCAATGCATGTTTTTTTACCAGTTTTAAAAACCAAGCAACTGGTGGGTTTTGGCCGTCCTTTGATTGATTTCCAGTTGCTTAATCAATTATCAGGTTATCGGATCATTGTCTCCATGGCAGCATGGCAGACTGCCGCAGAACGCATCAATTTTTGGGTTCAAGCAATTCTAGTTTGATAGGAATTCAAAACAGGTGATCACTATCGTTAGGCCTTCAGCTAAAAAAAAAACGTCTAGGAAAGTGCAAACTGAATTTTGAAGACCTGAGAACCTCTTCAGTGCCACTAAAGAGAAATTCGAGTTCATGCTCAGTTTTATTTTTATTTTTTGTCATAAACACGGGCATTTTTGAGGAGAGGCCCGATGACGTTGCCGGGCGAAGAACAGCAGCAAACAGCAGCGTGCCGGCGTGGCCTGTGGAGACCGCCGGCGGTAGTTCTGGTCCTGGCCGCCAGGTTCGCCTGGCGGTCAGCGCGCGCGCGCTGACCACCGGCGTCGGTGTGGAGCAGCTGGCGCCAGTTGACCGGCGGCCCGGACCGGCGTCGACCTGTTGCGGCGGTAGTGCGGCGCGCGGCGCAGGTGTGGCGGGCGAGCACGTGCCTGAGTCTGGTCAGAGGATCACGCGCCCATCGGTGACGCGAGCGCGGTGTCGTGTGGTCGCCGCTGAGAACTGGGCATGGCTGGCAGGGCCTCTTTTAACGTGCTCTTTAACTACGGGACGCAACCCTGCGGTGCTGTCGCCCTCCCCCCCCCCCTTACAGCCAGTGGAAACTAAGACATTCTTACCAGTGAAAATGAGGAATTTGAAGGTCGAGAGACTTCTGGCTTTTCATGATAAATGAAATATGGAATTTCCGCATTTCGAATGACAAGCAATGGTGATGGTAGTACGATTGCATTAAAACGTCCGATAGACCGAAATACGTCAGAACTAAGGGCGTTAATTTCTGTAAATGACTGGGCCGAGCCGTCTGCCCGACAACCGAACCCTTCCCAAAGATGTGTTTTTCAACAGATTTAACCCATTTTATTTTGGCCAATGAAAATTTTTGAGTTTTTTGTTACTATTCTTCCAATAAAAAATGTGTATATCCCATATGTATAGGTATACATGTATATATATATATATATATATATATATATATATATATATATATATATAGAAGATAGAAAGATAGATAGATACACCACTTTATGCCTTATTCCTTACTTTTCACCTATCTTTTACCTATTTCGGCTGTTTGTTTGGCTATTTTTGCCCAATTCCCTTAAAAACTGACAGAAAACATTGGAGAGGCCCAAACCAATATTGGAGGGGCCCAAATTAACACTGTGTGGGCAATGGCCCCCTCGAAAGAATACAAATCGACACCCCAGGCCAAAACGATTCCGTAGGGAACTTGAAGCAGTTTAAGGAAGTTTTGATCACACGGGGAACGTAGTTAAGTGTTTTCACGGTTGGGTTGGAAGGCTGACACGAACACAAAAAAATGGGTGTGTTCGCTTCACTTAGTTCATTATGGTTGGACAAGAGACAACAGATGACATCTAGATGCTGTAACAGGCCACTCTTAAAGCATACGAACTGGTGGGATCAGGCCATTAACGTACTTCTAGAGGCCGGTGAGTGCCTAGGCGAGTCCACCCCAAACTATCTTAACTCTCGACATAAGAATTATTTTTGCTTGCTCCGGACGAGGGGGTGGTTACCACATCTTCCCCAGTCCATTTCCCTTTTCGAGATTGAGCGACGAAGTAAGAAGGATTGTGTGGCACGTTTCTTTATTCTTCGAACGATACTTAATTTTACTCCTTCAGGCCACCTGGTGATTTGACTCTGAGAGGCTTTCTGACCTTCGAAAGGCCGACACGCTGCGAACTAATGTCCAAACAGTCCTGTACTGAGGCTTCATATCTCGTCAGCCTGCTGAAAAATTACCCAGAATGCAACACAGATATGTAAACACTGCTTTCAAAGCCTCGAGCATGACGTCGAAGCTCGATAAACTAACATGCACTGCCGATCTGTTTTTGGTGGGGCTGGGGGGGCTAGACCAGACTGGGATATTGAACGGGCTAGTGTTGCAAATTTCAGACTTTCGACGCAAACCGTTCGTCGGCAATCCTTGAAAAAAACCTTAGAGAGTGGTAACCACCCCGTTCTCTTCCGGCGAGCGATGAAGGAAATGTTCCACCCTCGTCGAGGTCGACGCATTGGAAATAGATTCAGCTGGCTCAAAAACTGTGGCTGATAACGTTGTCAGGACTGGCTTTTGCGGCAAAGTCTATAAAACGGAAAAGCGCTAGCACTCAAAAAGTGCATTCTAAATTCACCTGCTAGTATCGCGCAATAGTGGTCTTTTGGCATTCTTTCACGGGAAATCGCTTTGAAACTCTTGTGGCATAATGGTTAAAGACATAATATCCATTAGGAATTGGCGTCTGGGACTGCAAGCTGCAACCTGGTTATCTGAACCTAAAACACGGGTAAAAAGTATAACATGCCTTCTGACCATTGTCAGACGTGATGATTTCATCGACTCACCGAACGAGAGAGAGTGATTGCTTCCTTTCTTAGACTTAAGCCTGCCCATTTCACTTTTAATTGAGACAGAGCAACGGAACAAAAAACCAGCGTGAAGCACGTGTCTTTCTGATTCGAATGTTTTTTTATAGGATCTTTTCAGTTCAGAAAAAAGGGAATGCGAACGGCATGCTTTTATAACGATTTGGGTCTAAAATTAATCAGTCGCTGAAGTCAATGATTTTTCATTTGATTCAAGGTCACGTCGACGAAGGTTCAAATATTATCATTGTTTTTCTTTTATTGCGCTGCTACTGTCAAAACTCTGCCTTATTATCACAGACTTGAGTTCTAATTATCGAGAGGTTTGTTGTTGGTACTGGCCTCAGCACCCAAAAGTACCCTAACATCGTTTCGAAGTGACTTTCTAGGTCACATAAGATCACTTACCTTACCTGACTTTGGAAAGGTCACAGCTTTTTGAAACCCCGAAACACCTCAGTATGCAGCCACATTTGTCGTCTTTTGTATGCAAGTTACAAGAAGTAGTTCAAGAAATGTGAGCACACCATCATGCAATGCTGTACGACATTTTCGTGTTCAGACCCGTACCTGTCATTTAGATGGTAATCTGCCCCGCTTCAGTTGATGTATGTTTTCACGGCGAACCATGAATCTTTGCCCTCCTCCCGGTGTTAACTTTCATTCGCTGCTAATCTCCCGTCAGATCGTCGTCATAAGGTCCGTGATGGATCATGGGCGACTGTCTAGTTGCCTTTTGATGTCTCACAGCGCGCCTGGCGTGGCGAACCCTGCTGGGTTGGGGCTACGCCACCTGTCACGCTCCCAGCGGTGGTTTCACTGGTCCGTCAAGGGACAAACAACGCTAACGTCGGCAGTTGCTAACGGTAGCACAAGTGCAATGACAGTTAAAAATACCGACGCCAGGAACCTGTTGATTTTGAATCACAACTTGTGAGGAATCCAAGCAAGCTATTTCTGACATCTGAAGACTACTGAGTTTTAGATTTGTTTGTTTACGAGCGAGGTCTTAGGCCAAGAGACTGGAAATTTTCCAGCCGCTCGGTAATGACAACATTATCATGGGCTTTCGTTAGATCTGAAGTGGCGATTCTTCAGGTACAGAAAATACTGCCATGGGTCAGTAAATATCCGTTGGTATTCCAAAATACTACAGAGCTGTTATATTTTATTGCTTTGATAATATCCTGCTCAGTCCTGACTAAGTTAATGTGCCGGAATGTATTTTTTTAACGATTGTTCTAAATTTGCTTCCAAATTTGGGAAGAAACACGGCAAGCCTCACTCACCACGCGCCCCTCGAACCGCGTTGCGATGGTTAAAATAGCAGTGGCAATGGGACCTATTTTACCCCTCTGTCTCCTGATCTCCTCTGCCCATCGTCACGAAATTTTGTGGGGAGCTAGTCTATGGAATTATCATACATTTCCGCAGCATATAAGACGCAAGTCGGACCAAGCCAAGGTCATCCGAGATCAAAGTTTGGATATGAAGCAATTGGTCTTCTAAGATTCATTTGATTGAGATCACAAGCATTGTAGAGCACGCAAGTCGATCGCACAGGAAACATGCGAGCCTCCCGACAAAGTTGCTGGTCTTGCCGAACAGACAGCAGGTGCTCCGAACCCAATCCAATGCCAGTCCGACGGCACGACTTGCGTGAGGTCGTCCGCTGCCAACCGTGCATGGGCCGCGGCACCTGTCTCCTAGGTTTTGTCAGGCCTTAACGGACAGTCATTGAACAAACTGCTACGTTTTGACCTTCAAAAGATGCTTCAAGGATACGGGTGAGCATCGGCGAGAACTCGTAATCCTAACGCTATTATTTCGAAAGACGTTCGCGCACACCCAAAACAAAAACACAGCGTGGACATTTCTGCCCCTCCCTCCACTGCGCGTATTAAAGAACAGAGCATGCAAATTAACACCCATCTTAAGACTATTCGGAGGAATTTTATGCTCGGGGAAAGAAGAGGATACATTCTGTTATACTCCGGGACGATTCCGATGAAGAAGCTGCCGTACGGCGACGGGAAAGCTTACGCCTTTTATCCTTATCAGCACCTGTTGCCGTCCTTCTGACGGTCAACGCTGGCCGAATCGCAGACTGGACTGGCGCCGACTGAGCAGACACATATGGTGTATCCGCGAGGTGCCGATCTTAGTGATCTCAACCACTCATCTCACCATTTGCGTGATGTAGCATCTGACATTAGACCCAGAAGTATAAGCTCATTTTAGCCCGCGCCGGACTGGTCGGCGCCAATTACGCCCTACGCAGGGGTTGACCGCGCACTCTTACTCACGATTGGTTGCACGATAAAAGTAAGCACACTGCTGGAAGGCTTGTGACACGTAGAGCTCAAAACTGATCTCATTTTAAGTTCTGGATAATATGTAAGCCACTTACACCCTATATACGTTGTCTCACAGCCGACTGCATGGAATGAAAAACGGCCTGGACCTCAAGGGCTGTGACTAGTAACGTCTAGGTAAAGGCGCCAACGCTCAGGTAAACGTCCGCAGATGCCGACACTTGTCTAATTTCTTTAATTTGTATAATAAATACGCCGAAATATTGAGTTAAAGACATGACAATTTTCGCGCCGTTTGCCGGCGGGTGCCGTAAGCCGCACCCAGCACGAAATTAACGGGAGCGTAATTTAGCGTTCCTTTATTTTCGCGACATAAGCCTATCCAAGTAATATTTATTGATCCTAGTGTTTCTTGTGATGGTTTCTTGTGTTTAAATTTTGAGAAGAGTCATTAGTTACCAATTTACACAACTGGCGGAGCTTTATTTGCGAGCGCCTGTTTATTTCCAAAATATGCAATTTCTGTGGACTTTTTGAACTTCCTGGTATTACTTGCAACTGTGCGAGCCAGTTCTGCTGTTTTCTACCCATTATCGGTAATTCATCGCTGATTTTGATGGCGATGCATTTTGGCTCATGCCAGTTGCTCGTGATATGACTTCAGGTTAATGGCTGGAAGTCATTGATACTTTGTTCATTGACAGTAACTAGGTGCCCGCATCACCCCACACTAACAGCTTCGGAAAAAAACAGCGACATGTCTTGAAAATGGGCATGACCTGAGACCAATGACCCGGAAAATTCCGAAAAATCTGAGACAGCAGATTTGTTACGTCTATGAAAATCTCTAATTAGCGGAAAAATTATTGTACCATGTTTTGCAAAAAAGTTACAGGGTGCTAAACTTTTTTGAACATAGGTCCGTCTGGTCTGACCTGGGTCAGACACCTGACCTGACCTGAGGTCAAAACTTTGACACAAGATGTAAAAATAATCAAGCAAAAGGTACACAAAAGTTCGTTGTGCTGCGTTCTTTCTATCCTCGCAGTCTTGGAAAAACCTCAGGGGCCGGTTAACCCCCCAGTCGGGGGCGGGTTAAGCTGAAAATATTATTTGCTGACTTGAATTACCAAGTAAGCCATAATGAGGCAAAAAAGTGAAGTGATGGATGGAATAATAAAAAGTGAACATTAAACTTGCCAGCCATCCTGGGGGCCTGGAGTCATGCGGAATCATCGTCCTTTTATTGTACGTTTCACTCTGACCTGAATTGGCTAAGTTTCCAAAACTTATGACGTCGCTTGTCTCCAGCATGCCTTAATCTTCAACATGGCGTACCATTTTATCCTTGTCTGAACTGATTTCACTTGGGTTGCTGCATCGCTGAAACAAGGCCATGCAACTCAGTCACTGGGCAAATCCAAAAGAACATCTCCATATTCAAAAGGCATTCGGTGAATTGCCTGAAAGTACCACCGCGAATCCGAAACTGTCGGACTCACATCACAGTTGACGGCGAGGGACTCCCAGCTGTCTGGAAGCCCAGTTGTGCATCTTTGGACAACATTCCTTTCATTTAATTTAATTAAATGAGTATCGAGCAGCGTAATGGTATTCGTGGCTTGCGAGCGAGGTTGACCGGTAGATAAGAAAAAATAGGCAGATGCTGAAAGAAACCAAATGTGTGCGTAGAGAATAACTGTACATTTCCCCTCCTTACGTCTCTCCAACTTGTGTGTGGAGTCGTTCCTTCAGTTACAGCATGCAGTGAGTCCCCGACATGAATGCGTTTGGCTCATCAACAGAGTTTCTATGACATGTACTGAAATAAGACGATTTTTATTGTAAGCGATAGTTTTCGGTTTTCACGAATAGCATGTTCTGATTTCACACGCGGCTGCGATTCAGAATCAACAAACCTTTCAGTATTTCGTAACGCGTATTACTGTCTGAGCTGCTGAGTCGACACTTAGTCGGCACGGATTTCTGAGACAAACTCAGCTGACACTGAACTCTGCAGTGGGACTGCAACAAGGTACGGGGACAAAAACAGTCGCCGGGCCTCCGTGAAACTGCGGAAACCGCCAAAAATAACGGCACAAAGTGCTTCGTTAAAACTGGTTTCAGTGAATGGTACTGTGAACTACGCAGTCTGGCTAGACTTTTTATTAATCATTGTTACTGACAAAACGGTTTAGGGCAGACTTTTTGTTGTAAAAGCTCCCATTGATAGTTTAACTTATTGCTATTACCGAGGAAGCATATTGTTTTGACATGCATAACCCTACAGTCTTTGTGAGGTCTTGAAACCTTTCCCTTTAATGAGAAGATGCAGGTCCGTCATGTTTGATGGTTTCCAATGCGGTAATTTTTCAAACCTAATGTACTCCATTTGTAGTGCGATGGTAGTATTGGAAGCCTTTCACGGTTTCCAATTCCCTTTGCTTATTATAATTCTGGTAGACCATCTAATCATGCCTCTTCTATGTTTTTAATCGAAAAAGAACCAGACTCCAAGCAATTAACGCTTATGTGTCTTTCATTTTATCCACGCGCGTCGACGAACTGGGTTCGTCTCCATGGTCCGCTGAATATGGTAAAAACCTCGCTCCAGTTGAAATGGCCCTTAGCACGAACAGCACATTTAGAGTGGCATATAATCAATTTTGTTTGGCTTTCCTCATCCTGCCCTTGCGTAGTGAACACCGCCGGATTGGCGATATTTAAAAAAAAAACGAGAAAGCCAGAAACAAAAGACTGAAAAATAACAGCTTTTTTGATGTATTCGCCATGGCTCAAGGCGCTTCAACCGACGACGGCCAGTCAAAAACTCTTTCGGTTCTTAGAATATCTGAAATGGCTTAACTTTAAATTCTGTGTCATGACACTTTACCTCCGTTGGGGCGAAAATACTTTCATTTATGACAAAGAAGAGATTCCACAGACATGAATATCTCATACTTTTTACGATGTGGAAGAAAAACTGGAAACAAACTGTTCTTTTTGTGAGAAATTATTTAAATCTTTTCATCCCTGCTCACATGCAAGTGTCGGTGGCAATGTTACAACATGTGCCTAAAATGCCAATGTGCAGGTGATACGAATGAGTAGAAATAGCTGCAGAGCTTCGTGTTGTCTTGCGAAAACTTCAGCACGTGGGACCTGTTTGCGGCTGGGACGTTGGCAAAGGTGTGCTTTATTCATTCAACGGAATCGGGCTGGCATTGTTAGGCTACGTCGGTTTATAAATTATTTCAGGGCTAGAAGTACATTTTGATGCCCTATGGGGTCTCTTGATTTTGTTCGTGAACACGCCGATGGAAATGCTCTGAAATATGAAATGGCTCAACGGCATCAGCGCAATGGAGGCCAAATGTATCCAAATGAAGCTGCCTGTGGAAACAGTCATAAAGGAGCTCTGCCAGTTAACGCATTGATCCTAAACCGGCTATGTGTTACCTGTTAGCAATCTAGACGCAAAAGCCACATCGTAGGTGGAGTGGAGGGTCAGTTATTCTGAAATAAGTGCCGCAACTTGCCTGCAAGCCAAAACGTCAATGTTGGCATTGTCCTGGTGAAACATTGAACAGTCGACCGCCGCCCGTGCTGGACGACCGTGCGCCCGGCCGCCGGCGCCGTGCCGTCGCGGACGACTCGGGACCAGAGTGTCGGCGGCTCTGCTGTGAGGTGGGCCGCAGGCCAAACACGGGCGCGCGGCACCGCCTCTCCGGCGACCGCAAGACATGAGGGACCGACCGCGTCTGCACCTCCGCCGCGAGAGTGAGGCCGACGAACGTGCCATCCAGTTCCTCAAGGTAGCGTGCTGGGGTCGGGCACCCCGTAATGACACATCGGGCTCACCGGAATGGAAGGCCGTTACCCTGTTTGCCAGTTGTCCATTCCTTGATTTTATTTTGTGTTTTTCTACGAAAATTAACCCCAGGGGATAATGTTGGGTGTGCGTAAGGCAGGTGTAAATAGAAAACTACGACAATTGGACATTAAATGCGACTTTGCTTAAACTCCGCACTCGGACGATAGCCCAGATAGCCTGGATTTCTGGCGTTCTTGTGTTACTTGGATTACTTCTATCCCTTCTCTATCCAGAGAGCTGATGACTTGATGTCGATTGACCCCAGTCGGACTTTGTGAAAGGTGGATTAGAAACATTAGTACGGACGGTACGATAGGTGTCGGTGATTACCGCGGAGGTCCGACTATATCCGACTAGCAGCCGGCCCCCGCGAGACAAGAGACACCGTTCGCTGCGTCTTTGTTTCAGGCTTGCTCGCTAGGAGAGAGTGGTTCACTTTGGTTGACTTTTCAGATATAAATTAGGTTAGTGCAAATGAACGTCGCTGGCATAGGAAATTTTTCACCTTGGCCCGCTTTTCAGAGACTGCTTTGGCCGGTTAACAACATGTCGCTAATCACTTTCAAGGTACTTTTTTTCGTTAGAAATATCTGGCAACATAACGAGTGTGAAATAACATTGCCAGTCCACTGTCTCAGCCCCTTATTTTTCACTCATGAAAACTCCCAAAATCTGAAACAACTTTTGTCATGATGGGTGAAAATGACTTTAAAACAACGTATAGTTTGCCCTGTTAATGACCGGGACTGCGTGGGCACTGTGCCGCGCTGCGAACCCAATTCCGGCTCGTCCGGCAAACGACCTCTTAACAACGACCGGACATTGCGCGTACTCCAAACTGGGCCCGTTTCATCCGACATGCTGCCACGCACCATACCGGAGAGTGGCTATCGAGAGCCCTCTTAAGTATCTGAGGATGGCAGAAATATGAAGAACTCAGCATCGCCAGATTTCATGCCTCTTGCCGTCTTTGGAATTTTTACTTCTGTCAGATCTTCACCTTCCCAGGTAATTAAGCTGGAAAGGGTCAAATCATCACCTGAACACCATAATCTAAATTGTTCGTTGGATGCCTCCGTTCTCGCATTTGCAACCGTATTTTCAACACCAAACCAACAAAGCATTATAATTTTAAAATCCGCAGCAGTTTGTTGTTTCTCGAAATTTCGTTACTAGACATGGTCAGTGGCCTGAAACCAAGTTGTTTTGGGTGAATATTTTCCCATTATGTCACAAAAATGAATTATCTCAAAGATGATGAACATTGAGAATGACTGAAAACTATTTTCTAAATTTTTCTTAACGTTAACATTGTACCGAGGGTGATGACTTGACCTCCGGTCGGCTAAGCTTTATTGTACCTGGTGTTCACCGATTCCATCAAACCATCAAAAATCTGAACTCCATCGTCCAACAAAGCAGACGTTCTGAATTTTTCGCAGAGACTTGATGTTGAATACCAGACCTCTGGCTGTCAACGGAAAGTTGTGTTGCATCGTGATGATTGCCCTCATATGTGAGATAGGAGAACAATTTTTCATTTATTCAGTACGAGCTGTTCGAGGGATTTCTCGGAAGAATGGACGCCAAAAACTCAGGGACTTTTTGACGAATTCAAATTCTTACTCAAAAACCGCCCAAGCAGTTTCAAAGTTTCAGTCAGGACAGGGCAAAGGAAACTTTAGCGCCCTTTGTTTCCGTGCCTCACCACTGGGATAGTGTAAGATTTTACCAAGCTGGAGGGAAAGGCAGCTGCCTCTTTTACCCGCCTGTTGCGCCTCCACTGCGCCCAAAGTCGCAGATTCTCTAGTTGTTCTTGCAGGTCGCCGGCTGTCCAGGGGTCGTTAAGTGTTAACAGTCTGCTGTCTAGGGGTCGTGGAATGATGGCAGCCGGCAACCCAGGGGCCGTGAAGTGTCGGCAGCCGGCTATCCAGGGGCCGTGCAGTGATGGCAGCCGGCTGCCCAGGGCCCGTGAAGTGTCGGCAGCCGGCTGTAGGTTGCAAGCTGCTCGCCCTACTAACGCGGACCGAGTCGGTGTACCGGGTGGCCGCCGCGTGACACGGAGGATGTTTCCATGGCCATATTTAATTCGAGCACAACTGGGGTATTGATCACACCTAGCTGTCCCGGGAGGTTCTTGGGACCCCTTGGTCTGGAGAAAAAACGAAGACAGAGAAATGGAAGGGACTCCAGCAGAACGTTTGTCATATTTGGGGGAAGAGAGGCACGCTTTCAATAAAATTTGCATTTCAAGAGCCACGGGGTCGAACGCCTAGCCATGGCTTCAAAGACGTTTTGGTAAAAAAACTAGATCGGACGTTTTGTAAGCACGAAGGACACTGACAAGACTTGGAAACATTCGTCATTATGAAGAGAAATAGATTAATAAATGAAATAATAAAATACACATGAAATAAAGTAACGCAAAATCAAGGTTTCAGATCTTCTCATGTCAGGTCAACTGATTTGTAAAAACTGATCATTAATGCATGCCAACATTTGGCCCTCGACCTAACTTACGACCATATTTCGGGCCATAAGAAACAGGGCCTGGAGATGCCATACCAATGCAGTGTCTCACCTGTTATCTCAAATCCTTAGCACCATAGCCAGGACCAACCAGATTTGTCGACTTTCTTGTTAGCTCAACTACATATCATTTGCCTATGTAAACATTACATCTGCACTAGCAGCGATCAGTTTTCAACATAAGCTCGGGTATAACACATGCATTAGTACAGACAATATATGCCATGGGTTTGGGAATTCCGACCAGGTGGTTTCTCTTGCTATTACACTGGGAAATATGCTGAAACGTACATGTTAAACATGCCACGCGTTTGTGTCATTGTCACCGTTTGAATACGCGATTTGCTTAGCTGGAATTACAGAAAGCCAGATATTAGCACAATCTTTGCTCAGCATGGCACACTGCAGTTGATGAATGTCCAGTGTTTGAAGATCTTAAGCCAGTTTCAGCGGGAGCTCAGGTTAAGTCATTCGAACTCCCCAGGTCATTCGGGGCAGAGTTAATCCGGTCCGGTGGCGTGTGCCCGTGGAGACGGGTTTCCGTTCCTGTCTTAACCGGCCGACTCGGCGAAAAAGGCCGCGGGAACGGCGTGCCGGCCCCGGCCGGGGACGAGTTTGTTCAGGTTCGATTAACGGGACGTGTTCGGGCCGCTCGCCAGATTAGCGCGCACGTGTTCGGAACGTGCCCCCGGGGGTCCGGCGCCGCTGCAGACTGGGGTCAGCGCAGCGGACGGCAGAAATGGACTGGGGCCCAATCGTCGCACTCACTTGGACCAAAGCAGATTATTTCCGTATGAAACCAGAGGTGCCTTTAGGCTTCGATGATTACGATTTAGCATATCCATCTCGTTCTACCAACAAACCATTCTTTGGTGCTGTATCGTATCAAGGATTCTGAGGCTTGTCGCTGCGGCACTGGCCGAGAGAACATACGACGTCTCTTTTGGTATTTTTCCTAGTACAGATCTTCTGGTTCAGTCTGAAGAGTAAACTGCAGTTACAATGCACATATTCTTTGGGAACTGGGCATTCAGTGTTTCTTTAAACTCAAATTCTACAGCTTTCAGGGTCGTCGCCAACGGCGATCAGTGAACTGCGGTCTCAAAGAGTGTTGTCTTAGTTGGCACCTGGTCCATCAGCGTCTGATATACATTGGCCAGGGAGCCGTGCCACCGTCCACTCTCATCGTCCAATTTGAGATGATGCTTCGTTTTTCTTACCTAAAAATAGTTACACCGGAGAAAGATTCTGTGCTCTTGCATCAGCCTTACATCAACCAGCTCCGAAAGGAGCAAAGCGATCGCACGATCTGTGATTAGTGGAGAGGATTTTGTATGATTCCCTATCACCTACGTATCTGCATCGAGTTGGTCGGAAACCGCGTCATTTTGGCACCCTTTCCCGTCCGTAGATCGTTTATAAAGCTGCAGGATTCTACCTTTTCGCTCTTACTCTTGTCCTCTCCGTCCGAAGACGGGTGCGTGGCGAATGTTGCTAGACCAGTGTAAAATGGCGGGTGTAGCTGAGTGCAGACTCTGTGACTGAATAATGACTGAAGACTGAAAACGAACAAGCGAATATCGCAAATATCACTGTAAACAGAAGCAACTCTGCTCCAACGTCAGCGTACAGAACCTCAAGACAATGCAAGATGTACTGCAGTGAAGAGTCTGACGCTGTCACACAGGGTGTCGTCACACAGTGTGTGACGCCGCCACATTCCAGGCATCATGAATAAGGAAAAGAAGGCTGGTGCCTGACCAGACGGCCAGAACATTATTTAGTTGCTGGCCGCACTCATTCGCCGTTAATCCTACTTCCGTGCGTGTGGGGAAATCGAATACTGTGACGATTGCTCTGTCGATAGAGCATCGTTCGCTCCGTCCAGATGACAGGTTCGGGTGTCCTCGGCGTCCGTATTTGTCCCGCGGGTCGGCTGGCAAGCGGCCTGTAGAGGATCATGCTGACCACCAAGAGGTCGCGTCGCATTCTTGGCGGCACGTTAAACTTTAACCGCAAAATCCTCAATTACCTGAACTTGTGTGATCGGCCGTAGGGGTCATATGCAACAGACTATGCTTAAAACGAACTCTGACTCCATTCATTGCCATCAAAGGCAAAATTAACTCTTATACGGCAGGTTTTTTTAGCAGAAAAACTCTTGCCAGAGTATTGTTGCGCATCAGTTTTGTGTCGTTTCCTGAATATCTTTTTCACAAACTGCAGCAAAATACAAATGTTTTACATGGCCAAAGGCGTTTCCAGGAGCGGTTTTCTGAGGCACAGCAATTCAGTCTGCGATGTTTTTCGATGTTTGCTCGGGAGTTACGTCAATATGTTGAAGTTTGCGATGAGGTATGTCTTAAACATGTGTAATAAAATGATGCGACATTTAAGGTAGGGCAAAATTGAAACCTTCACCCCAATTTTGAACGATGGACTAGCGCAATGAGCAGTCTGTCCCGCAATATTTACTTGAGGTAGCAAAGTTCAATTATGAATACCGAAAAAGAAAAACAAAAGTGCTCTTCAGTGAGCTTGCGTTCGACTCTGCATGAGTATGGATTGTTTTGCCGGCGGTCGGCATTGCTGGGTGTTTTGATAAGAAATTCGCTGGTCTGGTCGGTCACGAAATCGTTCCGTTTCGGGCGTTTCAGGCCCCAGCAGCGGTGCATGTTTGATACATTGCACTAAAGAATGCACTTCGGATTTTTATGCTTGGAAAACAGTAGAAGGAGCTCATCGGGTGACTTGTAATACATTGAAACTGTAATATCATAAATTCATCAGGTGATAACGGCACAGTGTGCCACAGTATTGCCTGAAGTGCCGCTAGATTCCATTATTTGCGTGTGCCTTTGGCAAGAGTTAGATGTGCTCACCACGGATCCCGCCTGGTCATATGACTTCTTGTCAGTGAGTTTACCTCTAGAGTACACAACCTAAAATAAAATGTCCCATCTCAAAACGTGTTTTGAACTGAGGTAGCCAAGTTGTAGCCTTTAGTCCAAAGTCAGTTTGTAATATACATCATTTGCCAGCTATCTACATTTCCGGAGGTGCAAATCAATGTCCCATTGCCCTATTGGACAGTGTTGTGTTTGCAGCTACTGCATGGCGTCACGAGCTAGCCAGACCCACAAACGCTTCCGTTCGTCGGCTTGCGCAGACCCGTTTGGCGTCATATCGGCAGACGAATAGAGAGTGCATTGTTTAGTTAATTATATGTTGTGAAGTTTCTGTATATTTTTCAGAAACATGGGTACTTGGATACCACCATAACCAGACCATAAACCATAAAATTATGCTTTATGAAACGACCAGTCACTCGGCACATATTACTTGATATATTTAAGGCATTTTGACTTAAAATTTTGTTTATGTGCGTGCAGTCTGGCCGTCATTAGAGAAGAAACAGTCGGGTGCCGCTGGGGGCTCCTGAGGGGCGGTGCCGACAGTGCCGCCACTGATCGCATGGCTCTTATAGCTATACGGGACGGAGGATCACGTCGCGCTATGTGCGTGACCGAATTTCGTTATTTTTGTGGACCGTAGGCAGGACGGCTCCTCCACGCCCGCGGGACCCAGTTGCATTACATACCATGGTCTCTGCGCTGCTTGATTAATCACTCCGGGTCACGCCACCCCGAGTTGTTTTTTTTACTATCTACTCCCGCCGCCAGTGCCGTTGAGTGATGTGTCTCGAGCTCCGAGGATGACGGGTAGGGAGCCAATGATGCCGCGTGGTTGAAATGACATGCAGGTATTCGAAGCTGAGAACAAGGAGGGGCTCGGGCTCGATCGCATTGTTAGTGCCTGGTCATCACATCCACACATCTGAAGATCACATCACAAGCCGGAATGTGCAAAACTTTTCTATGCTGTGCTAGGATGGTTTTCCCTTCATTCTGTGGCATCGTATCGGTATATGACAAACTACGATCTTTCTTTTGGCATAATTTTCAAAGCTGCCGCTCAGTAAACATTTTGTTTACCAGAGCGTTAGAAATCTTTCCACATTCTTGGCATTTTCCAGCCATGCAAAGTCTTAGATCGAGGAAGAGGTTGGCGTCAGGCTGAGAGATCAGAAAGGCACGCCATGTCGATTGGCGTTGATTATCGATGGTCTCGGCTGCAATGGCGCTTTGGTTGCTGATGGTTCGCAATGCTACACTCCTCATAGGCGAGGGAATCCTTCCAAAAACTGGGAGGCCAGGAGCCATATTATTTTAGTTGACCGATGATCGATGGAGGGAGGAGGTTGGAGTCCGACAAAAGACAAATCATTTGACCCTGTGTTAAGTGACATATAATTCTCTCTTTCCGCTTAATTATAAGAGATAGGAGCGTAATACGTCCCGCGGGGGCAGGCCTGAAATGGGACGTAGTTCTGAAAGAGCATCATGTTTAATGTCTCGGACACGCATATATAGTCAGAAAATCTACATTTAAAATGCAGTCAGAAAGTCGAGAGGCGGTCCTGCCAGGAATACAGAATACAGCTGCGCTGCAGATGTGATTTTATTTTCATCCTTGGTATGGACAGCGCAGCGTCTTGGCTTTCACCGATTACTTAAATGTACACTGAAAATGTACCCACTATCTGCATTTCATTCTCACCGTTTTGCGTTGCGTTCTGTTGCGTTGACGTTTTGGTGCCGTGTTTTGCCTTTACTTTCTAATTTTGAATGGTGCATTGCCAAAAATTGATCATTTGTCTTGTACCGTATTGATTTTTATATTAATTGTTATGTGTTTTTTTTTTATTCTGAAAAAGTGGGGACCGGGCACCATATTGTTGGCCCTCCACTTTGCAAAGACGGGACCATGGCCCACCCAACCCCTCCCCCTGTTCCTACGCCGATGCAATGAGCTGGGGTTAAAAATGTTTAGCTTAGGCGCTAGGATGCGCTAGTTTACATCAGAATATCTCACTGCCACTGGATATGGTAGCATAAGGTGCGTTGCCACTTTAGTTTTTTCGTGCAATCGATTCAATGATTCCTTTATAATGTAAACCGATTTAGTCCCCTAGGTATTGAGGTAGATCACTTGTGGACTAGATAAACCGCAATGCATGTCTAGATAGCTTAATAGCAAACCAAACAAATATTTATTTTGAAAAGTGGGGGAAGGGGGTAGTTAACCTTGCTGTTCCTGCACCTTGGGAAGTGGGGGCGTGGCCCCCTGGCCCCAGTTCCTGTGCCTATACCGCGGCTGATTGTTTATGCTGACACGGTGGCAAAACCTTCAGAACAGTCTGCTGCGCCAGACGGTGACAGTCGCTTCGTGGTCGCGCGGCGGTCAACTCGCTAGCTAGTGAACGATGAATGGAATCACCAACTCTCTATTTCTCTGTCTTCCTTGCTACTCTCTCTATTTCCCTGTGTCTTGACTGGAAATTCTTGGCGCGATTTTACAGAACCACTGGACATCGAGATGGATCCACCCGATGGCTTTCGCCCGCGTACTGGGCTGCGATAATCGCGCCTGGTATCGACTAGCTGCACAGCGAGGGAAATCAATAACGTGACCGCAATCACTATCCATTTTAAGCGGGCAAACAAGGGTGACCGAATTACCGGCTGCGCCAACACGTGCCGTCGGACGGCGTTAATATGTGAGGGCCACTCACAAGTGTCGGCAAATTGCGGGCCAACGCGGCCGGGACTCGCACAGCGACCGTGTGCGTCGTCCGGCGCCAAATGTCACGAGGCCGCAATCGAACGCGCCGTGCCGGGGAAAGCGTTCAAAACGGGGTCAAAAGCCGGCGGCGCTCGGTGGGTGGCAGCGTCGGCAGGCCCACGTGCGGGGCCTGGAGACCTCATGTTGAAAGTGCCGGCGGGACAAGCTTCCGAAAGCTGCGCCTGTAGCCTGAACAAATCCTCGCAAACAGCTGAGGGAGTCGCCATAAACTGAACAGGTGAATACCTCGACCGATGTGCGTAGTTTCTGGTAAACACTGAAAGGCAGAAGTTGAGCCGGCTTAGTAGAACGTGCGTGTTGCAGCTGTTTGGTTTTGGGACAATACTGTTTGCGGGAGGCGACACTGTCGATCGCCAGTGAACTGGATGTTAAAACTACCTTGAAACGATACTGGAAGTGTCGTCACCACGTCAGGTCCCCGCGTCACGGCCGATGCCGGCTAGTTTTGGGTGCGAGGCGCTGGTCTCGGTCGGTCTTCCCGCTGCGGCGGCAGCGGGTCTGCGGCGTCTGTTCCCGGGCCGAGCTGGCGGCCGGCGGACGCTGCAGCCGCAGCCGGAGCCGCCGGTGAATTCGTCAGCATGCCGTTCCTTCGTGACAGGGCACCCTGTGCGGCGGTATAACGAACGCGGCCGGCGGTCACGGCTCCTGAATAAGTGATGTCGTCTGACCTCCGGTAATGCGTTTCCGCCAGGATGACGTGTTCACGGAGCTCTCAGACCTGTTTCCGTTCACATGTCTGCGGCAGCAGCGCTCACTGGGTCGAGCGTCTGTTGAAAACGTTGTCAGTAGTCCGTATGATATGTCTATGATACCATGCGGTGGATCTCGCTTGACATCTACGCAGGGGTGATTCGCGCACCTTGACAGAGTTGCAGGCCTACCGACCAATTTGAGTGACCGAGTAAAAACCAAGATTCCAACGATGCCAGAGTTGATTTAGCTGAGTAGTTTTGGGTAAGCCGGACTGGCACCTCACTTCTCGTCTGTTTTTCCTTTTTCCATGCGGAGGCCATTTGGCTGGAGCGTTTTTTCTTGTTCCAAAGCCAAACCGTTGACGCCATGGCGGTGAACTCTTATGACTTTTGCTCTGTATTCTTCGTACAAGTTATACCAAAATTTGGGTATCCTAGATTGGCCAGGAACAGTCCTCAGAGGCGTTTCTAGGAAGAATGTTGGACCAGGCTGTGGTTTTCTGGACACGTGCTGGCCAGGCTAGTTAGCGGTACTATAGGCCAATATCTGACGACATTACGACCTCGATGCAGGACATTTATGATGCCTCGTTGGCCGTCCATTTGTGCCAGCAGGCTACCGAGGGCGGATACACGTGACATAAAAAGCGCAATGCAGTGTCATGTGTAACTGGGTTTTGCGTGCTCAAAATATAGTACTGATTGATAACGTTTTTGCCTACCATAACATGGATATAAAGGATAAATGTATGTGAGGTCCAAGGAAAGGACTAGTTTCAAAACCAAACGGGTTAGCGATTCGGCACGTTTCGCGCATCGTACGTACCGCACTGTTGCGCAGCCAGGGCACCGGTAATTTTCCTCGCGCTGCGGTCCGTCGTCGGCGCACGCTGTGCGCGTGACGGGGGATTCATTGCCAATAGGGATAACATGTAGAACGTGAATCACGAACAGCGCCAAACTCCGTCTCGGCTCCGTTTACTTTGGTCGGCAACCAAGAAGAATCAGATCAGCTTGAGATGTGCCAATTTAGAACGAGCATTGCATGGGTAATCACATGACGCACAACACGTTTCAGTGCGCCAAGTTTGGACCAAGCGCGAACAGAGGTAATGTGAAAAAAAACTGTTCCTTAGGGTTTTTCTTAGGATTGGCTGTTGTGCTAACGATCCTAAGAATTCGTTGACTGGGAAAACACCACGGTGTAGCTCAATGTACCGTCTTTCGTTTCTACCGAGAGCTAAACACTCTTACCTCTCGATTCGGGCACCATGCCTCCTGGAAGCAGAAAATTTACCTATTCCAGAACCCCTTATGATCCGATTTCACTCCAATATTATGCAGAGGCCATTTACCCTTTACTACGAAAATCCTACGAACCTGAAGCCCGTTTTTGGTGTACAATATCCATTGAAACGGCAACTTTATTTTGTTGCGATTCGTCTGTGTAAAGCCATGCATGTCCGAACGTAGATTTTTCAAAGAAAAAAAACTTGTCGAGTGCAGTGGCTGGCTAAATTCACAGCTAAATAAACGAACTCAGCCACGCATGGCTCAAAACCTGGGGTCCGCTCAGCAAAAAAAGTTTCTTTTCGTTTGCAAGAGGGTATCCTCTGCTGCACACTGTTTCGGCAACCCAGAGAGAATGAGACTCAAAATGGGCATCATCTCGCAGGAAACTGACCACAAAATCGTGTACCAGCGCGCATTGGTAAAACTACACGGGACATGTCTTGTACAGAGGAGCAAAACGGCACAGTTGGGGTTTTAATATTTCTGCGTTTAGCATCACGTACGGAGTCGTGCTTCCGTGAATAGGAAAATGAACTTCAAATGCAGTCAAGTGGAAATGCAATTAAATGAATTCGCATACCACACGTATCTGCATCAATTTTCCATCATCAATGGGACATATACCTCATCCCGGGGCTCATGTGGCCTATCACGCACGAAACTTAAAAAAACACGTCACTTTCGTTTTCAAAACCTGGATATAAGACCCAACGGAAGACGGACTCGAAACTTCGTATCGTTGGGCATTAGGAAGTGCAGAGTGGTTCATACGCCTCGCTTAACGAAGTAAGCGGCGATCCCTAGTTGCAACCATTTGTATCGGGCTTTTGCCTTCGGTTTTTAAGAACGTAGTGTGAGAGCCCCGTTAGGCAGCCGCATTAGTTTCTGAGGAGCTCCGAGTTCATGTGCTCAGAAGCCATCTAAGCATCCGCAAAGCCAAGTCCGTATGCCGCAAGTCTGGCTGTACCTACACTTTTCTGAAGACTAACACACAATGTAGAGCCGGAATAATGACCCTAGGAAAAAGTGATACATGTTAACAAAGGCATAGTCTTAGGCTTCAGTGCATCGGCGCTGCATTTGGTGTTACATGGGGATTTTCTGTCCAAGTACCATGCATGTTCGTAGATATAGTTGTATAATACCAGGAAAATATATGCGTGCACAGAGATGCTGAACATATAATGGTTGCGTTCGCCGTTGTAAAGGATTATGTAGTAACGCTTGACATATATGGAATGTTGATAAATGTATTTTTTACGAATGAACTAATGCTCCTATTCATTGTCTTCGTATGTTCTCATCTTACAAGCCTCATCACACTGTAGGTTATATGACGCCATTCGTGTCTGGTGTTGTATTGATAATACCCCCGTATAGCTGAAGCCAGACAATTCAAAGTTGCATTGTCTTGACTGGAGCGGATGACCCGCTTCGTCTATGTCTGGCCATTAACTGGTTAAGTACGCGTATGTAAACGGGTATTGATCAATGGTGGCCTACTGGTGTTTAATAACACGTTTAGGACCAGGGCATCTGAACCCGATCTGAGATGGTCAGGATGGTCTCGTGTTTACGAGTGGTGCTCTGAGGTGCCGGGATCGACTTATTTAGATTCAATCATGCCCAGTGTTCTGCAGACGATAAGTAGGCTCATGAGTTGTGAATATGTGGCAGATATGACGCATCATTCTTTGTCAAGTGGCAGCACATGTCATTTCCTCCACAGTGGTCTAGAACTTCTTTCGCTGATGCTTCTTTTGATAAAACAAATGGGGACTTTGCCCAACAATGCGTTGTTTGTGTATGAAACGAAGCATGTTTTCGTGTTCCGTCATATTTTTGAAAGCAATCCGCTTGTAGCGATAAATGATTCCGCACTTCAGCATGAAGACAGATACAACTCAGTTTGTAAACATATATATGTTTACTTTTCCAGGTAAGCATCCAGCGTCGAAGAGTAGATATGAGGTGTGCGAGCTTCTCTAGGCAAGACTCCTGTTTCGTCAACTGTGGGTGTGGTAAGAAATAGCCTGACGTAAAGTGAAGTGGTTCACTTTAACTGTGCGGTAGAATCAGATCCTTGTGCTAACCTGCATTTGAGCTTTACTGATATGGAGATATATTGCTGCTGATAGATGTGTTCCGTTTCAGCAAACACATAAATCATTTGGTAGATAATTTGTAAAAAGTCGGGACCGCCATCGTCTTTATGTCACGCGAGTCGGCGGATGAGGCAAAACCTTTGGGAGGCGTTTTGCCCATTACTTAATTGCATCAAGCGAAACGTCCGGTCTTTCCCATCACGACTGGTCGCAGTGCTCTGGCCTGATCGATAACTGTTTGTTTTGCGGTGCTGCGCCGACCGGGGTATGCCTTATCCGGCCTGTTTTCGTGTGGCGGCCCCAGAGCGGGGCGCTGCGCGACGTCACGAAAACAGTGAAATGCTTCAGGCTTGCTAGTCGATGACGTTAATGAACCGCTCACCGCTGACGTTGCCCTTTGGTTAGGACCCCGATGTGAACATCGGCACCTAAGGATCGGTTTCATGAAGTGCTACGATTCCCGATGGCGTGCTTTGGTTTAGCGGAATGTGCTCAGCACTTGTCACCGAGTTAGATGAACTGATGGTCCCCAGTTGTGTGCTCGATTATGTCGACATCAGTACCATTGCTCCGTCTTTGTCATATTTTAGAACCTCTTTAATCATGATGAAATGTAATGTAAATAACTGAAAACCTTAACTACGGCGTGCTTCCATGAATATATAAGTACACGTAAACATATATAAATCCGTAATATACGATATATATATATATATATACTCCATCTTGCCAGAATGCACGTTATTTTCAATTGTCATTAATATACCTCAGCCAAATTATACCACCCTGTATTGTATTGTATTGTAAGGCATCAGGAATTCCACTCATGCAAAAGAAAACGTGTGCCTCTTACATTCCGAGGTCAAAAGGTTACAAAAAAGTCAGATATGGTACTAGGTAGTGCAGTCATACGCTCATACACACAGTCAGTCAAAGAAGAAACGGTATGGAAGAAGCAAATGGTGTCACAGAAATAAAATGACGAGCACCAGTCACGCAATTATCAGTGAAAACCGTTCCATTCTATTAAGCGACGTTTCAGAGTAGTCTTATAACGTCTAGGTGAGAAGTCAGTCGTACCTTGAGGTAAATAGGTATGGCCTGTCACAACACGGTGAGCAAAGCGCCGTTTGTCGGGCTCTGGTCTCGAGTGGACCAGGTGGAAGAGCTGGTCCTAGTGCGTCCTGCGGCTGCGTGTGTCTCTGCTGCGAACAAACATTTCGGCCACTGAATTCGGCCCGCCGCCAGACAGCACTTTGTGCGCGAGACTCGAAGTGCCGCTGGTGTCTAGCATGTTCTTATTCAAAATAACATCTTCCGGACTCTTCAGCTTCATTGCTGTTTGTCAGTGTTATAAAATATGGGAAGAACAAATCAACGCACTAGGTCGTAATCGGCGAGTTATTAAGCAATGGGACGTTCAAACGAAACTCCAACCGACAGATTGCTTTGAAGCCGATGAATTGAGTCAGTCAGTCAAAAGCTCTAAGTACCATAGATGTAAGAGCAAATTTTTTATATCTATTAATTTTTGATCGTTATATTCAGTTTTCTAATTTATATCATAACTTAAAAGCTGATGTCTTTGCATATCAGTGCAAAATACGCCGAAATTATACATACGTTTGGTGCAAATGCAAGGCAAATACTGTGCATAAGGCGATCAGTTGCTAGGAGAAATCACGTACAGGGTCCTCTAAAATGAACATGATTAGAAGGTGTCGGAGAGTAGCTAATTTAAACTGATAAGCATTAACGGACAAACTGTCTTTTTTTCAAGAAGTGCATTCTGATGTATTCTGAACTTAAATTTTGTCCAGCTCATGATTTTCCAGCAGCAACAAGGTACCTCGACTATAAACATCGCACACTAAGCACTTGCGTATGTTTGCCGGCATATTTGGTTAGTGCGCGTTATATGAAACTTCTGTACAATATAACTTTTACTGTTTGACGCCAAGGGCCATCTAGCTTTATTTTCCCATTAGTTACTGCTGAAGTTCAGTCAGTGAACACAAATAGGAAGTGTGCAGATGTGAGGAAGTGCATTTGGATGTCCATGAAAATCAGAATTGTCATACATCGCAATGCAAATATTCTAGAAATGAGACTCAAAAGCCGCAACATTCGGAAGGAATCCTCGAAAATTCCCCCAAAAGCCAATTTTTCTACCCAACGGACGCTTTGCACTTGCCTCAAATTTAAATTTATGCCGTTAATGTTTCATCACACAGCGAATATTTGCGAAAAGCTGTGCTGTCATTAGTTGTTGTTCATCGTCATCATCATCATCATCATCATTGTCAAGTCAATGGTCGTTTGCTGTTCAGCCTTAAGAAATTATCTTAGTCGTCCGTTCATGTCATTTTCAAGTTCCAATCGTACGTACATAAATACCATCAGAGAACTTCATTGATCGGCGTCAAATGTTGAACAGGCATCCAAATATAAACGAATCAGTTTTCGATAACGTTTTGACTCGTCAACCATGGCGACAGCTGGACCAGATGCCTTAAAAATGCAATGTGTTCTGCAGTACGGTAGCGTGCTTAATGATATTTCCTTTTGTGAAGATAAACAAACCCAGTGTCGCTAAATATTTATGATTTGTTTTTTGCAGTTTTGCCACTTGCCATTTCATGCCTTGAATTCTGTATGCACAGGATGAAGACAAGCTGTCAGCCTGTGACACAGACCCCTATCATATGTACCATATATACCACATTATATCGATTTCCGTCACCAGTGCACTCCTACAAACGCACACGTAAACGCACGTCTGTGTGTGGAAGGTGGGGAGGGCAATTTTTGAACAGTTCGTTTCATGTAACACCGTAGACACTATGCTGACATATAAAAACATCTATCTTGCATGCTCGTTTTGTACCGGTCTGATCCCTCTGAAGGCGAAGGCAATGCCGAGTTCTTGATAACGCGTTACCGACGTTTCGGCAATGGAATTCCCTCTCTCTCTCTCTCTCTCGCCTGGCCGCCGTCTGGTCAGCTGCCAGACGACCACAGACTTCGGCCACCGAACTCTGCCAACGTGTCCACGGACTGGAGACTCGACGGCTTTCCGTAGGGCCTTGGCCAGCTCTTGGACAAGGCCTGGGCAAGGCCCCACGAGCCAGCGCTAGGTCGGGCGGCTCTGGTGTGGACATTGTCCGGGTCCGAGCCAGCGCTGGGTCAAGCGGCTCTGGTGTGGACATTGCCAAGGTCCGAGCCAGCTGCAGGTCCGAGCCAGCGCTGGATCGGGCGGCTCTGGTGTGGACATTGTCCTGGTCCGAGCCAGCGCTGGGTCGGGCGGCTATGGTGTGGACATTGTCCAGGTCCGAGCCAGCGCTGGGTCGGGCGGCTCTGGTGTGGACATTGTCCAGGTCCGAGCCGGTGTTTGGTCGTTAGGCGGCTCTGATATCGATCGTTACTGCGCGCATGTCCCGCTCGGTGTTTACCGATCCGATATTAGGTTTTGCTGCCGCTGCAGCGTGCCCAGGGAATCAGAGTCGGTATATGACCTCCTTGTTAACGTGAATAAAGGTCACGTCAGGCCGCTGAGGCGTGTTGGATGGCGTGACATCGGACGAATTCTCGTGTTGTCAATGGTTTTCTGCAAAAGGCTGCACACAATGCGTTTGCTTACTGCCGTGGTCGGACCCGCTGACCCCATACGGGGTCACCACGATCCTCTGAGGTTTTGCGAAAGAAGTTCCTAACGACACAACATGCTGCACTGAAACTATGCTGTCAGTCGCCTAGAAAAGGCCTATTTTAAGACCAAATCACGGGGGGGGGGATTTCGGCCCGTCGAATTATGGGTAACATAAATACAAAGTCTGGGCGTTTCGTCGACGTTATTTTGTCTTACCCCGTCGGAGGTCAGTTTAGACGAGCTGGTGTGGCGAGCCCAGCGGTCGCAGGTGGCTGAAACTTGGCCGTCTTACGGATTTGGTAGCGCAATGCATTATCTTAAATTTCTGAAATTCGGGACGTCGGGTTGGCGAAATCTCACACAATTACGAAAAACTTAGACGCACGCCGCTTCCGCGCGCTTGATCTTGGAAACAACGGGTCGCACCAACACAAAACCGGGTGCGTTCGACAAGGAATCAAATTGAATCGCATGGAAGAGGCGGAGCCAGTATCGGCAAGTGGTACGTGCTGGCCTCGGGAACACGAAAATTCCGTTTTGCAAGGTTTCAAAATGTGGCTATGGTCTCGGAAACCGTTAAACACACAGACCCGAGGACACTATGACCAGCCACAACAAGGTATTGGCATGACATCATTAAGTGGAGTCAAACTCATCCGCCGAACGAAGTAGCGGCGCGCGCTCTAAGAGGTTTTTATTGTGGTTTTGAATGCAAAAGCGGCAATGACTGACACGAGATTGGAACCAGTGGAAAACCCGTTCTTTTGTCGTTCCGATGATTCCAAATATTAATTAGATTTGCCGCTGCCGCTCCGCCCATGCGACGCCACACGAACCAATGTAAGAGGCGATTTCGCCCATTTTTAATTGAGCTCGAGACCATTGCCAACCGCCGACACGACGTCGTTCCCGGCGCCTAATCGCTAACCGTGGTTCGCACCGAGACCAAATCTGGTTCGTTCAATAGATAATCGATTGGAGAACACCACCATGTACAACATCACGCGCCAGGACCAGCACGCGGTGCGTGCTGGCCATGGGAGCACTAAAAAGGCTGTTTTACAAACTTTGCCAAATATGGCGCGGTTAAATCTAACCTTCAGCTATAACAACTCGGCGACTATGTCGCCCCACGTCACAAGGTACCGACTGCATATCATTCCATAGGGCCGACCTCGTCCGCCAAACGGGGTAGCCGCGGCACGCGCTCAAAGTGGTGGCATTTTCGGTTTTCTTGCTCTATATGTTAACATTGTGATTGCGATGGTATGGAGGGCGAGATTGTTGGCGAAATTAACACCAGAGGAACGAAAAGATTTTGGTCGTTTTGACGCAGCCGTAAAATAACCATAACTCATCTAATATTTACTGCTATGGCACATCAGGTAAACCCCGTGCAAGTCGTGATTTTGCGCAAAATCGACATTTTCCAAGATATCTGTGTTTGATTGAAGATTGTGGTGAAGCCATCGGGAGCGTACCGTTAAAAATACTACCACTATGTTCCTCAATTGGTGAACACGCCATCATACACCATCTGGTGTGTCGTGTGGTTGGTACAAAAAAGGTCTGCATGTCGCGTTTTTCATGGTTCTTTTTGCCGTTCCCAACTGAAAACCAGCTCCTCTTGCTCTTAAGAGAAACTTGTATGATTCCATCGTGCTCGGTTTGACCTGGACGCTAGCTCTACTTTCGGGATTTGAGATAATTATTTGTAAATATATATAAAATAAGATAATCCCAGTTATAGGACTAAAAAATGTCGCCACAATAGACATATAAGTTCGGTTACATACAGACGCAGATCGACAAACACAACCACACAGAGCCAGATGGATATTGGAAGACAGAGACAGATACAGGGAATGAGACGAAGACAGAAAGAAGACACAGAGACAGACAGAAACGAGTGACTGCGGGGCACAAAGAAAGACTTAAATTTGGAGGGACTAAGGGACACGGTGGAGACCGGCAGAGATTGACAGAGATCGAAGGACCGACGGAGATCGACGGAGACCGGTGGAGAGCGGCGGAGACCGGTAAAGACCAAAAGAAACCGACGGGGACCGGTTGAGGCCAACAGGGACCGAAAGACATCAAATAAGACTTAGAGAGACCGAAAGACTGATGGGCTGATGGAGGCCAAAGATGATGAGCAAAGACTAATGGAGATCGAGCTAGATCGAAAGATACCGACTGAAACGGATGGAGATCCAGGGGCACCGAGGAAGACTTGTTGACGCCGAGGGGAACAGGCAGAAGGCAAGCGACCTCTACAGAAACTGGAGCGGTGAAAATTCACGAAGAGGGAATAAAAGAGGAACATTTTGTACCTGTCCAACCCGAGAAAGCAAAAATCAGAGCAGGGATGTGCCAGTGGCTGCGTCAGACCCCATACGGCGCGCCGCAGGAATGAACATTAGTTCAAAATATCCGTAGAAAAAAAGATTCTGACTAAAGCGCACTACGTTTTTTTCACATGACATTTTAAATAAACAGCGTGACGCAACGTAAACGAAGCGAACGTGCATCCGAAAGCGAAATGTGCGGACATACGACCAGACCAAACGGCCGAAAGCAGTTTGTTTCCATGGAGGCTCGCAGCGCGATTGTGAAACAACACTGAGCGGCTTGATCAACTGTTCAACAGAAACCAGACTGCAGCGAACCGGGCGATTGTCGAACGGTGTTGGAGTGCTTGCCAGGAAATTTTGCGGAGACCAGACTGCCGACGTTTGGTTCAACATACAGACCAGTTTGTTGGCTATGAAGTATGCAATGCAATCCTGGGGCGGTCCGCCTGAAACTTGATTCGATTGAAAAATTCGGGGTTAACACGAACACGAACACGAAAAAACGACCAGTGCGTCCGAGAAAGGCTTGTGCACCTTGTGGCACACATGGGGACCAAGAGGAATCGCTTATTGGGGGTTTCATGGGTGCGGGCAAGCCTGCCGAAGGCCGTTGGCTGCCGCTGCTATATCTGATCGGCCCTCCAACCGGATTTGCCGTATTTTTGCGCGATCTGTTTTACCTCCCTCGCGATCGAAGCAATTTATGAATCTGAACCAGTCAGAACCAAATCCAGCAGAATCACCACAAACATGAAGAACCCTTCTTGGTTGTCCTATATGCGATTTCCTACATGTTATCCTTCTCGCTTCTTTGCACTTACCTGTGCTCTACACAAGGGCTAAAGAAGCATGAAGAGCCCTTTTTGGTTATCCTTTATATACCCTGTATGTTATCCTGTCCTAATCTTTGCACTTATCTACGTCAATCAAATTCCAGCTGGCGGAATTTGAAACCTGTCCGACGTTTTTCTCCAAAAAAGAAAAACGGCTGTGCGCTCGTTTTCCGTTTCCATCTTTTTATTCACGAACAGTTGCCTCAACATGCATATATGCTGCACACAGTCTCTGCCTGAAGTGTGTCAAAGACCTGTTCCGGGGAGCGCTGCTGGCAGAACAACGTTTTACTGGGGGGGGGGGCGGATTTGGTGGTCATTGGTGGGGATTCCCCCTCGATTAAGAGATTAAAATAGGCCCTGGCTCAGGGTCATTGACCATTGACATCTTTGATTTCCGGACCCCAGTCTCCACCAGTGGTTTATTAACATTCACTCCAACACGACCATGACACATTTGGATACTAATGCAACCCCGAAAGGCTCGGCCAAAAATAAAATTTCTGTTAAGCAACAAAGAGATCAGATCAGTCATTTATCAAAAGATGTTCGAAAAGAACGTAACATTATCATTTCTTCTCCAATGAGCTTCCGGGCCTAGGTGACAGCAAGAGCAAATCTTGCGAGACTTCGAAAAACATATTCTTTTACACGCAGGACCATGCACCCCACTGTATGCTACCTGACCGGAAACCGTTCCCACAGTCATATTTGACAGTAACTTTTGATCGACGTGGTCAGTCGTTTTAAAATTCTGAACACCCGTATTCCAGCGCCCGACCTAATTTTCTGCTATGATGAAACACATATGAAATAAAAATAAGTATTCTTATCATTGACTGGTGATACAACATTTCTGAGCAGCAGAGTTTGCTCCCTAGAAGCTTTTTTATGTTATTTGTTTATTGTCAGTCTTAGTGACTTCCCGTGGGCATAGGCTTTCACATCACAGCGTCAGTACAGAACACAAAACAAAGAAAATTCAGGGCACCTAAAACCCAGCCTTAAACATTGAAGGCTAAACACGCTGAAAACAAATAACGTGGCCAGGGTGCTACAGATCGTGACACCATGATGACATTGAAAATACAGTATGATGACCCAACATAGAGATGGAGTAATGATGAACAAGGTTTGGCAATGTAAAGTTTTGGTTGGTTTCGTAATGAAATAGTTTCGTAATGGTTTCGTAATGGAAAGTTTGACGAGTCCATTGACGGGAACACTTAGGTAAAGAGGTATAGCGATGCAAAGACGGTAAAAACCAGGACACTGTCGGGTGATAAAGTCACGCGCTAGTTTCATAAAATTGTGCAGTCGCTTGCAGTGGCGAACGGTATGTAGTAGGGCATTTCATGTCTCCACTACACGGTGAGAGAACGCTCTCCGACTGGCCTCCAGATGGGGCGGTAGAGGACGCCTGAAAGGTTGTGCCGTCGAGGGTGGCGTGCGTGAGGCGCGCAGAGATGTTGGGTCTTCGCGAGATGAGTTTCGTAACGTCTGCGGGTCGGGCGGCACGTTCGAGGTGCGATGAATTTCGATGGCGTCACGCAGCTGGGTGATCTCGGAGGTCAACCAACCCAGCTGTTTCCTTGACTCAGCGATGCGGTCTCGTTTTCAAGTAACGGTACGGGTGCCAGAGTTCGTTATGTTCTCCAGTCTCCCGCGCTGCTGACCGGTGCGGGAAACCCACGACGGTTACCAGTGCGTACAGTGCTCTGGATTCTGTAAGTGGGTCTCTGAGTTTGCTAAAAGATGTTAGGGAACACCAGCGACAGACCACATTGCTAGTCTGAAGGGTCCAGGTTAGATTTTTGCCAACTTGGATGCCCAGAATTTTGATGGTGTTGGATGGCCGCAAAGCGTCGCCCGCGCACGTGATCGAGAGCGAGGTTGTGCGCTTCGTTTTGGTTGGGGATCCGAGAATAACGAAGTCGGTTTTGGACGTGTTGATTCTGAGACCGTTGTGTCGGAACCATTGGGAGAGCGGCCCGGGTCGAGTTCGATGGACATCTTTAGTTCACCAACGCTGTCAGGGTCTGGTGCTGAGCTGTGGAGCCAGGGACGTAACCAAGGGAGGTGTGCATGGGGCCATGGCACTCCCTGAACCAAGCGATCTACACTAGATATGAAGCGATTTTACATGAATACGGAATAGTGGTCATATACGTATTACAGAAGCAGACATATGTTTTCCTGTGCGTTAATTACGAGTAAAACTGTACAAAATTGCTGCTTATCGTTAAGATTTTGCCATATGCCAGTGACATATCACAAAACTTGATATTTTCCTCCCCGCCTGAGAAAAATCCTGGCGACGGGCCTGTCTGGAGCAGCCATCATCTGCGTACGTGGGGATTTGGGCTTTGCTCGGCAGATGGCAGCTCAGGCCACTAGTTAAGAGGGTGAACATCAAAGGCTTAATGATATTGTAACGAATTACACAGAGAGGGACGTCCAAACGATGTGCTCCCACCCCTGACAGTCTGACAGCGGTTGGCGGAGTAGTCAGTGAACCAGTTTCTGATATACCCTACCAGCCGAACTTCGCCGCCGCGTTCGACGCATTCAAACGCCTTAGACAGATCGAGGGACCATATCGTGCTGGATCTGTTCGTTGTCCATGTTGTTTCTGAAGTAGCTGAGCATACTGCGAATCTGGTAAAACTCGGTTCGGGGGGTGGCGTAATTCAAAAGCTGGGTGCTCACAAGCTCGTCCACCAGCTTACTGATGACACTGAGCACGCTGATGGGTCTAAAGTTACTGGTCTTATTAGCGTCCCCGGACCTGTGAACAGGTACGATGGCCTGCTTCCAAACGGCAGGTTCACAGCCAGAGATGAATGAGTGACTAATGACATATACTCGGAAAATGTATGGACCAATCACAGTCATACATTAAAAAAAGTGTTCGAACCCATATCATCACATCATATCATCACATCGGCTTTCGAGTTGCCCATGCGACGCAGAACCATGCTCAACTCGCTCAGGGTAGCCGTGGACACTCGAGGAAAAAGGACTACAAATCACCGGTGGTCGCGGAGCCAGGGGTTCGGCTGGGTGTGCGCCCATGTCTCGGGTTATGGTGCGGCCGACGTCCGAGAAGCAGCGGTTGAAGTTGCCGGCTACATCGGCGCTGAGGTGGTGACTGGGTGCGGAAGTCTTCTTTGCAAGGGCGAAATTTTCTAATCTTGGTCCTGCGTTTCGAAGAGTCAGTAGGTGTTGACTTGAAGAAGCCGGCTTTGGCTGTCCGGAGCCGGTCAGTGAAGCTGCGCTCCAGGTCCTTATAGCGACGGTCAGCCAAGGGAGAACGGCAGACATCCTTTTTTCCCGGAGATTCCCGCTGGACGGCGCAGCGTCTCGCTTTCAGGTGACGCAGCTCCTTACTGTTTGCCAGGTATGGACATCAGACATCAGACATGCCAGCTAGCCCCAGAAAGCCATTAACGCTTGAAGTTTTGCCTCTGTACTGACAGGGACGTAGACGGCAGACCAGTCGGTCACCAGTAGGTCGAGGCTGAGGTGGATGAAGTTAGTGTGCTTAGGATGAAGTGTCGCGTGCTAATAAGATGGTAGAAGTGCACCGTGGTGCTTTATTCCGCTGAAACAGGGCGTTGATGACGTTAAGATCGTGATCGCTGATGTGAGATGGTGTCGCTTTTGCGAGGCGATCAAGATCAGGGACGTTGTTGATGATGCGGTCGATGACGGTGGGCATTGCAGACGGATGAGTGGCGTCGCGGATTGGCCGGCAAATACGCAGGTCCTGCAGCATGGTGGTGCACTGTGCGACGCCCGCCTTGGTAGACTGTAGGAGGTCCAGGGTGGTGTCGCCCAGCATATAGTGGCTTCTTGAGGCCGATGGCGGCCTCCAGCTGCTCCCGCAGGTTGGCTGGGCAGGCGGCAGGGGCGTCCGGAGGGCGTTAAATGGCGCCGAGGGTCGCCGACCTGTGCCCGAACCCGGACACCTTCAGCCACAGCGTCTCCGGCCGACTTCCAGGTAGTGACGTCAGCGTCAGGGGGAGGGAGGGGGTGGCACGTCGTCGCGGCCTGGGGAACGGCCAGCCCGCCTCCACGGGAGGCATGTCTGCCGCGACGCGGCACAGCGCGAGCGTTCCCGAAAACTTTGAGGCCCGGGAAAATCAGTAGACTGCTGACACCATTACCTGCCGTGATGCAGATCTCTGAGATGCGCTGGCGGTCCAGGTTGGCGTCTCTCATCGGACAGCGGGGGTGGCATCAGTCTTTGGAGAGGACATCAATGACCCGATATGGATGCGTCCGATCCGAAGCTGGCAGCCGGGGATACGGCCAATGCGGTCGTTGGCAGACAGTTGTCAGTGTAGCATGGCAGTCTGGAGCGTCCGCCGGGCTGGTGATGATGGGTATCTGTCGTCACCGGTGTGAGGATGCGTGGATGGCGAGCCTGCTGACTGCATCAGCAGACAGGAAGCCGGTGTCGACGGTCGGTGGTGGTCTCGATGTACCTTCCTTGGTTGGCTCCGCCAGGTGCCGCCAAGGGCTGTTAGTGTGGCGCGCTCTGACGGCGACGGCCCAAAAATAACCTGTCTGCAGATGGCGTTGCCTTCGCGTTTTAGGATCAGGTTCATCTCTTCGGTCTTCACATCTCGTCGACGGCCGCCATTCCAAGGAGCAGTTCGATAGTACTTGCAGGCCATAGGTGGGTCGACAACAGCAGGAAACGACGAGAAAAGAAGGAGGGCTGGGTACGGCGTCCAGAGCGTTTCCAGGGTCAGGCTTCTTAAAGCTTGAAGCCTTAACAAAAAAAGCTTCTTAATGGAATGCCAAAAAAAAAGAACGGGAAGAAAGCGTTAAATAACGCCTACATCAACATGAATTATAAAACCCAAACATGATAAAAAAATCATATGTATCACGAAAAAACGTAGCAAACTACTTGGCTTTCTAAGCAACAAATTCTCTCCCGAAGCTATGCCACGATTCCTTTTTTCATTTTCCTTTAAGCGCCCAGATGACTTTCGACGACTTTTTGACGATTTCGATGCCTTTTGAAAACAACAAACCTTAGGGGCTGGGCTGACAACGTTGACACAGATAAACCAGCACCCTGTCCAGCGGGACACTGGAAATGCAATCATAAACACGCACGGGTGGCCTGTCAAATATAACGTACTTACATGGGGGATTAATTTGACCCCCCTTAGATCTGAAAAATTCACGGGGCTAGGTCCACCAAATTCGCAGCGTAGATGCATCCTTAAAGGAACTCTCTTGTAGATAAATTTGATGTTTATAGAGTGTGACCTTCAAGGTGAAATGGGGTCAGATAGGGTCAAATTTGGTGCGGCTCGCCAGACTTTCGCTTGTTCCGCGAAAACCATTCGACAGCGCCAAGATGTATGAGCCATTTTCGTAAGTCACACGGAATTTCAAAAAATGGCATATAATTTGAAATGCTTGGGTCAGTGCTTATGCTAAATTAGTGCTTCAGCACAACTTAACTCATATGGCTATAATGTCACGACGTGCCATATTTTTTGTTTTGTGGTATCTCGGGGCTAATTCCGGTGGTGAATTCGAGTTTGGCAACCAAAAGTGCTAAACGGTTCAGATTTTTGCCACCAAGGCCACCCAAGCTTATGTCAGGTCAACCTAGGTCATTGACCTTAGGTGACCTCGAAAATGAAAATCGGGAAAATGTGCCCCACAGAGCCAGCTGCCGTTATCCGGCACAATTTTACCTCTAAACCTCTAAAGATTTAGTTGTGGTAAATAAAACTTCATTGCGTCTTCCAGCTTCGTCAGAATAGTACGGAGGTACGGAATGCTAGACCAAAGGTAAGGCCCATCTCATCCATTCCTCTTTGGCACCTGGTGCGAAATTCGTGTTGAACGCAGGAATCCGATTTCGTAGTCCACCACTGCATCAAGAAATCGAAATACCCCGACGATATCTGTCTTGTGGTAAGATTAGAATTAGTAAGATCGTTTGTGTAGGAAACGAATGAAAAAGAATTTGTCTCAACAGGGATCATGAACTCAGTTTCCTGAAACGAAGATGTTACCTGGAAATTTGGTTTAGTGGTTTGCTCCTCCCACTAATTTTATACCGATCTTATTCCCTTGATTGCACTGAGGACATTCGGTGACAACGTTTGCATGCTGTAATTAGTTATTTAATGGCCATCAGCGGTTTCTTGTGTTTCAGAATGTCAAAAAATGTTTTAGGTGTCCTAATTCCGAGAAATGAGATAAACCCAAATGGCGCTGGGCGTCAGTCTAAATTTTATTGCGCGCAAGTCTCAAATGCCCTCTCGCCAAATATATGGGCAAACATATGCACAACATGGATTACGGATGAATTCATAGCTATAATAGTATACTGTCCGGCGGGAATATTCAGTTTATATTTATTTTGTCGCGAATTTTTAAGCACTCAGTGTGTGATGTCCATGTCTTAATAATATATTGGGAAAAATAAGCGTTAATTTCGTACAGAAATAAATAATCGCCATTTTAAGACATGAAACATTGCCCTGTGTGAGAAACCCTGCTTTCTGGAGAATATATTTCTTAGGGTGGCGCAATATGACTTCTTTCCCCTGTACCAAAGTGATTTTGCCAGACACTTGCAAAGGACGCATTTACGAACATCCGCGCCAAGATGTACCCGGGGGAGGCATCAAAATGCTCCCGTATTTAAATAAAGGGAATGTTGTATGAATATATGATATGTATATATGTATAGTCCAAACGTTGACTCCGCATTGAATACAAATTGTGTGGTCACCTATAACCACCTATAACGAGAACGTGTGAAACGCAACAGATCGACGATTCGTGCATGCACAAGAGACACCATTTAAACCTATAGGCTTAGAACATCGAAAAACATTAGTACCTAGACACATGGGTAGGCCTGCGCATAGTGTACTAATGTGTGCAGATGCACGCTTTTGTGATTCAGGAATTGCAGTTGCGACCTCCATATTGAGTAAAAGACTTTTTTATTCTTTTTTTCGTATGTATTAAAAAATCTAGGTTGGAGCCAAATCTTCAAGTTCATAAGCTCACTAGCTCATAACCTCGTGTCATTTATTCTAAAAGACCAAACGAACTGAATGAATGAACAGAATGGAAATGAAACATTGCTTCACTCCACGAAAATCGCATTTGTAGCAGTCAAGTATTGGAAGCACACGAGCTCTGGAGGACCCAGGGGGGACATTTCGGCCTTGGTTCCCCAACCGCAGTTGGGGGAGGCTCTGTTACCGGAGGAACGGCAGTCTCATCCACGTTGCAGACTTTGGGTGGTGGGAAGAGATGATGAGCTACTAGGGTTACCAAATTCCTGAAGAAAAGGTCCACGTCAAACTTCCGAAAACCCTGTAAGCAGAGGTGTAGGAACTAGGGGGGGGGGGCAGCTGCGTTCTCCCGAACTTTGGGCATCATTGAACATTAATCCTGCCGGCGCATTCTTTCCACGGCGGTGCATGAAAAGAAACTAGGTAAAAGTTACGTTTGCCGCCCATCTCCACAGAGGCTCCGACGCTACTGCTTGTAGGTGACTGATACTGGTGGTTTCTGGTGCTCTTATTTCCAGACTGGAATGTCGCTTCATGAACAGCCGGATCCATTGAATGACGGCCACTCTGGCACTCCTGTGTAAGCTGTGGTTGACGTCTATTTGCAAGGGTGTCGGTGGTCGGCCATCGTTAGACCTGATCAGCTGATTGACGCGGTCCCGAAACGTTTCCGTGGGACTCTGAGGAGGTAGAAATGGGGAAATCATGTCAGTGATTGGATGGGATTGACATGTATTGTAAATTTCGCTAGTAACATCATGGACGATTACAACGTTGGCGATAACAGGCCCTCAACTTTGGTTTCATTTATGTACAAGAAAAAAATTATTTTGCACCCTTCCTGGAGACAGAATTCATTGTTAGCAGAGGCGGGTCCAGCGAGGGATATGGCGATGGGAACTTTACCTATTATGAAATCTAAAAACAGGTGTAAACTGTCGTACAACTTTTGTACCTATCTGTTCAGCGTCTAACCACTGCAAAATTTTGTTCACGAATATCAAAATTGATGTTTTATGATAATGCAGTTTCGAGGAACGTTGGACATGATGTTAGACTGGCGAATGCCTACTGCTTACCCCAATCGAACGGAAGCCTGTCCCAGACATTTCATCACGCACTACCGCTGTCTTGGCAAGCTCCAGATCTTCGACACCCCAGGAAGGCTCCGCGACAGTTCGAGGATTTGGTATATGTCATGGATGTGGGATGGAAGACTAAATAATAAAAATCAATATGGCATAAAAGCATAGACACCTCAGGAACAGCCACAGTTCTGGAAAGGGGGACGGGTGCCCAAATTTGGAAAACTTCTCAAAATTCGGCCACTATTTTTTTGCGACGCCTTAAAAAAGCACTTATATCAGCGTGAGGGGAGGCACCTGTCCCCTGTTCCCCCTCTGGCAGTGCCCCTGTTGGCGCCACGAAGAATTTTCAACTGCAAGGATAAAATTTCTCAAAAAGGGGCTTTCCTCTGCCCAAGGGGGCACTGCTTGGTCGAAAGTGTCCATTTCATAAGGAATGCATTTCATAAAAGGGCCCTTTCAGGAAGCATGAATATTGTTTAGAAATGCGCCCATGTGTACCTAAATGCGCCCATGAACGCCATTGGTATGGTCGTCCCTGTGAACATGCATCATTTTACAAAGCAGATAAAAATGGCGGCAGGGGTTAAAGACTGGTTGTTGACGAAAGCCTAAATATGTCCTCCTGAATATACTCAAATATATACATACAGATACGCAACATGCGCAAACAAGTTGTGACACGAACACTATGCAAAATGGTTTATTCAGTTTAAGAAACTAGCAAAATTTACAAAAAAAAAACTAGCGGAGAATGACGCTAGACGCGACGCCTGTGACGGTAAATGGGGAGTCTTCGAGATGGCAGTTCAGAAAATATAAACAATTACTCATACCGCAATTGGGCTGCTCTGTAGAGGTGTTTCGCGCATTTACGAACAGGGTGCATTATGGCTTCTCACCATTGTAGTCGAGGTACCTTGTTGCCACTTGAAAGCCAGTCCAGTGTGAAATGAAATGATAATGAAATGAAATGAAATGAAATACCAGTCCAGAAATGCATCAGAGTGGACATCCTTTAAAAACTGAAGCTTGTCTGTTGTTTGTTATCTGCTGAGGTTGGTTGCTCTCGATAATCTTCTTTTGATCGTTTTAATTTTAGGAGAACCTGCAAGTGACTTGTCCCGCAGCTGATCGCCTCTGCTCAGCCTTTGCTTTGCATTTGCCCCAAACAGACGCAAAATATCGGCGCATTTCGCATAGGTATAAGAATATAAATTTTAGTTTATGAAATTAGAAACTGAATGTCGTTATCGGAACTGAATATACCTGCAAAACATCTTCTTTGATATGCATTTTATTTTGAGGTTCTGGCACGCAGATCCATGCGTCGGCTGGAGTTTTCCTCGAACGCGCTGAAACGCCCCAATGAAACTGAAACCGTTTCTCTGATCATACGTTCCCAACATTTCTTACCTAACCATACCGAAAAAATAACCCAATACACATAAATCCACAAATCATACTCAGTCATATTTACCCAATCATACTCAGTCATTCTGTCCACTTCATTTGAGGGATTAACCATTCAAGGGCAGGTGATAATGCTATGTTGTCATAAGCGTGGTAAGCAAAAATAAACATTGCGATAACGGCGTTTCCATTCATCCCGACTGGTTTTGGCATTTGAAAAACTTCATGTGCTGTTTGACCGACGACGGGGATATAAAAAAAGTTAGGGGTGCTATTTTTATTCAGGGGATTTTTCAGAAGCAGGAAGTGCTGAAGCACTCCTTGAGAAAAACAGCACTGCTAGAGTTTCCGTGATGCTGGTGGATCTCCTGCCATCGTCAATGTAATTGCGCTAGTGTGGTAGACATGTGGCGCCCTCGCCCCATTTCCAGTGACTACATCTACCACGAGATGGCAGTGTGCGACTTAAACTCTGCTCGATTTATGCTGCCTCTGAATCGATTCTGCGTTCAAACGTTTTTGGACTAGGGTTCGTATGAGTTCAAACTAAAATGTTACAGACTTGGCTCGGACTCGGATTCACGAGGTGACAGAATACTGGACTCAGACTCAGTGTCAGGTGCACAGTATTGAAATCCTGGCCTCGTCCTTGCCTGAATGCAAAAAAGTTTGAATTACTCAGACGCAGACTCAACTAAGCCAGGACGAAATATGGTTCGCAGATAGGTTCAGCCTGAAGTAAAGTAATACTCAGTGACATCCAGTGTGTAATGCTCCCATGCCAAGATTACTGCATCCAGCTTTTAGTGCCAAAATACTTTGATACTCAGAAATTTAGAACATTTAGTACTCAGCAAATATTTGGACATATTACTAATCTCATACTTAACCATTTGTGCTGCCCCACTGGTGGATCCGGGGCCATGGTCTCCTGTTGTTGGAAAATGGGGCCAATATGTCTTTTGTCCTCCTGCCCTCCTTTTCGAACAGAAAACTGGGGTTTTGTTATTTTAAAACGTTTTCTTAAACATTTAAACTGTGAAAAATGACAAAACAAAGTGACCAAAATCTGATTTGTTGATGTTGATGTTGATGTTGACGGGCTGACATCAACATTTTCGGGTAGGTTTAGTTACGTGGGTGGAGATTTGGCCCGCCTCAGCACACGGTCTGCATCCACCATGGTGCTGACCATCACTTACACTCGCGATGTAAGCACCTGTGAAGGGTGCACTTTTTGGTATGAAATTCCCAAACCGAAATGACGAAAAAGAATGAAAAGGTATTCCGCGTCGGCCTCATTTTAGGTACTGTTGGTACCGTCTTTGCGACGCATCGCGGAAAATTTGGCATTTCGCTGCTGACGTTATGGGATTGAGGTTTTACTTTTTCTGTTCCATTTCATCACTTGCTCTCTTTCACGCTTGCTGCACCTGAGCGTAAGAAGTTTTCGTCCATCTTCCGTCCCCAGATACCATTTATGGCCACCACAAGAAAACCAAGCTACGTATTCTTTCACGCTATTTCCGTCTCATACGTACGGGGAAAAGAGGGAAATGTATGAGTACCTTGGTTACTCTTCTGCATAGACAACAGAACAGAGGACCTCAAACCGCCCCTTTTTGCACAGAAACAGGGAACAACTGGGACCACATGAACCAGGGTCTGCTTAGCTGGCCAGGAGCACTCCTGGTCAGGTACTCCTTCGCTTCATAAAGGCAGGCAGCTTGTACCTAATGGCCAATGAGAATCGGCAAACGGCGTACATTGTGGACATGAATATCAGAGCAATAGTATGGATGACGAAAAAGGAGAAATTCTTCAGACGTAAATTCTTCAGACGGGGCCATGGTCTCCTGTTGTTGGAAAATGGGGTCAATATGTCTTTTGTCCTCCTGCCCACAAAAAGTGCTCCCTGTGTCATACACCGCGTGGATCGATGCCAGTGAAAGCCCTGGACGTCCTCTCCCGGACTAGCCCATCCGCCCGTGTCAGTGTGTCTTTCTCTACAGCCGGCGTCAGGGATCGCTGGGCCTCTTTGCTGGCTGTGGCACAGGATGTGGCCATTTCCTTTGACGGAGGCGTGTGCGGACGGGTAGTTTCCTGCCAGTTCCGTGCAGGGACCACCGCATGCGATGTTTTTCGTGCTACGGACTAAAGTCATATATGGTGCCTCACCACCTTTGGTGTGCACGGGCACCCGACGTGGCGCGTTCATATTTTAACCAGTCATGGAGCGTGACGGTCCAGGGAAAATGTCTGCTGGATTTAAGGATGGTTTTCTTTTTGTCCGGCATTTCCTCGTTCCAAGTAAGTGCTATTCGTGAACCCTTTCTTAGCTCTGGAATCGTAACCGCACAGGCAGTCACGACCTGCTAAACCGCACGCCCCTGATTAAATTAAACCCACGTTAAATTAGCTACTGTTCATACCTTACGTTTTTGCCGGAAGATATTGCATTGTATTGCATGTATGTGATTAGTTGAACTGTCCATGCCAACCTGGTTCTTTTCAATCTTGATTGATGAAGAATCTGAAACAGTCAAGGGTCATCGACATAAACATTCATGTAAACGGCAAAAGAAAAAGTCATTCTGAGGCTCCCTTGAAGATGGCTTCAGCAACCAAAATTCAGCCTCTTCGCGCATTTAGTGGTTTCAGGCGCCTTTTAAACGAACCGTCCTTTTCTTGGTCATATCAAAATGTGGCTGGCCGGGTTCCGTACAAGTTTGCAAGCAGTACATCACTTCCTGTCAGCAATTAAGAATGATGAAGCTCATGGGTACCAATTACACTAGCACAGGGAATCACACCCTCGCGAATTCACTGTGCAAGGGTCAGGCAATGCTAATGTAATGAAGCACTGTTTTTACGTCAGTCAACCTGGTTCCCTTAAAATGTATAATACGTCGGCCAGTTACACAGATCTAACATGTCTTACTTCACTTCATACATATCGTGTGCGCATGTGTTAGTGGCGGTATTTCATGTGTTAGTGGCGCCCCATGCAATAACCTCACGTCGTTCTTTTACCCAGACAACATTCTGCGTGCTGACGGCGCTTTACGCTACCTGCGCCTCTATGAAAACACTTTGGCCGTTACAAATTGCATTATCGAGAAGATGCCCGACACCTCGTTGGAAATTGGGTTATGGAGTGGATGCCCGAAACCGTGGCCCTGAAAGGACTTTTTGGCGTTGGCCTTGAGGAAAGCTCTCGTCCCGTTCAGTTTCTGATGAAAGTACTCAAGGCGTGGCTGCCGAAGAACGTGCGGAACCGTTGGGAGCATGCTCCGTTCAGATTGATTTGTGCAATGGCTTCTTTATGGTCGATTGGATTGCAACCTTTACTCAAGTGAATGCGACTGCAGAATTTCGCTGCTTTCCGTGCCAGAAAGAAAGTAATGAAGTCAGTGGCGCTGACCAGCGGTAAAACGGTAAGGTCTAAATCTGTGGCGAGCTGGAAACGGCATACGATTCTGGAAAAGGCAGACAAGGGGCCGGTGCTGAACGGTTGGCTCCTCTGTATGACGATAGCCAGCATTGAGGATAATGACCCGAAATTTGCTAGAACTATGTGAGGCCCTGATCCAGAAATCGCATTCACTGAGATGTGCAAACACCTGAAAGACGCAGGCACGGTCTGACACCGCCTACGGTTATGAAAACTTCTCGTGCGAAAAATAAGAGCGATGCTAAGATGTCGACCGTTTTGACGTCTCGTTGAGCGTTTCTTTCTGAAATGCGTATTGTGCATGCGTAAAAACAAATGGATGCCAACTAAGAAAGAGACCTAGTGGTTAATAAGAAGTTACGAAATAGAAACAGGCGCACTGCAATTTCATCGCCATGAAAGTAAGTAGCGCACGTGGCATAAGCCGCATGGCAAGACGGCGTGCGAGAGGGCGGCTTGCCACAAGCTGATAAAGGGGAGGATGCAGGGGGTCCTCTTTCTCCTCAAGGGAGGGCAGCAAGGCGAGGACAACGGGCGTCGTGGCTCCAGTCCAATAGGAAAGAGACCGATGTCTTACGACTTAGAATGTCCTTGTTCCTGTCGGTGCTATCCCATCGACGTCAGTAAAATATTTCATTTCCATCAATCATAATGATGACATTTGTATTCCAAGTGGTGGTGTTATGAAACTGGAAGGGGTTTGAATGTTGTGGAGCTCAGATAACGATTACGTTGAAATTTGGCCACAGTCAGGACATTAAGACGTAAACATTTTTCACGGTTTTCATAACTGTGAATTCATAGCAGTTACTCCGCATGTGACGCGAAATGACACCTCAGATTTCAACTTTGATCTTGAATTAGTCCTACCTTGAAGCTTTAAGCCCAAAGTTTTCAGAACAACTCCAGCACTTAGGTTTATTGGAAAATTCTCCGTTTTTCAGTAAAGACGAAAAATGTTAGAGTCTTATTGGTTCTTGTGTTTAGCTTCGCCGGGATGAAAACGGCTGTAAGGCTATTGCTGTGCCCACGGGTTGAGGCAGGCGTCTCTCAACAACTGAGTCTGTACGCCATGGAGACCATCCCTCGCTGGCCGGTAGCAGGGCCCTGCCTCCTTCCGGCGTCGGCGGGCTGCCCTCGGTCGAGACAGGGACGCGCGAGGCTGCGCAGCGGCTGCGAGTCGGCGGCGCTGCGGGGGTGGCGGCAGTCTCAGCAGTAGCGCGCCGGCTGGCGCCCCGCGAGTGTGTTGCGTGCGGCCAGCTGCCACGGTCGGTATCGACGGTCATCATGAACTCCATGCAAACTTCTGGGGGAGGCGGGATCGGAAAGGGCGATAAGGCCATGGACGAAATGCACGTGAGTACCAGCTGTCGGGAGACTTGTATGGTACGCTGGTAACCCTTGGATTAACTGGCGAGCGGAAGGTTGGTTGGTTGTCTCCTTATTGCAATATCGTCTTCACCGAGGCCGGAATTACATTCGTTTCCGAGGTCGGGGAGTCATGTTTATTTACGGAGCCTTCTAAAGCATGGTAAGGCTGTAATTTGTAGTGAATAAACATCGTTTTCTTTCAGGAGTGGGAATGACAAACATCATTTAGCCGCTCGTGTGGGAACGACAAACATTATTTCCTTTCTTTCATTATTTCAACGGAACGTGGCAATTGCAGCACATACGCTGCACCCACACAACTTACGAAGGAAACAAAACATGTTGCCGAAAACCTGTGCTCATGTTTTAATAAACACAGGCACCATTTATGACGAAGCAGCAGCGTTTACCCAAAACGTGAACAGCACTGCAAATTTACAATTAGGAATGTCGTGCTCTAGCTTCAGTGCTTTATTAAGCAACGAGCGCCTTTAGGAAACCAATATATTCATTCATAAACCCCACAGGTGCTGTTAACTATAGGTCCGGTAGGACCCAAGCTCATCAGTGTTGATCTGAACCCTACCAATGTTCCTCTGAGCCGTACCAATGTTTTTCGGTATTTTAACCTGTTCCCGAACGGGGGGGGGGCAGTTCACTGCCCCCACTGAGGTTTTTCTGGGACTGCAAGAGAACCAACAAACACAGAGTCACGAAACTTTGTGTACCTTTTGCTTCAGCAATTTTACATCTCGTGTCAAAATTTTGACCTCAGGTCAGGTCAGGTGCCTGACCTAAGTCAGGTCAAACAGGCCCATGTCCAAAAAAATCTGGCGCCCTCTAACTTTTTCGCAAAACAAAATATCTCAATAATACTTTCAGGGATTAATGAACGTGATAGATGCAACAAATCTGCTATCTCAGATTTTTCGGATTTTTCCGGGTCATTCACCTAAGGTCAAGCCCATTTTTAACACATGTCGTCGCTTTTTCGGAAATTGGCTGAATATTTCATAACATTTTTAGTGTCGAATCGAGCAGACATCTAGTTTCTGTCATCGGGCAAAGTATCAATAACTTCCAGCCATTGAACTGAGGTCAGGTTACGATATAGTGACCTATATATATAGTCATATATATATATATAGATATTTATATATATATATAGTCATATATATATATAGATATAGTCACCCTATAGTGAGCCAAAATGTACCACCGTCAAAATCGGCGACGAATTACTCAGAATGGGTAGAAAATGGCAGTACTGGCTTGCACAGACGTAAATAATACCAGGAACTTCGAAAAGTTTGAAAAAGTAGCATATTTTGGAAATAAACAGGTTCTCGGAAATAAAGCTCCGCCAATTTTGTAGATTGGTAACTAATGAATTTTTCCAAAATTTAAACATGAAAAACCATCACAAGAACCACTAAGATCAATAAAATATACATCGATCGTCTTTTTCGCAAAAATAAAAGAACGCTAAAATTAGTTCCCGTCAATTTGTGACCGCATACGGCAGCAGCGCACGCCTACAGCTGCCGGGAAAAATGCCATGTCTGTAACTCAACGTTTCGGCGTATAAATTGAACTGGGAATGAATGGGAATGAATCTGGGAAAGTAGACGTGTATCGGCATCCGCGGACCTTTACTTGTGCGCTGGTGCCTTTACCTAGGCGTTTTTAGTCACAGTCCTTGAGATTCAGGCCATTTCTCGGTCTCATGCAGTCGGCTATGAAAAAACATATATAGGGCGTAAATTGCTTACATATTGATCTAAAACTAAAAATGAGAACAGTTTTGAGCTTTACTCTTCACAGGCTTTCGGACGGTATGCTTATTTTTATTGTGCGGCCAACCGTTCGTGAGTTAGGGGGGGCGGCCAACCCCCCCCCCCCTCAGTCGCCCATGTTTGAAACGGACCGACGGTCGTGCGCGGGTTAAATTATGTATGTATGGCACAAAAGGCGAATGGAAAGAAATAGAAACAGGACTCAAGGATTTCATACAACAGAGTGATCATTTAGATTATTAGCTGCTATTTTTGCACACGTACGCTCCTAACCACAGACAGTGTGAGGAGAAGATTTCCCATGAGGATTGATGTCAGGTGGATGAAGAGCCGGCCAGCAGAGTTCGATGAGTCTCAGGCTTGGTTCGAGTCCCAAAAAGGCACATGTAATCGGTTGGAGACCGAAACGGTAGGCCGCTCATGGGCAACCGTGTCGTGGGATCATGCAAAGCCACAAAATTACCGTTTGCAATCTGGTGCGATGCCTCGGGCAAAACTGCTCCATTTGGAAACGCATGGACACATGGGTAGCCAGGGTCCGCGCAGCAAGCTATTACAGTTCGATATATATAATTGGATAGATTGAAAAATGTGATAAGAAGTAAAAGATTGTCTTCGGTCAAAACAGAGTAGAATAACGCCATTGAGAAACTCACATTTGGGCAAAGGTTAGGTTGTCCGGCCCTCTGCTCGGCCCTATCATTCATTTATAGAAAATGACATCACTGATAACAGTGGTTCTAACCTGGGGGTATCCAAAGCTTCAAGGATTCGGCCTGAGTCAAATGGTGTTCAAGAACTATTCTTTGAAAAGTCATTCCTGGTATGGGAATGTGGGGTTGGATAGATGGGTCTCCCCCGGTTTCGCAGAGTTTTCAACTCAACTTTGTTTTTCCTACACTTCTCGTGCACCGTTTCAAATACGCTAGAGGTTATCGGAAAGACCACTTGTGTGTTGGGTTGACGCTGATCCTGTTTGGTTATGCTGATAAACTGGAATGCTTTCGACTTCCGGGTCCGCTCAGTGGTATTCTCGCCGTACGAAACCCAAACTCATACCCGGCGATACCCAAACCATCGCCAGACGAACGGGATCGGATAGATGCCACCCGCGCGAGGTTTTTATGAGACTGCTGGCGAACGACCAACGTTTAGGAGTTCATGTTTGCAGTAGCTGACCTTACAACCTTTGCATATCTTCCCAACAACAAAACGAAAACGCTAGGCGTTGTCAAATCACCAACTCCTGACGTTTTTCATGAGGCCTTTCAACCGGTGTTTTAGACGTGAAATACGTTTTGGGTCCTTTCTTAGGACTTTGACGAGTCCTGAGGTCATTTGATTTGTATGCAGGACTGTTTCAGCGTGTTTGACAGCATACCGGGCCTTGAAAGGTTGGTGAACTTTCTGAGTTCAAGTTAGGTCACTCATATGACCTCGAATTGCACTTGAACCTGTCCGATGGTATTTTTGGTGCCAATTTCAGTAAGAGAAAATATTTTCATCCTTTCCCATGACCAGAACTGTATTTTTTTATAACAAAACATAGTTGATGACACTAGCCGCACCATAAAAGATGATAATGATAACTGACTTGTGATAATGTGACGATAATTGGTAAATAACCTTGCCTCGTTGAAACAAGAACAATCACTGAATGAAAAGGTTTCTTTTATTTTTCATTTGATTTTGTTTCGTCCTTTTTTAAACGAAATCGCTACAAAGACATGGTTCGCAGGCATTTGTGATATAAAGCTACTGCTATGACGGCGGTGACGGCAAACGGCGTGATAATATAGGTCATATATAATACAGATAATACAACTCAGTGACCTAAAAGGTCACCAGGCTACCTGAAGGGGTCAAATGAAGTGTCAGTAAAGAAAGAAACGAGCTGAAGACTCCTTTTTGTCTTTCTATTTCATTTAGGGAGAGAAATAGTCGACGGGGCGGCCCTTCGTCGGGAGCGTATGTGAAAATCCTGAAGTCCGGCAAGGGTTAATTGGAGATAGCTCTGACCACGTCTGTTTCAGTCTCACGCAGGCTTCCCTAAAAAGAATACACTTTTTTCTTGGCATGCTTTTAAATGCTTAGGTACAGCTTGATTTAATTGAAATTGCATTGTTCCTTGATTTGAAACACACCACCATCAGTTTTAAAGTGCACTATTCATGACTGTCACCATATTTGGATCAAAAATTGTAGACCCGCTATAGTGATCAGAGCCCTTGAGCTCTGCTTTTCCAAAAGTCGGGAAATGTGCATCGCCCTTGTCGCCATCAGGGCGTTTTGAGCCCTCTGTGAGGGGTGCGGGACGGCAGTCGTAGCGGCCGCCCGTACAACTTCAAAATAATGGAGCGTTTAACAAAGCCGCACACCTTCCGCAGCTGTTTGGTAGGCGACACTGGCGCCGTTCCCGTCCACCCGAGACATACTGGCGATCGTTCGTCAGACTGACGGCTATTGAAAGAGCGGGCGGGCGGCCCTGCGCCGGCCGCGGCCGGGCCGTATTGGGTCAAATGCCAGCCGTGCGAATTACCGTCGGCGCTGGATTCCGTCGCCGGCGCCGTCCTGACAATGCCTGCCGAGGCGCGTCGATACAGAGCCGTAATTAGCGTAATGGCGTGCGGCGTGTGGAACAGGTCCCTGGCCACGACACGCTCACAAATGGCGGGAGGCCAGCGATGGGCTGGACCGAACTGTTCCCAGTCCACAGGGTGGGTTAGCGGCCTCATAACACAGTTGTTATTAGCACCATGAATGAGTAAGGCTGCGTAGTTTTTTTTCTTCAAAACGCTGGCGCGGCTCCGGCTCCAGCCACGGCAAGGATCTACTGAGACACGATTGGACACGGCGTGGCCTGATATGGACTCGGCTGGTCACCGCCCAATAATCCGCCATCATGCAAGCACATCTGCTATAATTTTAAATTTGTAACAATTAGAACAGCCATAAGCAACCATCATATATGACTGTGTGCATAAATACGTACACACACACATATATATATATATATATATATATATATATATATATATAAATGCCAGGTAGCCAACTCTTACTGTCACAGGCTTTGTTCTCACAGCGTCCATATGTCAGATCCGCATTTTGCTTTCATTCATTGAAAACACACATAGGCACGGTCTGCTTAAGCACAGTCCTGGCTCCAGGCACGCCGCGCCTGAGTTTATTATTGAGATTTGCAACTCTGCTAATCGGGCTATTGTATTCGTAACAGCAGTAGTTTGGGCATGCTTGGCATTTAGCACACGTCGTAAGAGGCACCGGTATACCTCACTTTCTGGTTGATAGCACGCGCTTCAGTAATTAACCCCCACCGGACAGGGGGGGTTTTTCACTCACGCTGACCACAAGAGAGGATAGGAAGAGGGGTGGGAGGATCCGGAGCGGCGACAGGCACAACACTAGTCATGCCGCGTGCGGCTCGCGACAGTCGGCGTAAGACATTGGACAGGCGGGATGCATAATGCACTCGGGACACTGCAGAGGTGGTCCATCTCTCTCGGACGGCTGCCGTGTGCCGGAGAAGTCCGATTCTCTGCTGAAGCGGTCCGGCGTTCACCAACGGCACGAGATCGCTGAACCTCTGAGCCCGTGACGCCACGCACAGCAGTCCGGCGGCGAACTCGCTGGGTCCGTGGTCCGGCGTAGCCTCGTCCCGAGTCAGACCCTGACGGCCGTGCCCTGGCGTGGCCGAAGCGGGCAGCATGGCAGCTGCGGCCGGGAGCGGAGCCGGCCGTCCGCCGCCCAGCCGCGCCGGGCCCGGGCTGACGGAGTACCGCACAGCGGCGCCCAGCCTCGGCCCGGGGTATCCTGGGAGTCGGAGCATCACAGGCCGTAACAGCTGAGGAGGTCACCGCACCTCGTGGCTGGCGACAGTGTCGATGTTGCGAGGGACCGTTCACTGGGCCTCATGCTGTCTGCAGGTCGGAGGATTGCGTTACACGTGTGCGTTTGGTGAGCCTCAGCGAACGACGTAAGCGACCAGCGAGGTTTGGATCAGCCCAGAAGCTGAGGGGCGTGGGGCACAATACAGTCGAATAGCATAACTCGCGAAATATTTGTCATATCCAATGTATCTTTCAAACTACGTCATTGCTGCCATATTTCCATTTTTCAAAGCTGCAATATGGGATCTCAACGCCACCAAACATCAAAAACATGACGCACTGGATTTCTGCACACGATACTGGGCGTCGTTGGTACATGGGAATACCACGACAACGAGTGATAGTCCCACAGCACGGTCTGTAGCGGTTTCAGGGAATGCCTGTCCTGGTGGCGCCCTTCCGCCGCGCGGCTGAACTACACCATCGACATCCCTGGGACGAAGGAAAGAGCTGCGGTCGGTCCGGAGCGTGAACCTGTGGCGAGGAGTATAGCCGCGAGGGAGAGGGGGAGCGGTAGCGCGGAGCAGGCGCCACGCTGATGTATGGGCCCGCCAGCGGGGGTCGAGCAGGCCACGCGCCTGCCTTCCATCGGCCGCCAGGCGAGCTGCGAGCGTGCCTGTCCTGTGTCACACAGACATGAGCTGCATCTCTCACGGCCTGGCAGCACGTGCCGCTGTTAGTGCCTCCCCCCACTCGCATCGTGGCCGTGACAGCACTTGGTCTGTCGGGACAGAGGTGATTTGTGACCATCACGTAGGCGTTTTACTGGGAGTTTTGTTGCCATGGTTGTTTGTGCCCCGACAGTACAAACCTGCAAATGTCAGCAACGTTTTATCTCGCCGTCGTATTGCGGCAAGCAAAACAGTATTTGTGTCTGCCAAATATTTGCGGAGATGTGTGATTGGATTGGTAATGGTGACCTCGATTTCAGCCCGTTAAGGTTTTTGGATGCAACAGAAGCGATTTCGGCACGAATGAGCCTAAAATATTGCACTTCACATATCTGCAAACCGGAAGAAACCAGTTGAGCCAGATCATACCCAGAAATTGGCCAAATGCTACAACTTCCGTTCGACCAGATACCACGTTTCAGTCAAAACTGGACGGCAGCTAAAGGCACTTTCCACAGGAGCCATTGCTCCGGGAATCCACGCAAATCGGGATGCCGGGGTAGAGCTTTGAGACCTCCGATCACGCCGTGCCACACGTCGCACTAGCGACCGGACTGACACGGGGCGACCGGCTCGATTAGGTGCAGGTGCATCCAGGAGGGAGCAGACGTGGTACCAGAGACCATCACTGAGGCCTTCGGTCGGAAATACTGAAACACATGTCTCGGCGTTCACCATGAAGTCCAGTAAAAATAACTGTGTTGTTTGCATGAAAACCATTCTAACGCCTGACTTTACACCAACGGCATGCTTTAGGGTAGTTCGTATTCAACTATCATCACATTAACATCACATTAAGCTCATATCCAGTACGTTGTATTGGATGAAGCCGGCAACCTACAGTTTCACAGCCGCGTATCCGGATGGCGCTCAGCACTCGTTGCCCGACTCGTTCGTTGTTTCTGTTATTTCCGTTTTTGCAGGAAGTTTCCGGGCTTCCTTGTGCTCCTTTTCTTACAATTGCGCGCCTATTTCCGAAAATCCATTATCGGCCATTGAATACATGGACCGCAAGATCGAGGACCACACCCAGCACCTTTATCGAGTTTGCTGACTAATGACCGCATCGGAAAAAGTAATTTTCATACAGGGCTTTTTCAACATGCTTTTTGTCCCATAGAACATAAGCTAGTTTCTGCTGAATTTATTTTTAGACTGTAGAAAGAACATCAGGCATGAACTTGCTCCATGGAGTCTGGACTTTGATCAGCTGAAACTCCAAGTTCCTTTAATCTAAGCTTTGAAAGCCAAGGGTTTGTTGAGGTCAGGATGGGCACGGTCGAGGACTTGGGTATCGTCGGTGTAACATATCCGTGCCATGAGAAGTGAAACGCGGTAGATCGCTGACGACGATAAGGAACAGGACTGGACGGAGGACTGAGAGCCCAATGGGACGCCGTGAGACAGCAAGAGGGTGATAGTGCCGTCCTGAACCGTCTAACGGCGGCCCGGCAGGTAGCTCTGGAACCAGGACCAAGATATGCCGTACCTCCCCAGCTTGGCGACCACCGCTGAGTTATCAACATCGCCAAATGACTTGCTCAGGACGATGGACGTGGCGGAGGAAATCTGGCCTGCGTCGACCACACGAGCACACCAGCTCGTGAACTCCAGCAGGGCATCTTTGACGGAACGATTGTCTGTGTAACCATATTGGGAGGGTGTCGAAATATGGCTGTCTTCGAGATGAGCTGTGCGCTGAGGGCACGGAACTTTCTCGGCGATCTTGGTCATGGCGGAAAGGAGGGAAATGGGCTGGAGGCTACGCCGATTAGATGTGTCGCCGATTTTGTGAATAAGTTTGATAGTGGTTGCTTTCCAGGGGTCTCGAAAGGACTGGGTGATGATGGAGGAGTTATAAGTATGACGAGATCAGGATCAAGAACAGGGAAGCACCGCTGAATGACGGAGTGACATGCCATTGGAACCGCTTGCGCTGACGCAAACGCTGGAGTAACTGGAATTGCTTAGCATGGATTCTGTTTCCGTGAAGCCATTCCAGCATTGGGACGAGGGCTATCGGAACTAAATTTCTGGTACAAACCCATGCAGTTAAATAATAAATGTCCAATAGCACTCGGCTTGAGTTATATTTTTTTCGACCATTATATTTCGTCAGTTTATCATTGTCATAGATTTCATCTGAGTCCAAAGGCATGCAAAAAGTTCAAGATCGCACAATAGAGTAGGGCTGAAAAATGGTAAATAAATAACTAGAATTTCCCCTGAGTGCGCAGCAGCTGGGATTCAAGCGATGGCGCAATACTTTTTCACACATGATTCACGGATCTGCTTAAATTGTCTTTTAATTTGTTTGCCGGTAACAGGAAAGAGACCCAGATCATTGCAAATTTAAGGAAAGCTGCATTACGTTCGTTTCAGATGGGTGGTTTGGCAGCGATGCAGACGTCCTTTGCGGACCCCCATTTACTTAGTTCTACCATGTATGTGATGTACATTATCATGGCGACGCACACATTACTTACATCTAGGATTAGGGATGGAATGTCGACCAAATTATTGTTGCTGCCGGGAGCAATTTCAACTGCGTTGTTTCCGTGTACAGCCATAGGTGGAATCTTAGATTTCAAAATTATTGGTCTTAAATTTGTGACACGAAAAGTACATGTGGGTCAACACCTGCCTGAATTCATTTAAAATTGAAGTGGCTAAAATATCGCTGAAATCACAGACACTTTGGTTACTTGGGCGGCATTGAGCTACTAGTGGGTCCCTGGCCTTTCACTTCTTTTTGGAACGCTCTCGCGCCTATGCAGATGGGGATAGCAGTACATGAAAACCAGGAAAATCGGACTGCAGAACAGCAGTCATTTCGCACGATTATTGGCTGTAGCGCTGGATTTCATCCGAGCTTGTAAGTGAAGCCGGAGCTAAAGTGTTGGCTTCTACAGGAGGTGTTGACTATTAAATGACGCGATAAATATCTCATGGGAACATAAAAGCGCAACGCAATGTCTTCTTAGCGATTGTCGAGAAGACTACGGGATTTGCCTAAATCATACCAGCCACCTGCCGACAGATTCAGACGGCCGCGGACGGAGGTTCGGGACGAACGCGTACTGAAGCTCGATGCCAAGTGTGAACTGAAAGCAAAGCATCTGCCAGCAGCATGGGCCACATCGTATGTCTGTGGCGTCAGTGTAGCAAACTTTGAGATGCTGAACGTGCTACCAGCGCCCTCCAGCTGAAAAGAAACATTTGCGTCCTCAGGAGCATGACTTTAAAAGAAAAATCACGTAAAAAAAATGTCGGTGGCATCTGTCGTATAGCCAGTGGCGAGCTCCGGAGAGGCTCATCTTTAGCCAAATTTATTATGTGGACCCATGGCACAGAAGTTTTAGCGAGTCCCAGAGCCCTCTCGACGGCCACTCAAAAGAAATTGAGCCGTGCATTCGCGTTTTCCCCTGAGAAATGGCTGGCACCCTTTAATAACCAACAGCTGCCATGGACTGCTTGGCTCTAATAAATGAATATTGGGGCTTGAGGCGTGCCAGACGGTGAAGGCTATTTTACGCCACCTCTAAAACTTTTGCATGGGTAACGTGTTAGAGTGTGTGGTGAGCCACTGTGCTGTATACGTTAGTGGTCATGTGTTCTTTTAAACTCCTATTAATCAATTTGCCTTTTCTTCGATTACATTAACCTCTTCTCCACCGAACAGGACGAGCACAAGCCGCGCTCGGCTCGGTGGGGCCGACCCGCCACCGGGCCAGTCCTTCTCCGCGTACAGACAGCACTGTGCAGTGTGAAGGCTTCCTCATCCGGGTCGGAAATGTGACGTTGAAGGTTGCAAAGTTTCTGTTTGGATCTTGTCCGATTTAGTATACACTGCGTCTCTTTCCCGGCCATGCGGACTATGGCAAATGGCCCAATCCACCTCTTTTGGAGTGTTAGGAATCTGCCCACGTTCCTCTCTGTGCATGAGAGCAAAACCTCGTCTCCCAATCTGTACGGTTCGAATGAAAAGCTGTCTTGCTCTCAGTGCCGGGCACTAACTGCCTTCGCAGTGGTCTGAATGCAGTACTTTCGAAACTCCAGGCTTGCAAATTACTTATTCATAAACCACTTCAAGAACTTCTTTTGCTACTTGTGATCCCGGAGGAATACCTCTTCCCTTTTAGTGAGGGAATGGGTGATGGGCATGTACTTGCTGCTTGACTTCCTGTCTGGAGGAGGTCCCGGGATGCCTTCACTGAGGCAGACCCCCACGGTGGCGTGGGCGTGGGCAGCCCCTGTAAGGAAGTCTGCTCCGGACTCGTGGTAAACATAAATGTACGGCATTCATGACAGGCGCTCCACGCAATGTGGCGCAGAAAGTCTATCCACGGTGGCCCACTCTTCTTAGTGCTATAGGTGTCCGCTCACGGGATTGATGTGTCCAATGTCCGGTAGTCCTGACACATTTGGTTCAGAGAGTATTTGCTGGATTACAGTTCAGCCGTTTCCACTGCGGAACCGTCAGCACAGCATTTCATACTCAGCCACCAGGACATGGCGCTGTTGCCGCATGACTTTAATGGATGCGTGCGCGCCATGGGCACAGAGCGCATATTAAGGCGGCAGAAACAATTACATTCTGCTACGCCTGGCCCTCTTAGTTTCCGTTTTGCTCTTGCAGTTCCCGTGTACGACGGTACGTCACGTACTACAGTATATTGTCTTAGGTCCAAACTGTTCGAATCCCCGTCTTCCCTGGGCTCCTTTGGCAGGTCATCTGGACGGAAAAGACCATATTTCGGGGATTTCGAAGGCGCCTATGCATTGACGCATGCCTTACTGCCGATAGCTTAATCAAATGCTATGTAAATCCCATGCAAATTGTCGCGGCAAACACGGAGGCGGCCACGCGGGAAGACGAATAGATATGCAAATCGCACCAACCGACGCGACCACTGCATTGAAAGTAGAACGTCACGACGCCTTGGCACATCGGAGCCCTATATTGGATAGCCGCGATTCAAAACAGCTTGTCCTGCAAGCTGACAAGGGACCTATGGCTGGCCAGCTAGTTTTATGTAGCAGCAAATTCTTTACGCAGACTAGAGAGGAGCGGTTGGCTGTCCACTGGAAGTTCATAACGTGAGACGTTTAACGGCTTCGGTAGTTTTTCAGTGAGTTTGCGATGCGTCTTGTGCATGGGTGGTTTGTTATTCATGACAAAATTGCTGGTTCCACTAGGTTATCTATCTTTATTATCCGTGACAAAATGGCGAATCTGTGGAGTGATTTAGTTATTTCAGTTTGTCGTACATTGCACACTATAGAGCTGAGCCCCAGGATGTACCAGACATCGGGCCGCCAGCGGTGCTGGTTGTCAGACCGCGCCGTCTGACGGATTGAACGATGGAGGGCAGCTGATCGGGTGGAGGGGTACCCCTGGCAGCTGGTCGGGTGGAGGGGTACCCCGAGCAGCTGGTCGGGTGGACAGGTACCCCGGGCAGCTGGTCGGGTGGAGAGTTACCACGGACCGGCTGGTCGGGTGGACGGGCACCCCGGGCGAGCTGGTCGGGTGGAGGGTTACCCCGGGCGGCTGGTCGGGTGGAGGGGCACCCCTGGCAGCTGGTCGGGTGGAGGGTTACCCCGGGCAGCTGGTCGGGTGGAGGGTTACCCCGGGCGACTGGTCGGGTGGAGGGGCACCCCCGGCAGCTGGTCGGGTGGAGGGGTACCCCTGGCAGCTGGTCGGGTGGAGGGTTACCCCGGCCGGCTGGTCGGGTGGACGGGCACCCCGGGCAGCTGGTCGGGTGGAGGGGCACCCCTGGCAGCTGGTCGGGTGGAGGGTTACCCCGGACCGGCTGATCGGGCCAGGTGGTCCGACGGTGGCGGAGGTGTGCAGGAACGGCTGCCGTCGACGAATAATACGCAGGATGGATATAAGGGGCTGGTTAATCTGTCATTTATTTCGTGCAGTTCATTCACCTTAGAGCCTTTATTTGCGTGGATGGGGGATGGGAACCAGTTGGGATCCAAAACTTTTATTTGTGCAACCAAACCTGCGACCAAATATTGATTTTGTCGTCCGATTTTGGCTACTTATGTGGGCAAATCGAGATAAGATAAAAGAAGGATCGGACAGCATTAAATCAGTTTCCCAACGAAAAAGGAAGCATTCCCCGCCAGTGACAGAATGTGCTCGCTCCAGCCGTTCCCATCCTGTCGTCACCAGAGATGTCTGTTTTCGCTGTGGGAGATGTTTTCATTTCTAACGGAATCATGAGCCGATAACAGCAGTTCCCTCTCAATCCCACCCACTTTATCAGCCCTGCAGACAATCTGGAGAAGCCGTCCGTGGTGGAAAATCCTACGGATACTCCCGGCAGACCCCCTGCTTTTATTTGTCACAAGAGAAGATACATAATCTTCAGAACAAAAAAAGTTTCTATTTTTTAAGTTTCATCCTTACCAGCTCAAATATTTTGTTGCTGGCACAACAACCCACACTGGAAACAGCGAATTGCAAATGGCGTTTCTTGTGTGATTAATCAGCAAAGTGTTCACTTCCGGGCCGTATCATTAGTGCAATTACCCGCATCAGTAGTTCGTAATTAATTATCGAAGTTTACATTGACGGGCCTGTCTGTACAACTGCACAACTGCAGGCGGGGTCTCTGTCTTGTGCGGTGTTGCAAGAGACCAGTCATTGTCGTGTCCTGAAACGATATTGGAACTTGGAACTTAAAGGACAGAATCTGCTACAGAAATGCATGTCGTAAGGGGAAGGAGAAAATAGTGGGCGCTCCGACTTGTTTATAAACTTCTATGTGTTTACAGCAAAAAAAAACGCATTCAGGAAACAATACTTGCCCTGTGAAAGTTAAATTAGTTTGATTATCGATCAGTCAAGAGTTCGTATTGAAAACACTGCCTGACACTGCCGCCCTTATACTACACATCCCCAGGAAATTATCGGCATGAAAGAACGCAATGACAAAATCAAAGGAGAAAATGGGAGAAATCGAAATTGACACACCACCTTTCAAAAACAGCCTTTAAAGGAAGTGTCTAATAACGTGGTAGATGTTTCAAAAGCATTCATTCCTGATGCTTACGAAGCAAAAACAGTTATGGTAGCTTCGAAATTTACGTTGGGAACTTTAAATAACAGGAATCGCTCGAATTAATGCGATTCTTTGTTCGGTCCACAAAGCGGCCATTAGCAGCGTTCCTCGAGCGGGAAGTTGGGTAATGCTAGCCAAATAGTGTCCCACTTGTCTGAGTGCAGGGATCATCAGGATTAAGACTGCAAAATTTGCAACCCTAGATTACAAGCCTTTGTCAAGGATTACAGGCGGAATGAAATCCTTTTTAGAATAGGGACTGGATTGCGGAATGCATTGCACTTTTTGTTCTTTTCGGAATCCTTGCTCACTGACTTTTATTTACTGCTTTTATCGTCCATTGTTTATTGGGTTATTTAACGACGCTCTCCACTGCCAGGGTCATTTCGCGTCGCAACCTCTGTCACCGGTTGCCGCGAAACGTGGCGAAATGTCGCTATTATTCGGACTCGAACCGGAGACCTTTTGGCCACAAGGAGCTATGGCTTTTATGGCAACTGTGAGTTATATGGCTTTACATTTGAGAAGGATTTTTTTACGTCAGGCTGACCGTACGGTCATTGCCTGAAGGGCAAGCTACGTTGGGTTCATTGTCGTTCAGTCTAGTGAAACAACAGGCGAAGGACCCAACGACGCGGTTTCAAGGTTCAAGTTGGCTCGCTGTCCATTTGTGCTTGTGCGGTAGCTGTGGTCAGCGGCGGTGACACGCAGTTATGGTTGAGGGTACGAGAGATGGGTCGTGTATGACCAGACCGCTGCCCAATATAAATAGCTCGTCAGATTTCTTCCACTTAGTTTTTTGACTGAAGGAAGTTTTGTTTCAATTACCCACGAAAGCATATTGTTCATAAGTTTGCAAATTTTGCCAATATTACCATTTTTTTAACCCGACCCCGACTGGCAGCCGGCACCGTGCACACCTGACTGGATGGGGCGGTTGACCGCTCCCCTGCAATTCACGAACGGCTGGTTGCACGATAAAAATAAGCACACAGCTGGAAGGTTTGTTTTGAGTAGAACTCGAAACGGACCTCATTTTCAGTTTAGATAATTGTGAGCCATTTACTATATGTATGTTTTCTCACAGCCAACTGCATGAGAGAAATGGCCTGGATCTCAAGGGCTGTAACTATTAAAGTTTAGGTAAAGGCAAACGGGAATAGGCAAAAGCCCATAGATGCTGATGCACGCCTAATTTCTCTGGCTTGTGTAATATATACGCGGGAACGCTGAGATAAAGACACGTCGATTTTCGGACCGCTGCACGCCGGACGCCGTAGCCGAACCTGATATAGAGTTACCTGGAACTGATTTTAGCCTTCTTTTGCTTAACGCGAAATAAGCCTTTGCAAGTGTTGTTTCTTGATGCTAGTGGTTTTTGTGACGATTTCTTGTGCTTAAATGTCGAAAAAATCTAATTGTTATCTGTCTACGCAATTCGTGGAGCCTTATTCACGATGGACTTTTCATTTCCAAAACATGCGATTTTTTTAAACTTTTTTACACTTTTTGGTATTATTCACAACTCTGCGAGCAGTTCTGCCATTTTCTACCCGACCTGGGTTGTTCCAACGCCGATTTTGATGGCAGTACATTTTGGCTCCTAACGGTTATTTGTGACTTGACCTCAGGTCAATGGCCACAGGTCATTGAAACTTCGCTCATTAACGAAAACTGGACGTCTGCATGTTCCCACACTCAAATTGTTATAAAAATTCCGTTAATTCCCGAAAAAAAGACCCCCTCCCCCCTCAAATTCTTGTTCGGCTGCGCCCTGCCTCTGAGTTTGTTAGGCGGGCTTATGGCACAGAAAAGGTCTCCCTGAGACTGCCAGCGAGGTCCCTGAAGCGCTGACAAAGGCCTCTGATAGGGCTACAGGGGCTTTAAGACTGCCAGGTATACCCCGTGTAACAGAGGAAGACCACTGATACAGCCATAAAGACTACCGGAGACGTTCGTAGGGCCCATGACACTGCACAGGGGCCCTGAAATCGCCAAATTGTCTTTTGTAACTTCCAGACGGCAAAAATGTTCGCTAGAGACGACAAGAAGGGCACCTAAGACAACAGGGGGTCCACTGAGACGACCAGATGAGCCCCGAAACTACGAAGCCTAGAGACGTCCAGACAGTTCTTGCAACGGCCAAAGGACCTAGAGCATTGCCAGAGGCGCCTCTATCACGACAGAGAGAGACTTATAGAGGGCCCTTGTTACTGCCTTAGGGGTTTCTTAGACGGCGTAAATTCCCCAGGGACGACAGGAAGGAACCTGAGATGGCTTAAGTGCCCCTGAAGCTGCCAGATTGGTCCATGACACTGCCCGAGGCGTCCCTGAAACTGCCTCAGGAGCACGTGGGACGTCCCGAAGGATATGTGAAACGGTAAAAGGAACCTTAGACCACCATAGGGCCCTGAAACGGCAAACGTCCCGAGACCGCCAAAAAAGTAACAAAAAAAAGTCTCCAGAAGCTACGAGGGGTCAGAGGAGCTTTTGAACTAGATACAGACACGAAACATGAAGTAGAGGGAGGGACGCAGCCGTGTAAAATTCCGCCGTTGTCGCCATATTTTGGTGGCTTTGTAGGGGAACTAAACGTATAATTTTCTCTAATGAGGTCACGCGCTTTATTTTTATTTTTTATTTTTTTATCACTTTATATTGCAAAAAAAGCGGAAAAATTCATCAATTATTTCAGCCTGGACCCGAGAAAATAAACGTTTTTTCCACATCACGGAGGAGCAAAGAATGGGGACCAAGCTACGAGGGGGGCTCCGCGCTGACCATTTGCCCCCCTCCCCTTGGCGGAATCCTGGATCTGCCCCTGGAGTAAACAGATCTGAAATTGTATTTCCGACCCGCAACTAGGTAGGTAGGTTTGAGAAAATATTAAAAATCTGACAGCATCCACAGTGAGCATTGTCCTTTTCAGCTGAAATGTCCGTCTGCAGTTATATGCACTTGAACGATGAGCCTATTGGTTGGAAAGACCGCGCAACTTAAAAGAGCGCAAGGTGTGGCGGTGACAGTATGGTTTTCCACGCTCATATGTCAGGTTTAGTTACTAGTTTCTTTTTCTACCGATAGGTGGCTCTCACAAGCAAGTTTCCGTGCAGACTGGTAGTTTCCGTCTTCGACAATAGATGGCTCGTGCGAGCCGGCCTCGGGGCTCCAGGCTCGGTCAGGAGGCGCACCGAGCGGACCAACTGCAGCGACTGCCTGGCGCGGCTGGGCACCGCTGATTGTGGACCTGGTGGTCGCTGAGGTGGCGCCTCGGCCGCCGCGGCCAGCGCCTGGTGGAGCCGCCAATGACGGCAAATGGCAGCCATCAGCGGCGCCGGGAGACGATAGCGGCTCGACCCTGATGCACCCCGCCAGCCGCAGCTTTTGGAACTGCGGGAGTCGCCCAGCTGTGGCTGCCTGCAGGCATTCAGGGGCGGAGCCGCCGTGAGAGGGCAAGCTGCTTGGGTGGCCAGATGTTGTGACATTTGTTTTGGGTTGAAATGTGTAGCGAATTGTACGTATCGTTGATTTTAAATACTAATAAAAGCTGCCAGTATTAACGTAGATGATTTTGACAGTGTGGGTGCACCGTCAAAGTTTTGTAAGTGCCTTTTATCATCTAAACCGAGGCAAGGCATTCAACCAAGGTGAGGACATTGTGACTTTAACCGATGAAATGAGAGCAAGGCAGTTAAGCACAGTTGAAACAATGTTTTTGCTTTTGGAAACCTAATTGTGTTTGGGCGATATAAGGGGGTATTCTTACCTTAAATCGTTTTGCACGACGATACCATGATTTTGCAACATAGTGTTTTATGTTAATTTCGGGAATTCGTGATCGTGCTCGACTGAGCAATGCACGTCAACGGTTCCGAGTCGAGTAACGTTGCTCCTGCTAGTGCTCATAGCCTTTAACAACTCTGATTAGTTGTGTGTCTCCCATGAGATGCGATCATCTCGTGATGCACAGCGTTTCTTTCCGTAACAGAATGCAGACGAACGGTTTCATTGAGCCACATTTCGAGAAAAACGTATCAACAGGGAACAAGCACCAATCTTTCTGACTTTTCTGCAAGGACGAGTCAGCCTTCCGTTCAGCGGTGGCAAACATCGTTATCTTCAAGAGCTGTTTACCCTTTGAACGCTGAAAGAGTCGAATTTTGTGGGCTCTACCCACAGTCAGCCACATTTAAGAAATAGTTTCATTAACACGATCGTTGCTATGATTTTACTACACCTAAAAAACAACGCAGTATTTAGCGTATATATAAAACACAAAGGTTGTTTGGTTTCTTGGGTTTCGGTGTACTCGGAAGCCCGGCATTGACGTTTGGAAATTTAGAATGGTTTGCTTTGCTCTTGATGTCACAAACGAAACTAAATCGTTACCGCGGGAAGTAAGCGATTGCCTTTCTTGATAAAGGCTTGTGCTTGTCACGTTACCTGCATAGCCTCATTTTTACCTTTGTGGCATCCCTGATGGGCTTATTCTAAGACACCTAGAAAAGTGATGAAAATCACGAATGGTGAACGGAAGCCATATCTGTGATTCCTTGTGTTCTGCAATGATTGTCTGGCCTATGACGTGGTCGGTCATTTACTCTTCCAAAACGTTCATACCTCTGCTGTTAGCGTAGAGTCACTAGAGATTTGAGGTTTGCTTCGTCAATCAGAAGCTGTGGCAAAGAAGCAGGTTGGTTGGGTTAGCAAAATTATCACATGTATCTTGCTGCTGACTACCGTCTGCAAAATTCCCTGATCTCAGAAGGACTACTGACCAGTTGAATGGATGATCATGGTTTATCCAATAAGTTTATCCAGTCAGTTTGACTGGATAAGCCATGAGTAGCAGCACGGCATACGGATAACGGCATACGGATAAAGGAGTGCTCGGAACATGTAACCGTTTTTCGTTGCTCATGGCGTTTGTAGTGGGCAGACATATTTGCTAGGCTTTTTTCGTTGCTGTTGCTTAGTTAGGTAGCTCGACACAGGTTTGTCTGGGTGTTGCTTCGCGTGTTTCGACCGTTTCTTCTTGTTGCATGGTAAGTTTTGCAGCAGCCTGGAGTCAATGCATTCCCTCTCTCCTTAGCGAATCCACGATGACTGCCCTCCGAAACCACGTCAAGGACAAGGCTTTTGGGTTCTTCGTCACACTATGTCCTGTCTTTTTTTTTTTTTTTCGAGGAGAAACCTGCGGTGTAATTACACATCTATAATTAATTCATCGGCCAATCTACCAGCCCATTAACCTGGTTTCGGTTCCCAGTGTCATTAATTATCCGGTAAGGAGCAAATAGGAAAGAAACAGTTGCTAATAATCGCGGACGGTGGGTAAAGTAGTGAAGAGCACGGAAGCAAAACGTCGGTTTATGGTGTCAACATCAGTTTATTCAACCGAATACCACAAGACCACGAGTTCATTCTTAAACGGTAGCCAAAAAGAGATACTTCTACAGGTACATTTTTTACAAATATTTTTATATCAGATATATGTCATATATTAGATATAAATCTAGATGTGGATATATTCATAGTACTTGAAATATATTTTTAGACATACTATTGAGAGCATTTAGGTGTCTAAAATAAATCAAAATGATATAGGTACTGTGGTACTGGTTTGAATAAAGGTTTGCTTCTCGTCTGACATCGAAAGGCTGGCAGATGGCGTTCTACTCAGCGCACATGTGATAAGGACGGCTTTCATTTTCTTCGCACTTTACTGAGCCAAAAACTGACCAGGAATAACGTTTGATCAGCATTTAATTACTGGTCCTTTCGACATCTACTTGGCGATAATAGACTTTTGTTAGAGGCAGGAAATCAAGATTTAGAAACAGCGTGACTAAATGTTTAACTGGAAGAAACTGAATGTAAAGCAAACTTGATATCGGACAATCTTTCCTGGTCTGTTGGATTGCCCTAGGCAGTCAGCAGGATACTCAGGGGATCCCCTGCCGTCGTCCATGCAATCGCTGGCCAGCGACGAGTCTCATTACCATTCTCCGCACAGCTTCCGCCGGACAGCCGGTGCTCGCCGCCTCGTCTCTTTACAAACCCCCACCCCAGCCCTGTCGGGCCGCCGTCTGCAGCAGCCGCAGCCGCTGGTCGCCGCCGCAGGCCGGGGGCGGCGGCGGCTGCGGCGGTTCGGCGGCGGCGCAGCGCTGCGTCGTAGATCAATGGCGACCGGAGCCGGCCGCCGGCCGCCAGTCGCCAGTCGCCAGTCGCCGGCGACGCGCACGCAGAGTGAGACGGGACGGCCGCGGCCGCGCCGCCGGCCGGGCGGCGTGACCGTCGTGAGATCCGTGACCGCTGACCGTGACCGGAGACGACTCGAGTCAGCACGGCGCCGCCTCGACTGGGCGACGACGCTGGTATCTCAGCGTATTGCACTCGGACTTGGACTTCGGACAGTTTGATTCGCTTGGGGCGACCTTATATCGGAAAGGGAGTGTTGGCGGCAATCTGGGATTCTTGTCTTAACGTGGGAGGGAGCGACCTGATTCTGGAACAGCGTGACGCCGTCACACCATTTGACCTCGACTGAGATTGCGCAATATCGCCTGGAAGCGGCTCCACGTGTGACGGGGACAATCCAGGCTGTTCGCAGTTCCATCTACATCGTCCGTAGTGGAACACTGCCTGGGCTGTGGTGCACGCCATCTTGCGTTGATTACCTCGTCAGTCATTCTGATGCTGTTTTCCGTCGTCGCTGTGTCACGTCAGCTGCGGACGGCATGATAACGACAGGGAATAGCAGACCTGGGCTACGACGAGGTGGTCATCAATGGGGCCACGCTAACCAAAGTGGTGGCCTGGGGGTGTTTTTTCTCCCGCTCCCGTCTGTCCCGCGCACCAATAGCTAGTGGAGAAAAAAATGGTCGGATTTCAGCGATCCAAACGCCAATCCATGGCCCGCCACTCTGATGCTGCCGTTATGCCCCCATATGCTGACGCAAAATTCAAGGATGGCGTAAATCCTATCGAAGCCACTAAATGTGCGATAATTTGCCGACGGTTTCAAATGCTCCATAACAGCGCAAGAATATCTGAAAATGGCAATATATTTGGCTGCAGGTCCTGGGATGGGTAGGAGAACTGGGGAAACTAGACCCTACTTTTCACAGATTTTGGCATTAGGCTTATGGCAATATAGAAATAGGGAAAGTAGAAATGATCTGGAATCCTAATCGAATCCTCCGGTCTTTTACGGAAATCCTCAGCCATGATAATATGCATCATGAAATAAACATCTTTTGTATCGATCATTTTGCAGATCATTCAGATAATAATTTTGCAGAATTTTCATCCTTAACTTGCGGTAATTCCTATATGGCTTTTGCGCATCAGTTTCTACTCAAGTGTACCACTGTGCATGCAGTGACCTACAATCCTGACCGGTCTTTTCTGTAACGGAGCCTTCATGAAACTTTTTGTTTTTAACTGTACTGTACGACCAACGTTTATTAGGGACAGACACTTTCACTCTGAATGACAAGCCCTTCGGGTTCCTGAAGCAACCGCCGAAGCTTTGCTGAACGAGGGTTTGCTCCATGGCTTGAAGCCCGTCCGTTCCATCGTATTTTGCTATGGAAAAGAAGGACCCACTGGACGAGGTAATTACTGTGTTATGATGCATGTTTCCAGTGTTTGTAAACATTTACAGCTGGACGTTTCAAGCAATGACATTTGTTTAAGTTCACCGTTTTCCAATGCTGTGAGTTATGGCCGCACTGATACTGCATTTCGGGTCAGAACTGATAAAATACAGCAGCGTCGTTTTGATTATTTGGGCGTATTTGGCGACCATGTCAGTCATTTTTTGGTTCCCGAAAAGCTTGGCTTAAAATGCTTCAAAGACGCATGTACGCACTTACGGTTTAGGCAACATTTTGATTTACTGTGGATACAGCTAGCAACACAATTTTTCAAGCAACCAACGGCTCTCAAGTTATTTTCTTGGGTGCCTTATGAAGACCAAAGGTGGTTATATATACATATATATACATATATATATATATATATATATATATATATATATATATATATATATATAGTTAAACCCCCCCATATCCTTTCCAGCGGTATTCTTTCCATGTGCATTTGGCAAACGTGTCTAAAAGAGTTCCCAAATTCTCGTCAACATCTTCGTGTTTCATGTAACGTTTATTGCCATCGAGTGTCGACCTGTGAATTCCACTTTATAGCTCATGCTTGTCTGAGCACTACTGCTCACATCAAGCATCAATGTCAAATCTCAACTGTTAGTCTTGGAGATAGCTCCGTGAAATTACCCAACACGCAAACCACCTCAGTAATCTAGAGCGATACGGATCCTTTGCTCTTTACAAAACAGCCTATTTTTATTAGAGCATGGTACCCAGACATCGCTGATCGATTACATATTGCGTAATTCGTTCGGCTGCGGTTACATAATGTCACCTTCGGTCGTCCTTTCTCCTTGAACTTCTCTTTTCCATTTTTCTCGACGATCGCAAGCTGTGGTCCATAGACAACGCCGTTAAATGTCTTCGGCCTGCGGATGATGTATGGTTTACACGTTATAACAGTTGTCATAAACCTGACTCCGAAATCGTTACTTTTCCCTGGAATGACGTTTTGCCAAAAAATATAATGCAGTGTCTGCAATAAATTGCAAAGCATTATCAGTGAGGAGCGAGTTATCCGGAATAAAAATTCAGCACACAATGAGTGGGCGCTGAATTTCCAACGTTTACGGTGAAAGTCTACCCCTTGTCTGCAGAGCTGCGATATTTCAGCGTGGCGCTGTTGCAGTGTTATGGTGAGGAGCGCTCGAAAATGAGCCGCCGAGAGAGCCGGCCTGTAGCCCGGGGGCGTGAAGTCCTCTGCGGCTCTGCTGATCAGAGCGCCCGGTTCCGCTTATTCAGCCGGGCGAGTTGGAAACGCTGAACCAAAGCGGTGCACGTCCGGGGATTTACGGCCTGAAATGAGGCCGTGCGAACTGCGAGGGTCTTGCCCAGCGGGGCCACAACGTGCAGAGGACCTCTTGTGAGTGCCAGTATTACACGGGTGTCGTCCCGTTTACTGGTGTGAGATCACGGGCGCAGCAAATGTTTTATGGTTTGAACATGGGCCTTTGGGCTCTGGTTGGAAGGATACTGCCGAAAGCCCAGCTGAATCGCACCAACAGTTTCGCGGACACAGCTCCCGTTGAGCTCAGTAATCCGGCAGATACCGTCCAGCATATGTGCTGGCGGCGGCCGGCGCGGCCGGGGCGGTTGTCGCGGCGCCGCAGTCGGCTGTGGGCTGTGGAAATGCTCGGCGTCGGAGCCCTGCCAGGTGGCACCAGCGGGCGAGGCCGCGGCCGGCCGGCGCCAGCTGGAGGCGGTATTTCGGGGTCTGGAGGTCGCCCCCACGCTGCCCCCCCCCCCCCCGGACGGCCACGCCGGGCCGACGGCTGCCGCGCCTTCCAGTCGGTGGCAGCTTCCAGCCTGGTCACGGCCGAATGAGCTGGCATCTGTCCGGGTCAGGTGTGCCGGAACACATGGAAACTGTTCACCTGTTCTTCCGAAGTCGGCCAGTGGTGAGAGCCGACGAGCAGCCGCCAGCAAGCCGGGCAGACCGGCCGAAGCGAAGCTGCTGAACTGAACAGAGTGGCTGCCGTCTGATCGATGTATTTCTGGAGCGGTCCACCCCAGCCGGTGGAGCGATACTCACCAATGTGTGGCCGTAGCTGACCTCTCAGTCGTACTCCTGGGAATAGCCATGAATCGCTGGAGGCAGGAGGTAAGAACAACGTTATGCAACGTTGCTTGGCGCGGAGACTCGCCGGTAACGAATTGGCTTGGGAGACGTTCACGTTCACGTTCTCCCAAGCCACTGATCAAACAGGGTCCTGAAAGGCGCAGAATATGAATGATGCTTTTGGGGAGGTAACTAAGGCTTCTGAAATACAATTAACTTCTGTAGAAAGCATGGTGGCGAGAGGATTTAAAGGAATGAAGAAAACACATCTGAATGACTGGATTTGGGTGACTTTTTGCTGTCCTGCGCAGGCGTCAGAGCTCCGACTCCGCGGATCTCGTCTGTGCCTCTGCTCGTCTGATAAAATATTGATGGTCCCTGGGATCACATTGCCTATGTCATCTCGCCTGACCGACGACGGAAGCTTCGCCGAAATGCCAATGATACCTTACCCAATTTGTGCACATGCGTCAGTAAATGTGTCAGTAGACACAACCAAGGGAGCATTGATTTAATGACGCATTGGGAAGATGTCTGACGTTATTTCCCGTGCTTTCATTATTTGTAAATGTGAAAAACTTATTCGTTCCGCATCGGCTGGTGATCTCCGCCCGTTTTCAGGAGGAGCCAGGCTCCAAAAAATAAAACGAAAGTTGCGATGGAGCTATCAAGAAGGCTCATGAATAGTCCCTGTTCCCTAAAGTGGCGTGTTTTAATAAAAGAAAGTCATTTTCGACGTAAATGAGCGTTGAGGTCAAATATGCGACTTTATCATATGCATAGTTTATTTTATTTATCATATTTTTCAGATGGGCTGGCTGTGGCTTGCCGCATTTCTTCTCAGTTGGATGGATGTTCGCCTTCTGACCAGACACGCTCTGAGATGTCCGAAGCGCCGAATTCGCTTGCTTGTAAACGTTTTTGTTCTTGGCGAGAGCCCAGAGCGCTAGGGTAATTCGTTTCATTGCAGTGGCGTGGTTGGTTTGACTGTCGTCAGTGCTCTGCGGAGTGTTATCGGCTGTGATGTTCTGAATGTGGTTACGCCTAAGCGGCGCAGCTCTTGACTTCACGGTGTGAGGGTGGATATATGCTATAAGGTGGAGGCAGGGTCCTCTTTCGAGGCCTGTCTCCGGAAGTCAGGTCGTTTCCGGTCCGGAGGACGCCCTACATGGAGCTACATTACGGCAAAACCGCTTCCAAATTCCACGGTGTCTTGAATCAACATTGACCTTATAAACAAAGGGGATATGGAGTTATATATTTTCATGCAGTGAACCTCTTGTTAAGAATGTGGCACTGTAATCGCTGAAGATTTCTAAAACACGTGCGATGTAACGTTCCAGGACATTGGGCGCCCCAAACGTGATTGGACACTTGGTCCCCTGACGGCTGTACGTTTAGCTGCAGCAGGTTCTATTTTGTAATCCGCTAGAGATTTGGTTCATGATTATGAAACAAAATGGTGGCAACTGCTCCTAAAAAAAAGTTTTTTGCGTTTCCGTGGCTTTCTCGTGACAAATGCCACCTGCTTGCTCGTGTTGAAAAGAGCGGATTGAACATTGGGTTTTGATTGCAAATGCATGTGGAGTGGAAGCAACACGTGGCTCTTGGAATAGTCCACTGAAAATGAGACGAGCGCTAAGCGCGATAGCTGGTGTCTGTATGATAAATCACCGAAACATAACCTTTTACCAGGTTCTTTCCACTGACTGCAAGGCTTCGCGCGGCGAAACGGAACGTGACACCGACCGCATACGGGCCTTCTGGAACAGCGTTTTCTTCCTGCAAACTAGTTCCCCCGTTCGGGAACTACAGGGACGAGGCGATTAGTAGGCGATTAGCGGGAGTAGCAGACAGACGGATTTGGGTTATCACAGGCGTATTTATCTCTCAGTGTGTTAAGGACGTATGTTAGCATTCCATTTGTTTGAGTTGTGTGTTTTTCATTGTGAAAGCAGCTGGTCCAGTTCAGTACGGTGGAAGCATTTCTGCTCTGGCGCTATGAGTCACTATAGCTTCACTAGGTGACCTTGACGCCGTATCGTCAGGTGACCTTCGCGCTGTGACCAGCTGTCTGTGACCGGCAGGAGCTAGTGGCGGCGACGCCGACGCAGCGGAACTGGCGAGGCATCCTCATCTCGCTGCTGGTGATCGGTCTGGTCAGCTCTCTGATCGTGACCTGCGTCATTCTGCTGACCCCTCCCGACCTCGGCCCAAGGTCAGTCGGAATGCAAAGGTTAGTTAGTCCCCATCCTGGTCCTTGACCGTACCATTCGACACACAGGTGGATTGGCTGTCTCAGATCGGGAGAAGTGCTCAATCTTGGGTCGAAGAATGGTATTTACCGACTAGATGTTCCCCGGCAAGTTGATGCTGCCTGGTCAGGACAGGCTGTTTCCTTCAGAGCAGCTGTTCTGTCTGTGATTTACACATCGATGAGATAAATAGGACATTTTTGTTGATTCCGAAATTTTGTACAACATATGCCTATATTCGTTACCACTGGGAATGACTTATTTTTTTAACGTCATGTACAAATTGGCCTATTAAGATTGACTGACCTAATAAGCGCAGTCTAAACCCAACCTTGGTGCTCCCTTGGTACGAAACATAACTAAAGTACATATAAATTACGTGCTGCCAGAGGTGAACCGTCTTATTGTTATGGAGGATGCAGTTAGGGGTGCGAGCAGCCAAACGTACCCTGAATATTGATTTTTTACGGGATCTGTGCCACTTGTATCGCGACCTTCACGTTTTCATCGCTATCTGAAACGCTGTTTCTTTTTCATTGCTGCTTTCATCTGAATCAGGCACGTAGCCAGGATTTTGCTGGGGGCAGAGCAAATGCCAGATTTTGTCATTTGTCTTTGGCATACGATAAAATTTGTAGGAAAAGGCAAAAACTGTATTTAATTGGCCTGATACTTAATCACAGGAAAAACATATAATGTTTGCTTTTGCAGCATTTATGTAACTATTTCGTATTCCTGCGAAATCGCTAAACATCTAGTCAAGACCGCTTGGCTCGGGGGAGGGGCATGGCCTCCACGGCCCCTCTCTGGGCTACGTCAATTATAAAAAAATTCTACAAATTATGTGCCACCATTGGATAGCACTGGTGCTGGTCTGTCTACCCTCCCAAGTGCGGCCGCCTAGGTCACTGATGCGGCACTCGGAAGTCCCGAAGTCCAAATCGAAACACGTGCCTGTGGATCGCCACGTGGGCCGCACGTGGGGTCGACCACAAAGCACGCACACACTCGCATGTGGGGCCCATGTTGTCACCAAGTCTTGAATCAACAGCACCAGCCGTGACTCAAGACTCAATACGCCGTCCACAAAAGCACGCACGAGAGGGTGCTTGTTTTTGTGGTCGGCGCCCACGTGCGTCTTTTGATGGAGAAGTATTTGACTTTCGCTCATCCGGAGGTTCTGGAGGACCAACCACAGTTTTTTTTTTATTATAGCGCAAAAACAAAGAGAGGTAGAAACGTGTAATTTTCGGTAGCTCGTAGTATACCATTTTTTTATCTTGGCACATAATTTCGAAATCATGTCATATCAGGTGATTGGCGCATTTGAACTTTAAGCAAGGCATGTCAGAAAGTTTAAGCGTTTACCACTGATTGTCAAAACGGGAAAACGCTTTTCTAAAAAAAAAAACGCCAAACAAACGGAAAACGCTATTCTAATATCCAGCGCATTATCTGCAAAATGTACTTTCTTCGTGACAAACGTGTCGATTGTATGATGGCAACTCAGCATAACAAAATCGAACAATTTAATCGTAATTGGAGCAGCGATGTCCCAGATATTGGTTCATGGGCTATTGTTTACGAGTTGCTTTGATTATTATGTGTGATGACTCTGTATTGTAGCTCTGTCGCGTAAAAAATTCCAGTTTCATTTAATACCTTTCAAGGGACTACTTAAATCGCTCTGGTGTTGGATCATCACGAAATGTAGTGAAATGGAATAAACGGACCCCTTAAGTGATCAATGTTAAAGGGAAAAGCACAAAACATGGTGCACGTTTTCATTTTTTTTCGGGAATTTGTTTGGCTTGACCTTACTGAATTGAAAAGGTCAACCGTACAGAAATGCCTTTTTGGTTTGTCGGCCAGAAATTATCCAGTACAGGAGACGTTTTGAATAAGAAGAGATACAAATCGTCTGATGCGCTTTTTGAGTGATGCAACATACTGCATGGGAACGTTCAGTGACCTGAAATCAGGTCAGTTCGTTACAAAATCAAATTGCGATAAAAATGAGTATGAAGTGCATTTGCCGTTCACTTTTGGTGAGACATGACAGATAAGCCATTTGATAAAGCCGGTGTTCACCCTGTTGGATGGATTTAAGTCATGTTTTCGAAACACATTGGAAGTCGTTGGCTTCCGGTATACCTTTTTGTCAACTTGTTACCTATTTGATGTACCAGAGCATCCAGGAATGGCACCCTCATACTTTCGTACGCTCCGAAACAACTTAATCATCGTGATAAGCTGTGTGATTTGCAGTCTGTTGCACAAGAGTATGGGAAATATTTGTTTTGTCCTTTCTGTTGTTTTCATTTAGATTCCGCAACGACAATCGTTTATCAAAATCGAACTAAAAGACAGTGCCTTGTGACAAACACAGTAGGTTTAAGAAATTCCAAGTGAGAGGTGTGAAGCGCGAAGCCTTGCAGTCAGGGGAAAAAACCTGGAAAAAGGTATTTTTTTGGTATTTTTTAAAAAAAAAACCCCCACCCCCCCCCCCCCCCCCCCCCCCTTTTTCAGTATCTCCTACCCACCCCCCCCCCTCCCCCCCCCCCCCCACCTAAAACCAAAAAAAACCAAAACCCCCCCCCCCCCTTCAAAAAAAAAAAACACACCCCCCACAAAAAAAAAAAAAAAAAAAAAAAAAAAAAAAAAAAATTTTTTAAAAAAAACCTTCCAAAAATTTTATAAAAAAAAAAAAAAAAAATAAAAAAAAAAAAAAAAAAAAAAAAAACAAAAAAAAAAAAAAAAAACAAAAAAGCAAAAAAACAATCACCCCCCCTTTGGGCCCAAAAAAAAAAAACAAATTTTTAAAAAATATTTAAAAAAAAAAAAAAATTATTATAAAATAAAAAAAAGTGCATGAAAATATATAACTCCATATCCCCTTTGTTTATAAGGTCAATGTTGATTCAAGACACCGTGGAATTCCAAGAAAAGGTGTGACAGCAAGCCCTCGTGTCTCGTACTGACAAGATTGGTTAGCCGTTTCCGTTATTAACTGATTCGCTATGTTTCTTATTCCGAGGCCTTCAGTATCGACGAACCGGTGAAGAGATTGTGGAGAACATTGGTCATAGCATTAGATGCTCTTCTAGAAGAGTGAAGTGATGAAGGCCTTTTCGCATCCTAGTAGTTTTGCCTATCTTTTCTCCTACCATATCAGTATCATTCACAAACTATTTCGGTCTCCGGTGGTCGGCCACTTTGTTTCGTCATTTTCGAAAATAAAAAGTATTTTAAAAAGACGTTTCGAAAAAATGCGCTTTTCGATCCAAAAATGAGAGCCAAAAGACATATTGTTCCTATCTTTTCCCACAAAAGATGGCCACGGCCCCCATGTCCCCCCCCGTCCTGGATCCGCCAGTGATTCGAGAAGACTCTGACATGGTGTAAACATCCCCCGTGTCGGGGCCGATTGTTTCTGTGTTCCGCGTTTACGTACCTCACCGTACTGGCAACGCGCTAAGAACACCCCTGCCCGGTGTTCGAGCAAGAGCAACGCTCACCGTCAGCCACCCTGCCACCGGCCGAGCGCCGCTGCCGGCCAGCTGCGGCACTCGTGGCGCAGCCCGGCAGCGCCGGCCGAGAGCCGCTGCCGGCCAGCAGCGGTAATCGTGGCGCAGCCCGGCAGCGCCGGCCGAGAGCCGCTGCCGGCCAGCAGCGGCACTCGTGGCGCAGCCCGGCGGCGCCGGCTTTTTTGCGAGCAGCGGCAATCAATGGCGGCGGCCGGCCGGCCGGCCGGCCGGCCGCGGGACCAGGTGCGGCCGACGGCGGCTGTTTGAGCGGCGCCGCGGACTAACACCGGCTGCGGCCGGCACTAACACGGGCGCCGCTGTTTGGAGAGACGAGCCGCCGAGTTAGGGGGCCCGGGGAGGGACCTGGGCGCCGGCGCGGAGCTGGCGGGTGATGGCGGAATCAATCTGGTCTGGTAATGAGGCAATTACGGAGCTTCTTAGTTGCGTGGAGTATCATTAACGCTTCTGGTGATAATCATAGTGCCCTGCTGTCCGCTCTCTGCAAGAGGAAAATAATGGCAAACAGTAGCATTAGTAGTCACCCATGGAGGCGCACATGAGTTGCTGCAAAAGCAACGGCAAGCTTGTACATTGCTGACAAGGTCGTTGAGTAAAGAATGCAGTCATTGACTTAGGTGTTTAGAAAAGCCCAAGGCCTAGGTCAGGAAGCGGAAAAGCCAGTAGGCACGTGCCCACATGGACGCGATCGTAATTGAAAAAAGCGTGACTTAAGGCAATCGGCGAAAGCTGTCGTTGATTTGTGTCAAAAGCGAAGCATTAATTGGACTTCAAGCACATGACACTATGTGAATGCTGAATTTCGACCGCCTAATCATTAGCCAGATGGACCCAAAATCGCTGAGACGTGCAGATTGTGGGAACGCTCGTCTCACCCCCAGGCGGCGAAACGTAGCAGGCGCCGGGCGTCGTGTCCCCATGGGAATGGGGAAGGGAGGGACCGAAAGTCAGGTGCCCCCAGCCACGTTTGGCCGCTGCGTGTGGATGAAAAGCTTGCCGTAATTTTCATTCTCTATGTGGCGTGAAGAGTAGCAGTTCTGCGACGTAGGGACAGCGCTAAAATACGTTGCCTTCGTAAACAAAGATGTGAAACGCGTTTTGAAACGTGACGACAAAAATTGGCTGCCTTCATTTTCAATCCAAACTAAACCGTCCCGTTTACTTTCAGAATACGGGGACACCTACTCACACTGGAGGATGTGGTGCGGTCTACGTACAGTGTACAGTCTGACAGCGCTGCCTGGGTCAACGGTACGGTATAAACGCATTTCAGCTGCTTTTGTGAGGCTCATAGCTGTGCGATGTCAGCATAACGGATTATGCACATTGAAATGTAATAAGTATGCATTATGCCAGTTTTGGTTTTCCGGACTCGCGGAGGCAAGCAACCCTTATTCGCTGTAATCGCAGATGCACGTGTGTAAAAGTAACAATAAGAAGCATTCCTAATTATTTTCATTGTTATTTCTCTCTCTCTCTCTCTCTCTCTCTCTCTCTCTCTCTCTCTCTCTCTCTCTCTCTCTCTCTCTCTCTCTCTCTCTCTCTCTCTCTCTCTCTCTTTATACGTATATATGTTATTACCAATTGCGAAAAACATCTGTTAAACGTGCAGTCGCCCTTCGTCGTTGAAAATATACCTAATCACATTTAATCTGAAGATATCGGCGGCAGAAGGTGTGTCGCTTTTGGGGACCGAGATCACCAAGTTGCGGACCACTGAATCAAGAAACACATGTTTTTCTAAACCGTATATTGGAGAAATGCAAAGCAATTCCAACGCGAGCTTGAAACGCTTAGGTGCAATAGTGACGTAAGGCAGTTTTGCGAATTCAATGCTTTGAATCGTTTTTCCGAACTTTTCTTTGAAATCCGAAATCCAAATTCGAATTTTTGAACTGAATTGGGGATTTTAATTTTCAGTCTGCGTACGGCGTTGCATGGAAGAACTGCCTCAGAATGTCTCCGTGTCCTCGACTTTTGCTTCCTTATTCTTCCGCCCATGAGGTTACCGGCTCTTGAAAGAATCCTATTGCCATCTCCCTTGTGTCATATTAATGGATCCGCCGCGTTTCTAATCACCAGAATTCCGTCATTCTCAGGAACTGGAAGTGCCAGTTAAATCGTACGCGTTCACCTTCGCGGTCTGATGCAGTCTTGTTACAGACATCTGCTAGTAAAAAGCCGAAAGCTAGAAGAAAGGTCATCTTGTTTCGTTACCACATGTATCTATTCCTTACAAATTCTCGTATTGTAAATGGCCGGTGGAAAACAAATGCCTAACAGCGGATGCCCATAGCTACCCACTGCCTGTGTTAGGTGCGGTAGCCCTAGAATTAAGAAAGAGTTGTTTACTTTATCTTGATTTTACCCGTGCCTGAAATTGGCGTTTTTTTCCCAGATGAGGAGATATCGTATCGTGACGACGATGGGGGCGTTTCTGTGTTCAACGTCCGAACGCGTTCCACCAGAGTTTTGGTCAGCAATATTACCATGGTAAGTATCCTAAGCGTCCGTACATGGTTTGCTGCCAACCAATCTTCTGGTTTCCAGCTAGTGGCTGTGACTGTGAAAAGACGGATGTGGAGCTCATTTAGTTCTGAATGATTGAGACATGCCCATTGTGTGAAAGACATCTTTCGATTTCAAGGCAGTGCGCCACATTGTCGTGAAAGCCTGACGGCACGACGACATTCCGGAGGGGTTCAGTTTCTGTTCGTTACTTTGCAGTTTTCATTTTGCTTTTTGCCACCAGAATGCTTCCTGGGAGATTGCAGTTGAGAAATAGGTCGCAGTTATCAGCGTTTGAAGAACAGTCGTAGTCAACAAGCCCACCAGTTAGCATTCGGGAGGCATCGGCACAGGCGGCGCAAGGGGATCAAACGGTCCAGCAGTGGCTGGCCAATTTCTGAGGCTTATGTCTGAGCCCATCTATCCATTGTGTGGCGCGACAGTCGCTGCATAATGGGATTCTGTCGCCTTTCATCTCAACAGCACTTTCCGGATTTAAGCATTCGTATTTGAGAGCGCTGACTCAGCACCTCAAAATCGATGAACCGTTTCCTTGGTGGACGGCCGGGGCGCTGCCGCATTGGTGGAACTGCGGTATCCGCCGTGTGCAGTGAAGTCTCCGGATTTAAATTATGAAATATGACGCGCGTAACTAGTTTCCGCCAAATTCATCACGATCCGGATCTGAAGACCCTATCTAAAATGCAATTGAAGTTATGGAATTGCTTTTTATTCGTTTTGGACGCTAGCCAAACCGACACCGTTTTGCCATAATCCTGGGACGTCTGTTTTAGGATCATTGTCTGTTGTGTGTGTAATTATATAAACTATATTGAGATCGGCGGGGGCAGGTTTATGGTTGGCAAACATGGGGGTTACGGCAAATTTCAAAATCGTTACAGAGCAGGTGACGTCACGCTCAGTGAGCGATACCTTCCATTGGGCCGTGCAGAATGGTGCAGCAATTTGAGTACACAGCTGGGAGAATCACCAGAGGTGGGGAAGGGATACGGGGTATCGTCTTTCTACCGGGACCAGGCCGAGCGTTCACCTGTGGAACTGTGATCGCCAGACGGGCCTCGATGCCGAGACCTCGATGGAATGCAGGTTGTCCTCATTTTGCACCGGATTCTGAGCTGGCCAGGGCAAGTGTTGCGTCACCTGGGCACCACTTTGCTCTGGAGGGACACGACCTTTCCGAGATGATGCAATGCACCCGCCCAGGTCAACGAGGTTTTAAACACAACATGGGGATAACCCGTATTCCATCGGAATCCTAGCATATGTTTATGCTCGTCCCTGATAGCTTTTCAGGTCTTCCATAGTCTAGATGCTAGTGTTTTCCATCCGCCTATGACCAATATCATATTCTAAAATGTGTAGATTAACATAGTTTGGAGAACCACGCTTGGTGCATCTATAATTATTTGGTCGAAAGCTATCGACACGAAAGCAAGTACCTTGCCCATTGTTATGTTCTTAGGAATGCCTTCAATGGATATTAGAAGTAATGGCGTACAATGACACAATGAAATTTCCAAAAGGTCGTGAAGCCCAAATCATCACATGTCTCGAAATAATGCTAGAAAAAGAATATCGATTTTTGCTACTGTTTAATTTTTTCACCTGGGCAGACGCATCTTTTTTAGAAACTCAAATGTTGGCATCTACTCGCACTTTGGAAGACATGTTTGTGAGCTTTGTAATGTCCGTAAGTACAGGAAAATATGTTTACAAACATGGGAAAAGAAACAAAACGAAAACTATTAACGTTTCTTTCTTTTTCCGCTCTCTTTTTCTGTTTCTGACATTACTTCCTAGGTTTTTCCTGGGAATGCAAAAAATGGAAATGTTATCAATGAAAGAACGTTTTTGTGAGTTAATCTGCCCGATAGTTTTCAAGGTCTCAGGAAGTCCGTATCAGTCCCCCAGGCACATTGTATACGCTTCCATGCGTTAAACATTCCGGCCAAAGAGAGAGTGAAACAAATGTTGCACAGAAAAGTGATATTCAGTTCAGTGTGATGTGGTGATGGTCATTGTTCATGGTCCGTTCTGACTTATGCTAGCCTATTTTGTCTGCCAGTTTAGCACCCAATAGGAAAAAATAAAATGGGGCGTACCGGCTTACCTGTTGTGATATGGAAGCTGCAGAGGAGAAACGTCACGTGGGTCCGTAGTGCGCTTTGAAATAAACACGTACATATCTGTGACACCAGCTGCTTGTCATTCACTTTGTAACCCATATATCGAACACGGCGCCTGGCTGTGAAGATTGTCGTTTTTTTTCTTATTATGTGGCATGCAACTATGATATGGCATTCCGCTCAGAATTCTGCACCAGAACTGACGTCTACGAGACATTGTCACAACAGGATGTAGATTACTACCCTAAAATAATTAAAGTGAAATCTTGAAGTCTAAATGGATAACGGAACTAGAGTTGGCACTTTGAGCTGTGTCCCTCACGTGACAGGTTTGGCTTTTTTACTACCCGTTTTGCCCCAGGTGGTACCATCGAATATTTTTATAATTTCCGCAAACGCAGTTTGTTTTCGTACCACGCAATTTTGTTTTATCTCCGTTCCATCGGAAATGGTTAAGTAGCTTGACAGATAGCAGCGGGGACGAACTGCCCCAAACACGACTGTCAAACAAATCCGCCGCGTGAAAATGAAGTTAACTACCTTTTCATTCAAATCATGGTTCTTGGCAGCCTTATTTTCAAGCTAATGATATATATATATATATATATATATATATATATATATATATATATACACGCCGCGAGGGACAGTTTAATTATTTAGGCCTATATGCATTTTGTAGAGTTTTAGAGCAAAACCCAAGTCAGTACGTTTGTGTACTTCTTGGAAGCAAGCTAAATGATCAGTTTTCGGGTCATTGTTCCTTTGTGGCTCGATTTCACGCGCAGGTAAAAACCCTAACGCTATCAAACGAGCTTTATGAAATCCCTTCGTGCGCGACCACACACAGTGTTTGTCGTGTACAATGCAATGCTCTCCCTCTCACTGTAGTTCACGCAGCTCCAGAATTTTTCATGGTGCCTCCCGGAGTTCGGTCTGCAACAGCAGCGCTGCCGAACGCCGAACGGCCAGAGCAGTCCTCGGTCGTCCCAGTCTGCTCGGTGTTCACAGTGCCGGGGCTTTGCCAGGGCAGTTCTTGGCCGTCCCAGTCTGCCCGGTGTTAGCAGCGCACGGGCTGTGGCAGGACAGCTCTCGGTCGTCCCAGTCTGCCCGGTGTTACCAGCGCACGGGCTGTGGCAGGACAGCTCTCGGTCGTCCCAGTCTGCCCGGTGTTACCAGTGCGCGGGCTGCGGCAGAACAGCTCTCGGTCGTCGCAGTCTGCCAGGGCTAACCAGTGCGCGGGCTGCGGCAGGTCAGCTCTCGGACGTCGCAGTCTGCCAGGGGTAACCAGTGCGCGACCTACGTCGGTGGCGGCGGTCGAGCCGGCTCCGGCCGGCCGCAGTCCGACCGGGACGCAGCAACAGTTGACTCAAATCGATCGTCGGCCGCCGCAGCCGGTAGAGTATTCGCGGCCCAGGCAGAGCGCGGAGCAGGCGGCGGCCGCCTCCGGCTGACCCAGGAACCGCTGCAGACAGCAGCAGCCCCGGTAGCATGTCAGAACGACGGTCCCGATAAGAACTGTCCCCAAATGATCTGCAGCAGCGCTATGTGAAGGATGGTGCAGGTAATGTGTTGAACGTAAGGCGTAGTGTCAACTGAAAACGGCTTCATGCGATGAACAAAGCAGTAAAGAGCACAAAAACGAACAGCACGGCGAAAATAGAAAAAAAAACTGAAAACATGAGTAAGTCATTCAGAGCCATTTGTACAGAAAAAGCATACCACACTACGGTGGGAAAACTGTGTCTATTTTTTTGGAAGGCTGGTAACGAGGACCAATGCATCTGGAAAGTTCTTTCGCGACAATTGCGTCGTTTCTCTCTTGATGCTTGTCTCTCTGTTCTGTAGTTTAAACCAATAAAGGGAGGTTTATTTCCTAGGAAACCACAGAACAGTCCCTTTCATATGGATCCAAACAAGTTCACACGAAAAAGAATATTGGCATTCCCAAAGCAAGTAAGCGAACCACAACGCAGAAAGAATAAGACGCCAACGGCATCGAGGGCGAAATTGGCTAGGAATGCATGAGGAGGAGGGAGAAACTATAAGAAAACGAAGTAGCTGAGACAATTTTGACTAGTTTTGAACCCGTTGTTTCGTCCTGTCAGACTGGACAGGAACGGCACCGGAGAATCTGCAAACAAGGAGACGCAAGACAGAGCGTAAACTTGAAAAATACAACAAAAAACAAAAAAAATAGAAAAAAGAAGATGGTAGGCTCCACAGGTCCTACAAAACCTTCGTATTGCTTGACGGAAAGGACCCCAAGTACGCAGGAGGATGGACTTTTGCCAGCAGTCTTGACCAGTCAGAAGTCTTGCCAGGCTGGCCATTAGTTTCCGCCTTGGCCCGCCAGACATTCTCGGTGGACTCATCAGTTGCACATTTGACAAATGGCGTGCCCTGTGGTGATTTGAAAGCGCCCTGTGGGTGCTTTGTTACGAGTCATGGCAGATGTATCCTGTCAGGGTGCCCCTCTGGGGTTCTTTGGGGCCTATTTTTCCGGAATGTGCTTGATAAATGTGGCGAATCTCGCGGTCGGAATTCGTTCCCGGCAGAGCTTGTTGCGTTAGTTCCGAGCGTGCAGTTCAAGGTATTCCTGGCAACGGGTATTTTTTTTTTTTAAGGAACGGGAGACTAGCGCTGTTCTAAATGAGGTATCAGTCACAGTAAATGTTTTTGGTACTGATCTGAATACCATTTTGCTGTCAACGTGCCCCACTGATGCTCCGAAGGCACCATTTTAGTATCGGCACAGAGCCTTTTGGCCCTCAGGCTGCCCCTCTGGCGCCTGAAATGGGGTGCCTCGGGAGTTACAAAGGGCGTCCCTGGTTTTATCGGTACGTCCATGCGGAGTTACCAGGGCGCTTACCAGCAACTAGAAGGACATTCTTTCCTTCATTGCTGCATTATCTATCTTTTCGGGAGATCCCCCGTATGGTGCATTAACGGCGCCCCTCTGGTGTCTACGCTGCGCCCCTTTTGCTCATCAGTCACCCATCTTGTTTTACCATGACGTGCTGTTTTGAGACTATTCCTCAGCTGCTACCGAGGAACCCATCTCAAGTTGCCAGGGTGTTTTGCCCGATTTATATCGACCTTTAATCAAGGACACCGCCTCGTTTTTCTGCGGGAAAAGTAGTGCACGCGGGCGGATCCATGCCTAACTGAACCCAAAATCATGACTCCTCCTCGGATTTCGGCCGCTGTATTCACCATTTTGTAGGAGCGTATCAATAAATAATCTTATGAAAACCTAAAAGAGTGTATATTTATATATGGTATATGTGGTAATGCCGCTATATATAACGAGACATTAGCACTAAACAGTAGGATAATTTATATTGTAAATATGTAGTAAACAGGTATTTAATACAATGGATTACTATTTCTATAATTTCTGGACCTATTCATAATATTTGGCGAGAGGAACGTCATGGCTCAGTGGTCAGAGAACCCTTAGTTTCCACGTAGAGGACCCGGGCTCGATCCTCCGTTGCACCAAGGCCCCTAAGCGTTCTTGAATTGTTAGTGTAGCATAGAATGCTCCTGTTGAAAAGGAAGGTTTTTGGACATGTTTGGTATTCATGAAGATATACAGACATTTTTAGATTTGTTTCCGTCCCCCGAATGGTTTGAAAACCATAACGTGACCTTGTATGGCCTTATGAACATTCGAAATGCGAGTCGGGCCATGGAAATATGTTCATTCCACAGGCGCGATCGGAGGGCCCCCCTAGACCCGCATTTTTCTGTGAAAACCAGCGCACATCGTCTTCCCGGCAGGCAGTTTTCGCATGACCGGTTTATTCTGAGTTCCGCTCCCCCCCCCCTTCCCTTCAGGAAATCCTGTCTGTGCCCCTGGTTTATTCTGCCCCAAATTTGGTAGACTATCGATCTGTTTCACTTTGGTTTCTCTAGCTTCATTAATTCTGGGAATCACGGGAGGGTTCAAGAGACCCGAAGAAGAACAAAGACAGTTGTACCTGAATGTGAGCTGGTTTTTAAGAGCAGGCGCATTAAAATCATGAATAGCATAAGAAAATCCAGTGCATACATGATTGTGAGATCGAATTAACTTCAAGATAAAGCAGATTCCTTCATAAATAAAAGGGATCCGTGCAACATCACGGAAACCCTGCCCCATTATCATACAATAATTGGACATATAGTTAGAAAATAGGACTCAAGGCAGCATACAGCAAAAGGAACCGAACGATTCTGCCATGGATTGCTCAACCGTTTTTGTTTTATACAGAATTCTGCATTTCCTCAGCTCGCTTTCTGCCAGTGTAACCAGTGTTGATGACTCGGGAACGCCGCAGCAGGCTGTCATTTCCCCTCCCTCAGCCGACGGACATCGCCACAGCTGCTAACCTCTCGGTGTGCGCCGCCGGCGTCCGTGCGGTCCGTCCGTGGGACGAGCTCAGCGGCGGGCTGCCGTCGGCGGTCAGCTCAGCAGCCGGCGCTGTCACGGTCCCGGTTGGCGCAGCCGTCGCCCCGGCCTCGCCGCTGACCGCAATTTACCGCCCGGCCGCAGCGGCCGGCCCGGATATCGGCACCCTGTTGCTGTCCAATTTCGGACCACGAACGTGCCTTTTTTAGCTCAGCCGCTAGCGGCTGCAAGATTTAGCATTACTGCCGGGAACTTCGCCAATCTCGTTACGTCCTGCCACAGGCGTCACTTAGCACGCCACTTAGAGAGCGCTCCCTCCGGAGGCGGCGCCAGTTACGGCACAGCGAGAGGCAGCTTCAGACGAGGAGCTCGATAGAAGCGGAGCTGTCTGTGCGGGCTGTCCGGCACGAGGCTGGGTGGCGATCGATGTCTGCGCTGGCTCCTCCAGCGGCGCCCCGGCCGCGGGCTCCGCTCTTCCCAAATGAAATACCGCCGCCGCTCGAGCGCAGCGTTTCCCGTCCCAGGCGCCGGCTTTTGTCGTCGAAAATTTCAAACTTTTATATCGCCACGCTGGCGAGGCCCAGCGAAGCGACAGCGCTGATAGTTAGCGGGCCGCTATTGACTGCGGACCGCTGGCCGGTCGGCGCGGAACATTCGGGGACCGACGACAACCCAGCGTGCAGCTGATGTGCGCTGACGGCGGCGCGATGTACTACTGATCTGGACTGACGACAGCTCGGCGTAACTGATGTAGGCTGACGACAGCTCGACGGGCAGTTGATGCAGACTAACGGCGTCTCGGCGTACAGCTGATGTAGGCTGGCGGCGGCTCGACGCGCAGTTGGTGTAGGCTGACGGCCTCTCTCGGCGTCTCGCTTCTCTTTCTGATGTAGGCCGACGGCCGCCCGATTTACAGCTGATGTAGGCTGACGGCCGCTCGACTGATGCAGACTGACGGTGTCTCGACTCACGATTGATGCGGAATGACGGCGACTCGACATGGGGTCGGTGTAAACTGATGCAGGGTGTGGTGGACGCGATACTGTCTGCTTGCTGAAACGGACAGGCATAAAATGACCGAGGAGCAGCACCCCTCGCGTCCTCTAGTGCCACGGCCCTTTTGTAAAACGGAATGTAACTTTTTGTTGAAGCGATGACACAACGACGGCACTGGACTTCGAGGAATGTTGCTAGTCTTCCCATGAGCACTACAGGGTGCAATGTTTCAATAACCCCACAATCCTGGCGTGACTCACTTGTTATTTATCATTGTTGCTCGTTGGACATGTTTCAGGGTCCCCTGGAGTTACTGATGTAAAATGGAGACTTGTCTGAACATATGCAATGTTACGATGTGTGCATTTTTCAGCGCCAAACCCGTGCCGAACGCTTCCTCGTCTCACCCGACCTCCTATATGTCCTGCTCATCGAAGGACGGGAAACGAAGGTGAGAACAGTGACGAAAATTCACGTAATATCAACTCCTGGTGGAGTATCGGCGATGGACAGTCGACAAGAAGCGTTGAACGTCATTCGCGTTATGTGAGCGCGGGAGATGGTAAAACATGAATTGGTCCTGGTGTTACCGAGCTTGAATTTTTGGCCGCCAATTGTGCTCTTAGTTTAAGAATATGTATCATACTTAACACCAAATAACCGCAAATAACATTTGAGTAATACATGTTACACGTAATAATCTTTAGTTTGGTTGGTTGAATTCTCAAGATATTCTGTGGTATTATTTCTCTGCAAGACCAAAAGTGATAAGCCTCAGGTAAGCATCAGCTGCGCTGCAGTCGTGGATCACTGCCTGTTTTTTATCGAATTCATTCCATCAACTGATTTTGGATGGCTACGAAGGTCACCCGTAAATTGCAGCCGAATTTGTCTGTTTTCAGATGTCCGAATATATGGGCGAGGCTCGGTGTTGGCTTTTGCACGTCGACAGGGGGTGAGTTTCGGTGCAAAGGCAGCCCAGTGGCATGACATTGATATGACAATCCAGTGTGATGCCGCAATTCCTTTGGAAGTGGTGAGGACCAAGTGACAAGGGTTGTCAGTACGATGGGTCGCACTGTCTGGTGAACTACAGGCTGTTGCGTCTGTCGTTCCGTTTCCATGAACATCTTAAGCTTTGTTAGTCTGGCAAATGACTATGTGTGCGGATACATTTAAGTTAGTTTGAAATGCCCACAGAACTAAGTGCCAACGAAGTCCCTCTCGTTCTGGCTTAACGAGTCTGAAATGGGCTTAAAGAAATAAGTGGTGTAAAAGACGCGAATGAGAAAATTTGAGATTATTATACGTGATATTTAACAGCCCGGCCACTTTTGCGTCTCCGTCACCATCTGAAACGCGCAGTTGACTGGGGCAAAAATTCCAGAAACATTCTGATATTAACCCAAACTTTGCTGAGGACCGCACACTGCAGTCATTGATTGGCGCAGCGTTTGAAACTTTTAAGCGGGTCTCAACGCGGGATTAAGGCAAAGGTTAGGACTTCTGAACTCGGCATAGCCATTTGGGACCGAGTTAATCCAGTCTGGTGGCACGCGCCCGTAGAAACACGTCTCTGTGCCCTGCTTAACCAAGCAACGTGACGCTGAGCGGCGTAACGACATTGCCCCTATAAACAGAATTCGTGCATCTGAAATAACCATTGGTACACTTCTTGCGTAACCTTTTTTGTACATCCCGGTGAATGGTGACGTGGTGACAGGTTCAGTGCGCTTTCGAGGAATGGACAGCGTTTACATGACTCATGACATTTGTAAATCGGTACTGGTCTAACGCTACGCTACAACTCACCTTGGTATTGACTGTCGCCTACCAAACAGCAGTGTATCACTTGACGCGTGCTTTCATCCAACCCACGGTTTCCATTGGCATACACAGCATCCCAGTGAACGATCTGTACCAACAATAATCGGCCTATACCAAAGAGTTCAGTCTAGATCTTCAGTCTAGTTTGTTCTAACGAACCTGAAGCATAATGCGAGTCTCTTGGCAGCATCCGTAGATGAGTCATGTGCGATGATGCACGGCCTTAGGCGTTCGCCGGTGGAGGACGCTCCGAAATAGCGAAACTGCTGCCAATTGCGAGTGACTGTGCTCGTGCCGCGTTAAACGAGCCCGACCTAGAACGAAGGTGTCCGCCCGCTCGGCGGCTAGTCATCATGGCTCACGTGACGCCCCGTCTGAGCGCGGGCCCGCCTCGGGCACTTTCCGGCGCCGTGTTGGCGTGTTTTTACGCGGCTGGCCGCCTATTGTTAGTCGGCGTGCCGAGGCCTTTCAGAACACGGGACAAGGGAGGCGTGTCGTGGTCGCTGGCAGTCTGTCTCGCTGGACGAATCTAGCAGCTTTCAAGTCGCCCCAGGGTCGACGGAACGCTCAGAAAATTCGTGACCCGGCTTCACATTCTACCAGCCTGACGGCCACTGCTGGCTCTGGTGACATACGTCATGGGGCTCAGCGGGCGAATGACTTTGTGGAGTTTGAAGAGACCGTTTTACAAGAACGCCGTGGGCATGACGTAAGCGGGAAGCTGCGTAAGGGGATCAAAAATGGAAATGTAAACCTAACAGTCGGAGCGATAATTTTCGTACGACAATGACCAGGAGCTGAATGTTACAGCTTCCTTCAACCAAGAAATCGTGGACTTACTGGGGTTCGAATAAGAAAAGCTTATTTCTTCGAAACATTTCTCGTAGCTTGTGCCGCATGTGATGATTTAACGTAATATAAATGTTTTTCCTCAAAGACATGAGCTTATTTTTTCTTCACGATGCCTACACATACGGAGTGATTGTGTAATAGCGAAAAATCGACCAAGGTAGAGCATTCCCTGTAAGCTAAACGGACCTCAGACTTTTCTTGTCGTTGCATATCTTCTTGGAAGATTAGGGCCATAGCCAGCTGTTGGCCTCCTCTGAACTGGTGCGGGACTCAGATCACGGTGTGAGATGTTTTCCAGAACACCAGTGCAGCCAAAAGGGGTGGGCCCCCTTAAGCTCGCAGTCTTTGTTAAAACCATTGCACGTGTCTTGTCAGCAGTCGGTTTTCGTACGATTTCAGTTCACACTTAGCTCCGCCCCTCCTCTCCTCGAGGAAATTCTGGCTTCGCCCCTGTTCCAGAGCCTTCAGCTCCGACTTTTCTCCCAGAACTTTTCTCTCATTTACGACCCCATCAGTTTCCTTCTGTCGTATATCATGAAAAGAAATATCCCGGGCGGTTTCGCCCCATCCATAAACGATCTGCGGCGGTCGCGCTCTCTTCCGCCGCCATTGCGCGCGCGCCCGGTGCCCGCCATATTCCTGCGAATTCGCTAGATCTAGTGCAGACCGCTTCGCTCGGGCAGGGGGCATGGCCCCATGCCCTTACGCCCTTGGTGGCCGCTGACGGCTGTGGCTTGGGCTGCGCCTCAGGCACGTGACGGCGCTGAAGCCAGAGCCATGGAGCGCCGACCGGTCGCACCCGCCACTGCAGCACGTGGCCTGGGTGCCCCGAGGCGGCGCCGCCGCCGGCGACAACAACGCCCTGCTGATGGTGCACCGCGGGAACGTGTTCTACAAGGAGCGGGCCCTCAGCACGGACTCGTACTCGGTCACCAGCGACGGGCAGCCCGGTCTGGTGTTCAACGGTGCTCCCGATCTGCTGTACGCCGGTACGTCCTTTTGTGTTACCTGGCTGCGTCGTTTTAAGTGCAGCTGTCTCGGGACTAATCCTGCTGGTCTGCGCACGAATCGGTCGAAGAATACTACCTTGAAGCAGCTAATGACACATTGCCAGTTGCACTGATTACGGGGTTTTCATCTTACTTGATGGTGTACCGTGTGGAAATTTGTAGACGTTTATGGTCCATCATCGCATACCGGGTAAATGGGATATTTTTATGCAGTCTTTCACCCTCCCCCGCACTCTTACGAAGAAATGTTATATAAAATGTCGCTAACCTCGGTGAGTCCAAATTTGGGTCGAGGTCATCTAAGCCAATTTCTCCTTCATGTGTGATGCCAGCATGTAACCTATGTTGTTGCAAAATGTTCGCCTATGCATACGGCCAACAACGAGGAGGCCATGGTCACATCCGGCGAACTTCGTATTTCGACAATTCTGATAAGCATGTGGTTCCAACGTGCTGCAGAGACACGTATACATCTCCGGGTTAGCCAGACGTGCGCTGTATCCCAAATGCAGGAGTCTGGCGTGACATTACCAAGGATGAACCCATGCGTTTAACACCGCACTCAAATTGTTGTGGTTAACGGTCACCGTGAAGCCTGGAAATCGGCTACAAACGCCTTTTTTTCTTTGATGCTATGTCTTGTCCAGGTAAATGACAGTGAATCGGAACGCCAGCCAAAAGTCAAACGTCCCAAATGTGCTGTCTGAAATGACCAAATGGCGAATACAGGAGACGGTCATGCTACACTGTCGTACAACGCTGCCCGTTGTAGTCTATGTGAATGATGCCTCTGACGTGTTGTGGCTGTATTTCAGAGCACATCCTGCGCTCTGACCACGCCATCTGGCCGTCGCCGGGCGGCGACCTGCTGCTGTACTTCATCATCAACTGCACGGCCGTGATGGAGCTGCAGTACACGGAGTACGGCAGCGGCCCCGACCCCTCGTACCCCCGCGTCCTCTCCGTGAGGTACCCCCGGGTTAGTACCTCCGGCCGCGGACGCCCAACGGCGCTCCTCGCAGTGACGTCATCGCCGAGTTGTCCGGTACGCGGTCAGAGTGCGGGGCGTTTTTACTGATGGGCCGTCACCCAGAAGCCCAGACTGTGGGCCCAGCAGTCATCCTTGCTGGACGCGACGGTGGGAGACCATGCTGGGCCACGAGAGACGTCGCAAGGCAGCTTGTGCCTCGTTCTGCAGCGCTGTCAGACGGCCAGTCATCGCCGTATTGTTATTATATTGTTGTGTTGTTATTATATTGTTGTATTTGCTTTTGTCGCGATGGTGAGGATCTCTAATGCGGTCTAGCCCTGTTCCGCAAATTTTCGTCGTCGGAAAAAATTTTGCACGAGTAGGTAGTGTATGCAGAACAGAACTTCCTTGGAATCATTTGGAATGCAAACGCCAATCATTCCAGTTCATCCTTTCCGTTGAACTCCAAACGCATAACCCTGTTTTGTTCTGAAGTTTGTTCCACATCTTGGCGAAGCCCTTACGTCTGATTTCATGCTGGGGGAAAAAGTATCGGGGTCATTGCTCAATCCTACAGTGTCCTTTGTCCGGTGAACAAGGCCTTCCTCCACAGCAGGACCTTCAGACCCTGGGCTTTCAAATGATGTGGTATTCCAACTTGAAAGCAAAGGGTGCATGGTTTCCTCATAACGCTTTCTCGGATTTTATATAAAATAGGCCTTCACTACATTTTAATGAAAACGGCGTTTCGTGGATCTTGATGTTATGGTGACAGTCGGCAGATTTCTGGAAACATTCGATTTTTCTTCGTTTTGCCAGTTTCAGTGTTCAAGGTTCTGATGTATGCCGTCTCAAAGCTCCGCGCTCGGCAAGCGCGGCGAGCTTCGCTTAACGCTTGTAACGTAAATTTGGTGAAACTTTACCCATGTACGCAATCACTGGGAGATGAAACAACCATTTCTACCCAGAGATTTGAGTACGCATTGACAGCCCTCGACTGTCTCTGGAAACCTTAGCAAACGCCTGACGTTATTTCTCGACCGACAGGCCGGCGCCGTAAACCCGACCCTGGCGGTAACAATCGCCAACGTGTCGAACCCCGAACAGATCAGCTACCACACCGTCAAGCCTCCAGCGCCCTTGGCTGACGGGTGAGAGATCGTCTACAATTTCTGCTAACCCTGCGCTTACTGCGCGACAGCAGTTTTTGCTGACGGTTGCCCTTGTTGCGCAACCGTCACAGCTGGCGTTGCGCGGTGTAACTGCAAAAGCCTAGGCGTCATGCATTCACGACAAGCAGTAGCCTTCATCTATCAGCTCATTTACGGTGTTTCCACCGCAGAGCTGTTACCACGTTTACAATCACTGTTGTGATTAAAACTGCGGTGATTCCTGTATCTCGTTCCTGTTTGCAGATCCTCACTAAATCCCGCTCAGTAGATGTCCCACTTTTTGCGCCGTCGCTGCATGGTACGTTCCCAGACATGTGGTGGCCGAGTGGTGGTCCGTATAATCAATCGTTCTTCCCATTTTCATCAATCTTTGTCGTTCTGCCGACGCACCAAGATCAGAAGAACCTTTTCCTCCTACTGGATTGATCGTCTGTCCTTCCATCACTACCCTCCTTGAGTGCCTGTATAAGAACTGTGGTATACTTGTGTTGAGATGAGTAGGGAATCTTGTCCTTGTTTTAGCATTTTAAAATCATGATTGCGTTCAACAAGAACAAAAGTTGTCCACGCGGCTTTAGCCTGCTGGTGGTACATCTGAATACAATCTGACTTTACTTCAAACAACTGGGAGATATAAATCAAAATTATGTCAAGGATCAGCGAGAAACGTTGTTTCTCTTGATATCGCGCCCTTCTTTGAAAACGAACCCTGTGGAGGTTAACGGTCAACTCGTTTATCAGCTTAGCTTTGTCAAGTTTGTCTGTGTAATGAATATGTCGCTGATGTCTATGGATCGGTGAATACTGTGGGCCTCAGATGCCGACCATACGTCCGCTCGGCACCACCCGTTCGATACGGCCGCGGCTGTGACCGAGCCGCGGCAGCGCGCCGGCAGCCCGGCCGGCCGCCGCAGCAGCAGCTGCGCACCAGGCTCGTGTGGCCGATCTGTATCGCGCTGCGTCGGCAGAGAGTTGGCCGAACCCCTCCCTGCCCCCTGCGGACTCGGCATATCCGAAGCCGAACATCACGCTGAGGCCGGTCCACGGCTGACTGGGCGGGCGGGATCGAGACCCGTCTGATTCTCTGGTCCGCGCATGAACGTCGCTGCTGACAACACTCTTACGGGCCCGTGTACAGGGAACTTGAACCGAAAGCATCTAAAGCGAACTACGGCACGATCTAAAGAGGTCTGAAAACTAAAACCGAGCTCGGCTCTCCACTGACTTTCGTGACAGTCCACCGTGGCGGCGCGGGCGTGCAGAGTTCATGGAGTCGACCGTGTGTTTAACGAGACGAGGACCCGAACAGATTTACTGCCACTGACCGATTGGTCCATCGCTCACTCGCGAAACAGAGTCCGGCGCTGGTACTTGTTCCTGATTCAATGGCCCATAGCAAACTTCACGGGAACGAGGACGCCGACTCTGCTGACCGACTCGCTCGCGACAGGGTTCGATGCCCGTCCTCCTCGCCGACCCCTGACCTACCGCGTGTCTGCTGACGCCAAAGGCCTTTATCTGTCCTCCCTCTGGCCCAAAGTGTACCATTTGATTATAGGAACTGTGAAGCATCTCGACTCCGTCGGTTCTGTCCTGAGCAGAGCAAATAGTCGAAAAGTCTATTCATGAACTTTTGAAGGAGCGGCGGTTTATTTCATTGCACCGGCCGAGAGATGGCAATCAGAAGACAGCACCATACGGATACACGATACACAACACACGGTACATCAGGGCAAAACGCGGCGCAGCACACGACAGTACGAGGTGCGCGGCGAGAAACAGACGATAACCGGCGTGGCAACTCACGAGCAGGATAGGCGGCGGGGGAGGGCAGCGCAGCAAACAGCGAGAGCCCGTCCTTTTCCCAGGGCGGCAAGTCGCAAACTGAGAGAGAGAGGGACCCGGTCACTAACTCTGGCTTAAGCCCACATGGGTGTCACCCGCGTGACGCTGACGGAAAATGACGTGCGTTGAAGTGAAGTGGAATCTTGTGGCATCTTCAGGATGCGGGGTTGTTATTGGTTTAGCCGGGAGGAGGATCGTTCTCGATCCTCCTCGCGGCCAAACTGGATACCGCTGGGACCCTGGGAAAGCCTGGGAGGATGAGTACGTGTGGTCGACGTAATTCGGTCACAGATTCCCTGTCACGGTCCCTGCGTTTCAGTAGAGCCAATCTCGGACTGCATCTGATGATGACAGCGACAGTTTCGAAGACATTTGCTCGGCTGAATGCAAAACAGACGCATGAACGTCGCTGCTGACAACACTCTGACGGGTCCGTGCACAGGGAACTTGAAACGAAAGCACCTGAAGCGAACTACGGACACGATCTAAAGAGGCCTGAAAACTAAAACCGAAGCCGGCCGCGGCGCCAGAAACTGCTCAGCGTGGAACGGGTCGGGTCGCGACACAACGTGACACGGAAGAAGTCACGTCATAACGCGCGGCCACGGCGCGCGGCCTGGCGTTACAACCGTTACCTCCTCCCACTAGTCCGTGGTGTGCCTATTGACGCTAGAGACTTTACTGCTCCTATCTTTAACCTATGGTGTGCTTGTTGACCACAGGAATTATACCGTTCCTCTCACTGACCCATGATTTGGTTGTTGAACACAGGGACCCGTACCCGTACGTGCCCTCTCACTATACCATGATGTACTTGTTGACGACAGGGACCTGTATGCGGCCCTCTCACGAACCCATGATGTACATGTTGACGACAGGGACCTGTATGCGGCCCTCTCACTATACTATGATGTACTTGTTGACGACAGGGACCTGTATGCGGCCCTCTCACGAACCCATGATGTACATGTTGATGACAGGGACCTGTATGCGGCTCTCTCACTAACCCACGGCGTGCCTGTTGACCACAGGGACCTGTACGCGGCCGGCGTGAGCTGGCTGGATGACAGCCGGGTATCAGTCACATGGTACAATCGACGACAGAACATCAGCTACGTTACCGTCTGTTCGGCACCATCGTGGCATTGCCAGACGGTAAGGTGGTCCCGTGATGGGGACGGGTAAGGCCACCAGGGGACGAATACCAGCTGCTGTAAGAAGTGTTTAAGCGTTCTCCCGCGGTTCCCTGGCAGAATCGGAATCACAGAGAAGGGGAGGGTCCGGGACCGGCAGGCCCCAGTGGTCCAGACTCCGTAGACTTAGAAACTGGGGCAGGGATTACGACCCTCGCGCTTGTTTCAGTTTCCAACATTAGCTGTAGGGCGATACATGGAAATAACTATAAAAAATAAATGGCGTTGTTTTTTCTCATTTCCATCTTTTTATCATCTCTACACATATGCAAGCAATTTAATTTTCGTTTTCTTCGCTCCTTTCATGTTCGACAGGTTCGACAAAGCAGCTATTTTTGTGAATGCGCTTTGAAGAAATCGATCTCCGCGATGAAAGCTGCCAAACTGCGTTAGGAATTGAACGAATTTCGATTGCCTTTTGCGGCAGTCTCACCATAAAGCCCACTGCGTCTTCCGCCCATTACAAAAACTTGGCCACGTCTCTGGTGGGTATTCAAACATCTTCTGTGCCGTACGGTTTTCGCCTTTAGCACTTACCTTCCTGACTGACGTGATTCCACCCCAGCGCCGGGACGTATTGAATATGCTTTTGGTCTCTGGTGCTCGAGTTCAGGAGCTGAGTGGCTAGACATTTTGGTAGTTCGGTCACGGACACTGCATCATTTCGGTAATGGATCCTAATACGCTCTCCAGCCCGGCTGGATGACACTGAGAACGTCTCGATGGACTGGTGGTGGGCTGCGCCGGAAAAGGCGGATCCGGAAATATACCCTGGAGACAACGGCACCGTCGCCATTGTTGAGGGGCTCATTGGGATTCGAGTGGTCTTATTTATACAAAGATATTCAGTCGTAGTTAACTCAGTAAGTCATTCAGACTGAAGTCCCTGAAGTATTCTCTTCCACAGTTGGCTTGTTATTCAGGTTTGTGAGAGTACCGGCGGCAGGTCATTGAGAGTGGGGAACCTTTTTATTCTCGGTTTCGAGTTTCCTCCTTTTATCCTTTCTGCACGCGCACGATGAGCTGGTCTTACCTTCAAAGGGCAGATGGCCCATACCCCTTCCCGCTGGATCCGCCCTTGTTCCCCGATAATGCGGCGAAGCCGGCTGCCGGGTCTCGGACGCCATTGTGTCCTGGAGGCGGCGTCCGCTGGACGTAATTGTTTGGTCCACAGTCTGAAGCGTGGCGCTCTCCCGGCCATTTCGACTGGCGATGTTGTTAGCAATAAGGGACTCAGCGAAGGGCCCTCAGGCACCGCATAGGCCATTCGTTCAGGGCTGAACGACTGCTGCCGCTCCCCTGCGCTTTCTGAGACCGGATTAGATGCGAGCACTTCGCTGAACGACCCCGTTCTTGGATCTCGGCCCCCGAAAATGAGAGTCCGCAGTGTTGTGCTGGAAGATTTCCCATCACCCTTTTGTCGGAGGCCTGTATAATAGCGCAGAAATGAATGTTTTTTTTGTGTGCAATTTTGCTCATGTTTGCTGGACAAATATTCCGGCTTGGACATTTCAGCTGTTTCGAAAGTTTTCTCGTCACGCTTTTGTCGGAGTTCCGGATAATAGCGTCGGAAAGAACATTTTTCGCACGTAATTTTGCTCATGTTTGCCGGAAAGGCGCTCCGGCTCAGACATTGGTGCATTGTTATCTGGGAAGGGTTGCTGCAGTTTTCCTGGTGGTATTTGTAGGTCCGCATCGCCTTTCATCACGTGTTTCATTTCATTTCATCATGAATAGTGTTCAATGAGGGAGAGGGCAGTGAGTACCGCCCGCCGCGCAGCCTTGTGAGGCATGACTCAGAGACATGCTGTTTCAAGAACCGTCCCGCCGACGCTTCACCAAAGATTTTGTTGTAACGAAGTGCAAGAATGCCGATCCCTTGCGGGCACTGACTAATCCAAGAGGTAGTTTTAGCGGATGGATTTTCTGCCAGCTGCTGACTTTGCCAGCAGCTGTCAAATAGCGTTACACGTTGTCTTGCGGTGCGGCTACCATTGGACTTGAACAGGTCCGGCTAGTCAAGGTATTATTTCCATTCACAAGCGCGCTGGTCTCGTGAACGGCTGACCATTACACGCAATGGTGGGTGAGGGTGGGGGGAATATTTTGTCCCCTCCCTGTTTTCTGATCTGTTCGACCGATTCCGACATTTTGTGAGAGGACTGTCTGCATGATGATGATGACTCCTCGGATTACCTTTATGTTCGTCATAATATTATGTGTAATCCATAAAAAGTGACTTATATGTATATTTCCATAAACACAGTAGGTCTAGCCAAAGTTGGTGGAGCCAGAATCCATGTTGATTGGGCCAAAACTATAGCTGATGGGGCCATGGCCCCACCGAAAGTGCAGGAAACTCCATTCCTGTGCATTACCATGGTTCGAACAGATGCTCTCTGTCCATTACATTTCAAGGTCGAAGATAGAGGTTATCATAATTGCCTCACCTCTGCGTCATGTTCTTTTAGCACTGTTAAAACAACAGGAAATTTAAGACCTCGAATTTTTGTGCCAAATAGTGATCTTTGCGTTAAATTTAAGGTTGAAGGCTAGTTCAAATAACGCATGTCAGATTTCTACGTCGTACCATTTCACTCCGGCCAGAAACATTTGATCTAATGAATAATACACCGTAGCTTCCTCTTCTAAATGGCAGTTTTAAATACCAGGTCGGTGTTCGGTATCAGTCGTATCGCATTTGGCGCCCTTCCGTGTAATATCAGTTTACTGTGGTTAAGTAACGGAGATCTTAACCCTCGCCGGTGTAGGAGCTTTTGCGTAACGCGAATGTATATGGGGGGCTGGCACGCCCCCACGGCCATTTCTACACCGTGCGTCCTAGAGTGTCGCGGAAAAAGCAGCGTGTTGCGCGTGACGAGATCTCGCGACTGGTATCTCTTTTTGAGGTCTCAGGTCAACAAATGGCCATCCAGGTCCGGTCAAAGGTCAAAAATTGGCAGAAAGAGGTACTTTTTCGAGTTTAAGCACAAATGAACGCCAAAGAAGAAACGATAATGACATGAAACAGATATCAAAGTGTTCGTCAATTAATTATGAGTCTATCTGTACATCACATGATTGTATTTTACCCATGGAGTTCGACCCAGGTCATGCTAGGTCAATCCTTGTCATGGAGGTTCGTGTGCTTTAACACATTCTCGGAGCTGCAGAAGCATTTTTGTAGGTAATAATAAATGCTGAAGTAAAATGCAGCATCACCTTTAACACTCACTATTGTCGAATATATACATATACAAGGTCATCTTAGGCGATCCAAGGTCATCTTAGGTCATCCTAGGTTATCTAAAGCCAGTGGTCTAGAATGACCACGGATTAGCTAACGATCGTAACTCAGATGCCTTAAAAGCGTTTTTCGAGTTGATATCCAACGCAAAATCTAATTTTAAGCGTGCTGTGGTATTGTAGACTCATCACTTCGCGAACAACGCCGCTCCGTCCGTTGGAGCAAAAGTCAGGCATTGCGCCCTCTTTTAATGCAGTAAAGGATAAACTGCGTCAACTTTATGTCATTCGAGTCCTTACACCTCGAACAATCGGAATATACAGGTTGTTTTGCGATACCTATTTCCTATCCCACTCCTAAAGACAAAAAGTAACGTGTTTCCCGCCGTAGCTCATGGCCCCGCTTTACACCCTCGACAATAGCGGTAGCGAGCATAAACCTATTAAATCGATGAAAAGTCTTATAGAAATGCAGTTTGGAGTCGATTTGTATATATATCTTGTTGTATTTGTGCACTCCAATCGTCTCAGAGTGAGACAAACTGAAACCTTTGTAAACCAGCGGCGTCGGCGCGCGAAAACGACTGACATGGTACCCGTCATGACGTCGTAGCTCGTTACCATGGTAACGTGGAGTAAAAATTTATCAAAGTAAGATGCGGAACGGATGCCCCAGAAGGTACATCATGATTCAGATGGATCCAAGAAACCGTTCGGAACTTGTCATCGGAAAACCTTAGGGGGATTGCATCAACCCTCCCCCATACGGGCGAAGGTTAATGCCAAAACCGTTCCTCAGCACGCCCTTCCAGTACAAATGTTAAAATGTATGTCAAAGCAAAATGTCAGGTCAGGTCACCCGTGGTACATATTTACATAATTTCGCGTCACCACCTACATTGTGCAGACTAAAAATAGAAGCATTTCTGGTGCTACACGTGCATGTGCTGCTTCAAGGGCATTGAAAGAGACGTCGGCAAAGTGCATCAAACGAGATTTTATATTGACAGCTGAGCTTAATATCGCTTTTAAGGTTGTTATTCACTGATCATTTCTATGTTTTTTTTGGCCGTCACCCATAATCCGGTGGCCAGGAGTGTATGTTATTGTTAAATTTCGTTTTATCGTAGCTCTTTACCTTGCTCCGTTTAACGTATTGAAATGAGGTGACGTGTGGTTCGTCAGTCTTGATGTGGCCATGACCTGTTAAAACCGCCATTCGGCAGAAAACGTTTAACTGCGTCCTTTGGTGCTCGGCTCGCCCCGAAAGACCCAGTTATGTGGGAAATGCTCATCGAGTGGCAGTCGCTAGGATAGTCGCCAGAGTCCGATGCCTGACTGGTTGTCTCACCATGTCCGTAGACCTGTATCCCTACCGCACTTTTCGAGGTGTAAGGTTTGATACCAAATCATCATTTCCCTTTTGGGCTGCATTAAAATGAAGCTATGTGAAAGTGTTACATCTGTGACCCCCATTACATCTGGTAGACCCACTTGATAAAAACTTGTCAAAGCGAGCCCTGTGGTATTTGATTCCTCTCTGTGCCTTTTCGACGTGTTGAAACGAAACGCCGTAAAAACGTGGTAGTTCCTGATTTAACAATGAGGTTGTGCGAGCTAAAACAAAGTGCCACCACTAAGTAGAACAGACCCGGAGCTTCTCATCAAAATGCCATCAAATGGCATTTTGGCCCTGATTTTATGCCAATGTCTTATGCCACTGATAAGGTAATTTCGGGTGTATCGATGACGTCAGACTCGCTTTGTCTCTTGAGCCACATTGAAACGAGACGGCGCGGAAGTGCGCCTGTGGCAGTTTGACCTCGTCTTTTGACCGTGGAAAATTAAGTAAAATAGTGTGATCGCTCTGAACTCAACTTGTCTGTTTAGCCGTTAAGAATGTGACGTTGTGAAAGTGCGCCAAACGTTATTTTATGTGGAGTTTTCTCAGCACCGAAATTAGAAGTTTCCCATTTGGTAGACAACGTTGAGCCACACATTTTTTATTATGTCATCTCAGATGGAACCAGTAGAGCGGGGATGTCTACCGTCGTAGTCGTGGGTCAGGAATGGTCGCGGACTCTGGGAACCTCTGTAACTCTGAGTTGGACGCTGGTACCGCATTCTCTGGTAATCTGTCGACTGATGGACTGTCAAGACTGGCCTTGGTGACCTGCCTGTCGACGCGTCGGCCAGCCAGTGACGATGACTGTTCGACAGGTGTACCAGTCTCAGGCGGAGCTCGGCTGGGTGGAGGTGACGGACGGCCCCGTGTTCTCGTCCGACAAGCGGTCGGCCCTGCTGCTGGATCGCATGCCGGACGGACCGGACGGCTTTTTTTCTCAAATTCTGATGGTGAGATGAACACAGCATGGTCACCTAGTGCCGGCAGTAACGTTTCTAACTGGTTAAAACTGTCGTGACACGGTGTTTATCCCAGAAGTGACCGGTAGACAGCTGGCAACTATCCAACAGAGGATCATGCTGACTACTGCACAGTTCTGTTGTGTGTTAAACCGCACGTTCAAGCTTTCGTCACAAAACATGGTCCGTGGCCGGGAATTGCAGGATGGGGTCCTGTGATTGAAATCAGTGCAACGTGTTTTGCTTAGCATGGACCCTAATTAGAAGAACTAGTCTGGAAATCGTTGTGTTTCAATTTATTAGGAGCACAAATGAATAACAATAAAATTCGGACACCTATAAAGCTTTGGCCCTTCACCCACCGTCCTATGCGTCGACCTGCTGCAAAAATCAGTCTCGTTACTGAAAAAAACATAGCCTCAGTAACATTATCAGTAGACTGCTGGAGCATCTCACAGTTCCCTCCTGGAATTCCTGAGCAATACCCTGTGGGTCTCACTCGATGCTACATTCCCACTTCCACTCCCAGACCCCTGATCTCGATTAGTGGCTGTACGGACCTCGAGCACTTCTGGCTGGCTTCCGTCTTTGTCCTGTAGCTGCCGATCAATCACGACCGCGGACAGGTCTGCCGGTGCACACCTGTGGCCCATTCAGAGTTCATTCACTTGTTCTATTTGCACACTCTGACACGGTAAGGCTTTTTTCGTGCGAAAGAACAATGGTCTTGCGTCATCAACAGCTCCGCTTCCTCTTCGACTGCGCAGTCAGGCGTAAGCGGCCCAGAATAAGGAATCGATACCGTATGCAGACTGGTAAGATTTACGGCTGCTAGCTGTCTTCTGCTGGACTTCGTTCTGATTGCCAGAAAAGATGCCACATTTTGCTGATGCAGTGGAATAGTTTATTTTTGATGCCGCAGAACAGGAAGAGAAATTAGCTGTCGACTCAGCAAAATTAGCCGAACCCTTTGGGGATTAGCGCGACGACGGTCAAACCACGAATGAAACCGGGGGCTTAAATGAGACATCTATCTTATAATCCTTCGGCGACGTGAATCATGTCGGCAAGGTTTACGCAGAAAGCATTTAGGAATGAATGCAAGGAATGTACATAACCTAATGTTACAGATTTTTTCTAGCTGTGCAAATAAATGGACGGGTATTACCTGAGACAGTTTTTCCTTGCATGTGTTTTATTCCAAAATTGTCAAGTGATCTAGTTTTAAACTGAATGCAAGGTCATTGCGCGCCCTGAAAGGCCGAAAGTGAATAAAGAGCGTACGCATGTTTGCCACTTTTGAAAGACAGTTTGGATGTGTGAAACACCATTGTTCAAATTGTCAAATGGCCAGCTCTCGCAGCACGCTTTCTGTTCATATGGTGGGATTTTGTCGTGACTGGCGTGTCATTTAATGAGCGCTCGTCTCTCCTCCCTGACCAGGCGGGTTCGAATCGTTTCGACGTTCAGTGTTCGGCCTGCCGATCAGCTGGCGAGTGGTGTACAGAGGTTAGGTAATATTGATAGCTAAGCAACAGTAGCATTCATGCCGGGACGTTTCGAATTTCGCCACAAAGTCCTGCTGTCGCGCGGAGTAGCGTTATCTGTGTATAGTTTTAATTTTAAGTGGCAAACCTTTTCTTAGCACGGACCCTCATCTTAAACATCACCGAGGCAAAACATTCAAGTGACTTGCATGTTTGCAGTGCACTTTATTTGCCCAAGTAAAAAAGACAGCGGGTACATAGAAATCAGTCGTACCACCTCTTTACAAGGTAGTAATAATAATGATTAATTGGATCGATATGGGACCAAGTTGACACTGACGTGAGAAAAAGGTATTATAATTGCTGTGAAATGTGGGGGCTGGTTGGTGAATAATTTATTTCTAGTACCTGTCGTACGGTTCCTTCCTCCCTCGTTACTCATTTCCACGTCACTGGGCGTCCACTTTGGTGGGTTTGGTGCTCATTTGGACGCCCAGTTACCATGTAAAAAAACAGGCCCTGAATAGAGGGCATTGGATGGGGTGGAAGGCGCTGAAGCAGACGTGGTCACGAACAGAAACATGGAAATTACGAAGTAGAGAGGGCAAAAGTTGATTGAGGAAGGGGAATAGTTACCCGACTGTATAGTCCAGATGCCTGGGATACAAACGTCGCGGTCAGTTGTGGTGGTCACTGCTGAAAACATGAACTATGATTTGATTACGACATGATATCCCGCGTCACTTGCAGGTGGATATAGCACGCAGGAGTGTAACACAAATGACGCAGGAAAGGGCTGATGTAACAAAAATATTGGCCTGGGATGAAGGCTATATGTGAGTACAAGGAACGTTGTCAGTCAACAATCTTACTGTTCTGTCACGGGCCTGTTATAAACTACGAACGTAGTATTGCTGGATATGTCTATCTTTCGTCCTCTTGTATTGCTTTTGAATATTTAGTTCGTATCTCTGAACCTGCCGTTGGCTGATGTTGGCGTTAAATGTCCACTCCCCTGACGCATTTTTAGGTAGTTCCCGAACTGTGTTGTCTTGAGACGTTCATTGCATGTTCTCTTGTTTCTGTTTCGCATCTACCGGCCAAAAAATGACACACGTCCTAGGTGGCGCCAAGTGACGTCACAAACATTGACGGTCCGTCTTACGCCACTTGTTTGTTGTTGCTACCACTGCGCTGCCTGGCGGTCACCAGATACTACCTGTCGGAGGTGGAGGGTGCTCCTGGGCAGATCCACCTGCACCGGACGTCCGACCACAGCTCGCCACTGAAGCGCACCGCCCGCTGCCTGACCTGCCCGCCGGATCCCGACGGCGGCGAGCCGAACGCCACCGACTCCGACCCGGAGCCGTGTCTCCAGCACGAGGCCGTGTTCAGCCCGGCGCCGGCCGGCGGCCGCTACGCGCTGCGCTGCCTGGGCCCGGCCGTGCCGCGGCTGACGGTGGCGGCGGCCGGCGCCGCGCCCGCCCAGCTCCTTCTCAACAACACCCGGCTGCGCGCCGGCAACCTGTCGCTGCCGGACGTGCGGCTGCTGGACGTGCCGCTGGCGGCCGGCCGGACGGCGCGCGTCCGGCTGCTGGTGCCGCCGCAGTACCGCGACGGCGACGCGGTGGCGTTCCCGCTGCTGGTGCGGCTGGCCGGCGGCCGGGCCGAGCCGCGCTGGGCGGCCGACTGGCCGGCCTACCTGGCCTCCCGCCAGGGCCTGGTGGTGGCCAGCGTGCAGCTGCCCGGCCAGCCGAGCGCGCTCGACGAGCGCCACCTGCCGCCGGACCAGGCCGTCGGCGCGCAGGACGTGCAGGCGCTGCTCGCCGTCGTCACGCACCTGACCACCAAGCTCGAGTTCGTCTCGCCACTGCGCGTCATCGCCGTGGGGCACGGGTACGGCGCCTACCTGGCGCTCTCGCTGCTCGCCCAGACGGAGAAGCAGCTGAGGTGCGCCGTCGCCATAGCGCCCATCACCTCGTGGGAGCTCTATGGTAGGTGCCGCCTCTGACCGTTACACGACTCGCTAGGCCGTTACTCGTGCTGCTTATCGCCGCTATTTTATGCTATTCTATGCTATTTTAAAACCCTTGGCAAATACTGTAAAACCATTACTGCATGGTCAGTTACTTGTGCGGAATAGTGGTTGCGTTATGAATCGTGCTCTGTACTTGTCCGACACGCCTGTTTGACCTGCATTGTTGAATTTCTGTGAAAAAAATTGGATTTAGGCAAATATTCTTTGAGTTTCCCGGTTGACCTGAAATATTCGCTGCCTCCGCAACCCTTCCCGGCTTTTAATGTCCTCTGTGACCTCTGTGACCTGTGTGACCTCGGCGCCGTCGGGCAGCGTCGGCGGCAAGCGAGCGGCGGCTGGGCCGGCCGGCCGACAACCACCGCGGCTACTCGGACTCGGCGCTGGGCCGGCGTGCGCCGGCGCTGGCCGGCCGCCGCCTGCTGCTGGTGCACGGCACGGCCGACACCAGCGTCGGCGTGCAGCACACCTTCCTGCTGTCCCGGCGGCTGGAGCGCGCCGGCGCCGTGTTCCGGCAAATGGTTAGCAGCGGCCGCCGCCGCAGCGGGACTGCACGCGGACCTGGACGGATAACCTGCAAACGGCCAGTGGGCCGTGGCGGTGACATTTCGGCTGAGCGGAGCAGTGCTAGGGCGGTGGCTGGTAGGCTGGGAACGAGCCAGCGCGCCGTTATAGCTGCATGTTCACTGCAGGCTACTGGACCATTTCATGTGTGAAATCCCATGTGCATAATCTGGTTACGAAGATATATTACGCAGGCGTTATTCGATGAAAGTTGTCGAAAACTTCGTAGAGAGCAGGGGTGTCTATGAAGGATTTTGTCATGGACGGGTCTTTGATAGGTCTCCTCCCCACTAAAAAAAACGAAAACTCTTCGGATTTCGATCACTTTAACTGCGAGTTTCGGAAGTTTTCATTTATGTTCATTTTTAGTGCGTAAAGAAACGTTTAAGCTACTATCCCAAAGGGAGAGGGGCATGGCCCCCATTGTCCCCCTCTCTTGATAACGTCCCTGGTAAACAGAAGAGATAGTGTACATATCTTGGCACCAAACTCCGTCAACTTCCTGGTTACTCAGTGAATATTTTATGGCTTACTCATTTTCAGGCAAATCTGTTGAATGCATTTGGTACTTGGCAGTTTTCATTCGTCTACCGTACTGGTCTTCAAATCGCATTTGCTCTGAAAAAACATATACTTTGCTCTTAAAAATGGCGTGACTTATCTCACCAAATCGTGGCCGGCAGACCGTCTTCACCTCCAACAAAAGCCAAGAGGCCCCCATTCCTGCCCGCAGGTGTATCCAGATGAGGGCCACCAACTGAAGGGGGTGGCCGAACATCTTTACCGGACCCTGGACCAATACTTCCACGAGTGCTTTCTGCCGGACAACGTCAAAGAGCTGATCGCCGAAGACATATGAGATAAGGCCCCCGGCACGTGTTGCGGGGGCGACAAGTGTAGAAAACGGCCGAAACTGACAGTCTGTCCGGAAACGACCTCCGAGCCGCCGGGTTAAGCGGGCCAGCCAGCCAGCGCCGCCGGCCCTGCTCTGGCTGGGACCCGGCGGACGGTCGACGGACGCGCCCGGAGACAGAGCCGCCCAGCCCGGCGGCACGCGTCTCCTGCGGCCCGGCGTCCCCGCGGGGCCTAGCTCCGGGGCCGATCGGGGGCCACGGGACCCGGCCGTGGGCCGTGGGCCCGCCGCGCCATGTGTTTGATGTCGCTGCGTCGCCAGGCCCGGCTGTCTCGTGATTTTGGGCCGGCCAAGGCGACGGCGCTGGCTTCCGGAGCTGGCTGGAGCGGCTGTGTCCGCGCCGTGGGTCCGGCCGAGGCCAGGGCAGGCTCCCGAGGCGGACTGGAGCGGGCTGGATGTTTCCGTGATGGCGTGTCGCGCTGGATGTGGTGGCCGGCTGCTGGTTGCGGACGCGAGGTTGGCCGTCAGAGCCAGAGGCGGCCCCGGCCCGTCGGTGCGCCTGGAATCAACTGGGCGCCCCTGGACAGAGGGACGCTGTCCCGGCCCGTCTGTTCGGCTGGCCATCATCACGTGCAGGCGATTATGTGTTTGTATAGGTGTTACCGCTGATGAACAGTGCACCCACGCAACGTTTTCATTGTTCTTTTGCTGGCAACGGCACCGCATAGAAGACATCACAGAGCTGTTGTTGTTAAAATAAATCTGTTCACTGTGGTCAGCCATGTCCGAATCCCGAAATGAGCATCAGTGGCAATCACCACTGAGCACGCCGTGGCCCAGTGCAGATCCAGGATATCTCGGTAGCGACCAAGTCCAAGAAAGGGCACAGAACCCCCTACACTACACTTAGCTTTTCTCCGGGTAAAACTGAGAAACTCGTATGGCATCTTCAAGGTTCCAGCGTTACACATTAACACGCCAGTAACAGCCGGGTAGGCGGCAACCCGCCACAGCAGAGCCCGTAACTGTCGGCTGTGGTGTCACCAGCGGTTGAACAGTGAACTGAAAATCACTCAGTATAGGCTGGTTTTTAGTTGCATTTTTTAACCCTCATCATTCTAAGGTTTCAAGTTCTATGAAGAGAGGGGTGAAGACAGAAAAGCTCCGTTGTCCCCTCAGGCTGCTGCTTCGCGCCTCTCTTCATGGAACTTGGAACCTTTGGTACTCATCATCCAAAGGTTCCATGTTCCATGAAGAGAGGCGCGAAGACAGAAAAGCTCCGTTGTCCTCTCAGGCTGGTGCTTCTGGGGTCCCAAGTTCTTCCAAAATGTCATGAAACAATGAATGTGGTTCCATGATCTTTCGCTAAAATTGTTTACTGCAGCTCATATCTCCTGACACGACTCTTCATGGAACTGTAGAGACTACGCATAAAAAAACGAAGCAGAGGAAAATCTTCTCTACAGAAGGTTTTCCAAGTTTTATTTCATTTCTGTGGTACTAAAACATATTACAGATGGCTTCACGTGATGCTACGCATATCAACAAACGATCTTCACTATATGCAAATGTGGCCAACTTTGTAAAAGTACTGTTTAAAAAATATTCACTACCGATGTTTTATGAAACTGAAGACTTACCGCATGGGCATTTTTGCAAAGGACAACCTACCGAAAATTTGCGATACTTACCCAATTTCTATGGAACTGGGCCCCGGGGGGGGGGGGCTGGGGGCTGGAGATTTCCCCAAATTTTCACAGAAAGACTCCAGATCTGAACTGGAACGTGCTTCTCCGCGACCGTCGTAGAGGGGACTTCTATATGTAATGCTCCTCTCAGGCAAATAGCATCGTTATGAGGGGACCTTTCTATTAATGGATCACTTACGAGCTAAGGCTAACTTTACTAGCTAAGGGCTCCCTACAGACATGTGAAGGTCTCTAGGCACTTTCAAAAGGGCCCCCTGCCAGCTTGTAGGGGGCCATTGCCGGCCTGTGAGGGGCCCCGCCTACAGGCCCGTAAATACGTCCTTCCTGACCTGTAAAGGGGCCTCTGCTGGCCTGTAAAGGGTTCCCATGTTGCCCTGCAGGCGGCCATCTACGAGGCTGTAGAGGGGCCCTATAAGGAGGCCCCTTAACGGGTTTTAAGGGGTCCCCTGTTGGCTCACAGAGGGGCCGTCTGCTGGCCTCTAAAAACAGCCCTCCTAGGATGGACCTGTAGATGGGCCCCCTACCGGCCTGTGAGTGACCCCTGCAGGCCTGTAAAGGATGACGAGTTAGCCTGTAAGACCCACCTACGGGCCTTTTGATGGTCCCTACTGACCTCTAAAGGGGCCCGCTGCTGCCGACTGAACAGGCCAAGGAGATGCCCCATTGTCCTGTAGAAGGGTAACCTTCGGGCCCATGAAGTGGCCCTCTGTTAACCTTTAATTTTACTCCGCCAACCTGTGGATGGGCCCATTCGGGCCTCTGGAGGTGGCCATTTTAAAGAGTCCCCCCCCCCCAAGTCGCCCTAAAGGAGCCTCCGCACGTCTGTAAAGGAACCCTTGCAGCTTCGAATCTGACTTACTCGAATCTCACTTTCTAGTTCGTGGTTACGAAACAGAGGCAACACAGCTTAACGCACGAGGAGGCCCATTGAAGCCGGAGCTCCCTCCCCCCAGCCGAAAACCTAGCCCCGGTCCTGTCACTTGGGAAAATCTAGGGTACGCCGCTGGTTGCGAAGCAAACACAATGCTTGAAGCCGAGCAAGGGGCCCCTGAAGTTGGGGCCTCTTTTGGAAGGCCTAGCCCCGACCCCATCCCTGTTTTAGAAAAATGCATGGTACAATGATGGCAGAGTCGTACTATTAATCTTTATTATTTTGTGAACTTTTCGCTCATTTGCTTTGGCTCTTGACTCCACTGCATTTTTTTCGCATGTCGCATTTGAGCAACTGAACACTTCGAAAGCCTGCAGCATGTAAGGACTTCAAATTTGGGAGTTTTGGGAGCCATTCCCCGCGAATTTTCATCGAGCCTTGGTCATCCGTGCTTTGTATGACAGCATGATCGCGGGTGCCAGCCAATGAAGAACCACAAAATGCGCACTGGCATTACATTATCATCAATGAGCGACACACATCTCATGTTTACGCTGGGTTCAGCCACGGTTGACTTGAATGGCACGTTGTCAATAACGGACGTTTTAAAACGAAAGAAGCCCTCAGGAACCCCAGCTTTTTCAGAATGCACCACGGGTGCTTCCTAAGCAGGGACGCAGGAGTATAAAAATGGGGGGCCAAAGATGTCTTTTTCCAATAGGACTAATGTTAAATTTCCAACGCAGAGGGGCCCATGACTCACGCCCCACCTTTTCCCCCCTTCCTACGCCAATGCTCCCCGCAGGGCCTCCTATGACATGGTAACTGGGGGGAGGTTCAGCCCCGCAGTGGAGTCGCCAGTCCCTCCAGGCAAAAACAAAGCTGGGTTACTGGGGAGCCATTTGGAATATTCATAGTCATAAAATCCAATACAAGGTTTTTTGTGGAGACGTAAATTATTTTTAACACACGCAGTGGAAGGGGGTTTCGCACTAACGCGCACTGGAAGGGGAGGACACAAAAGTGCCCCTCCGACCCCCGAAATGGAAAGAGCCAGAAACATGAAATTTATGGATAGGGTGGAGCCAGAACGATTTACATTGTGCGGAATTTTCATGGCCCTAGGTCAATATCTGCAAGGTCAAATGGGGTCGAAAAGGTCAACTTTGGACACTTTCTCGGTCCGTACAGGCCATTCCGTACGGCTTTCCGAGGGAAAAGGGAAAAGGATGTTTGCTTGAGCCTTAAAACGTGGAATACGACAATTTCCGTTCATTGTCTTGACTGAGGATTCCGGGTCAAGTTCATGTCAGGTCACTGACTTATGGCGTCATTTTTTCATCTTTTGTAGATCAGATTTCGAGCAACACGGGATAGCTTGAGTGTTAATAAGGACGCTGCACGCATCTTTTGGCGTATTTTCAGTGAAGGTAGCCAACATCGGTACATTTGATCACTTCTATATATATATACACATATATATATATACGCCGGCGTATATATATATGCCCTATATATATATATATATATATATATATATATATATATACATATATAGGGAGGACCAGATATTAGTTTAAGGGCAAAGAAAAAGCGGGGTCTAGAAAAAAACACTATTATGTTTGAAGTAGGCATACCCCAGAAACCAGGATTGCCTCATTTCCAAGTTTCTTCTACTTTCCGAAGAATTTACCGCTTTTATACTATTCATTTTTGCCTTGGAAATTACCTCTTTTCGCAGCTACTTACCTTCTCATCAGACATAAGCTCGTTTTAACCTCACCAACACAATATACTCAGAGCTCACTAAAATTCAAAATGGTGTGATATTAATCTCGCATGGCCTATAACACCTCTTGTCGAAATTTTAAATCATGATGGTTCACAAATCAGTCATTTTCTTAGAATCGGAGCCAAATTCCTTGGCATGCGTCATTCGATTATAAGACATAAAGCCGTAAAGCAAGCCAACGAACTCAACACACGAAACAAGATGTGTAACGACTGGGGTAAATCTCAAACGAGAAAATATGACATGCCAGGTATAGATTTGGGGATTACTGTGGAAAAACGACTGTTGCGTCGAACGAAACGTGGAATAAAACATCGGATGCAAAATGCCCAACAGAAATATCGAAGCAGTATGAATATGAACTGGCTACATACCAAATGATATATAACTGAACCACAAAAATATCAGAGCAGGGATAAATGTCTCACCGGATAAATATTTAAGTGAAAATATCTAAGGACACCTAGTAACGCAACATGATGGGCACGCGCACTCACTCTCCCCAAAACTGCACGCAGACATCCCACCAGGAACGCTGGGACAGCTTCTCAGACCTTACACGCATTATCTCCCAAATGTCTCCGGCATTTAGTTAGAGTTCCCTGCCGTGAGTATTTTGGTTGTTTGAAGCGGTTGCTTAACTAAACCGACCAGAGAAATATGCTGATCGCACCATTTGACCTGATGTTGTCGCTGAAAAAAATACTGGCTTTTTGTGTCATATAGTATGCGTTGTTCGAGTCCTGGCTACCAAAAAATTCCCCTTCTTTCTCTCCCAATGGTCTTTTCAGGACGAGCTGTGACCGCTGTTGCCAGGGGTCTTCCACCTGGTAACAGCTCATGACAGAGGGCTAGAGAATGTTTTTCCCCGGCGTCCCGGATACGAGAATGGTAGCACATCCACCGGTCTCCGGCGACGACCCGCGCTGATTACTGCATCTGGCAACAACGGCCACAACATGGGAAGAAGGAACGGGAAAAAAATTTGAACAGCCGGAACTCGAATTCCGCTCGTGATCTTGACAGACAGAAGTCTTGACCATCTCACCATCAGGTTCATGTTTTGGTGTAATCTTCATCTTTTGAGATATTTAGCTGTTCCATATTGTCCCACTCCATCTTTTGCAATGCGAAACTTGGCCGTTCTGTACCCGCCATGTATGTACGATGTCCGTCCCTGATACGATGATACAAAGTATAACCTCGCGATACTTTATCATTCGGTGTTTTACCGTTTTTATGCTAATCGACTTCCATATTTTTCCAGTTCGATATCTTGCCTCGGTTATTTGTTCATCCGATGTTTTGTCACGTAATATTTTTTCCATTTCGATAAGTATCAAAATGGTTCGGAAATAATGAAGCAGCATGTACGGAGCTGTTACCAGGTGCAATTGCATATGCCCTGATAACGATTCGATATTCATCCATATTCGACATTTTTTGTCGTTTGACGTTTATCTCTGTCGACGTTTATCCTGCTCGATATTGTGCTTTTGACATCTTACTTTCAATATCTTTACATTAGATATTTGGCCATACGGCATGTTGTGGGGTAATCGTGTCCGTGTCGTCCCTAGCTCCGAAAACGAACGATGGCCAGAAAGTAATGATGCGTATTAAAATCATAGGTGGGCATCGTTACTAAAAAATGTAACTTCGTTACTCGTTACTCCGTTACTCAAAAAAGCCAGTCCGTTACTCGCTACTCCGTTACTCTGCCTTAAAAAGTAACGGAAGTTACCGTTACTCCGTTATTCCGTTACTTTTTTAAATGCAGTGAAAACCAAGCGAACGCGGGTTTTAAGTCTTATGCTGCTTTGTGGTTGTAAAACGCATTCCATATACACAGGGAAGAAACAAAAAGCGCTTACCCAAAACACTCCGCTAGCTGCCCACTGCCCTCACCAGCCGTTGTAGAGTCGGCGGCGCCGGGACAACAGCCGCGGCGGGTATTCTACCACTGAGTTAGCCAAAATGTTCAAACCAACGAATTCCTGTTCATTGCCCGCGGCGCCGACGGAGCGGGAACAACCGGCGCTGGAGCGGACGCATGCAAAATGCGACAAACAGCGGACATCTATCGACTGGGTTTGATCAGCAATGCCTCTCGAAATATCCGCCCTGAACATAATGGTCTCCGTTCAGAGCTCGTTTCAGTCTCGCGAACTTCTTGTTTTGTTTTGAAATTATGTATGTATTAGTTTGTGTACCAGCGCGTGCGTGGAGGTAAGATTCCTGATACTCCTGACGTTTTTTTAATACCAAACGACGAAGGACTCAGAAAAACATGACTGATATGGATTTTGTTATTGTGAAATAAAAGACTAAAAAAAGGTGCCTTAGTACCTCTTCAGCACCCTTGAAGAGACAAATTAGCTATAAAAACATGGTCATAAGTAAGATGCAACGGAGGATGTTAACCGTTCACAAGCGGAACATTTTGGAACGATGACGTGACCTGACCTGAGCCCTGTGAAAGGCCAAAATTGATATCAATGAACTCGCTATTGTCTTACGGTTCAGTATATGTCGCTTAAGTCCAGGTTTTCAGGGACAAGGTATTGTGTCTATTTACCTAATTCCAAGGACATGTTTTGAACTTTCATGGCGTCTGGTGGCCCCAAAATTGAACTGAGGTCAAAATTCTTGAATGTTTTCATCTCGGTTTGACAAAACCTTTCCGCCGGTGTTTTCCCTTTTTTCCGTGCGATATATGGGAGCCGAGATCCTGGGAGGTGCGAAATCCGCGCTCCCCCTCCGACGGGGCAAAGGGCATTCTGAGCCCGGCCGGAGACGGGTTAAAAACACTTCATTTAACCCTATTCCCTGTGGGGGGGGGCAGATTCTGCTACCCGTGTCTTTTTGCTTGTCGCTCCCACACTGTTTGCCGCAGCGCCACAAGATTTTCTGGCATTTCATGGAATTGATACACACGTATTTTGTCAACATTTAAAAAAAAATCGGCCCCGCAGAGGCGGTTCCAGGCCCCCGTTTTCGGCGGTAATGTGCTGTGCGTGAAGCTGCAAAGTTGTGCGGTTCACTATCGTGACATTCTGAGTAGAAATAAAGATCACTAACTCATTTATACAGTCATACACATCCTAAACAATGCGTATGCACACACATTTTCAGGCGAACGCACACCCAGGTACTGAAAAAATGGGAGAGCACACTATTGTGCTTATGGTGCCCTCCCAATTTTGTTTACCTGGATCCACCTCTGCGCTACATATAAACTTAAACTGGCTTGCTAGTTGTACATCTGATGTTTATATCACCCAAAACAAACAAAAACAAAGGAAATTTCTTATTTCAAAAATCACCCTTCTTGCCCTCCCTGGAACTGCCTATGGTTTTCTATTTTAAATTTCAGCTTTCGGTATGTAAAAGACTTGGACATTCCAAGTCCAAGGACGTGTTATTCCCATGAAAATTGGTCGGTAAACACGGCCGCAGTGACCTTTCAAAAATCCCCAAATTTTGGAGTTTGTTTGCCCCCACGCCCTATTTTTGCAATTTTTGAATTTTTGGGGTCCGGAATGGGAGATCTCGTTGAAACATATTAAATGGCATTCATCCCATCAACATTGGACGAATGCATCTCGAGATCTCTGGAAGGGCGGGAGGGGAGGAGGCAGAATTGGTAATCTTCACCTTTCGGCCAATGCATATTTTTCCAAGGTGCAAAAGTGGCAACGGCTCATATCATGTTTGAGTTTGGGTCCTCACTTCTGCGTCTACAAAAAATAATGTGTCAGCCGAAAGGTGTTTCGGCCAGTTGACATTTTTTTCGGGAACGCAGGAGTGGTAACTTGAATCGCATGGACAATGTAGCCTGTCCTCCAAGTTAAAAATGATTTAACCTAGCCTAACCTAAAACCTACTGTGTGGTTGCAGGGATTGCCCCAGATGGGCATGTAAAACTAATTTTTTGTTAGGTTCAATTTGCCTGTTTTTTGGTTTGGTTAGTTCGTATCGGCTGAAGGCAAACATGTGTCAACTGAATCAAAATTCAAGAGTTACCTAACCAAGTCAGTTTACACATCCAGTAGGGGCCAGTGCTTAGAAAAATACCTGAATGGGCTAAGTTGTTCACACAACTTGTGTTGCCACTTCCGCGTCTCCAAAAATTACGCGTAAGCGTCGGCCGAAAGGTAGATTACTGTAGATCTGCCCCCCAGGGTAATGTGAATCTCACTGCCTGCAGAGAATATGGTTAAGGCAAATAGTCCATGCAATAGTCGACAAGCTTCATAATTATGCTTCACTACTGACAACTTATTGTGCACATTCTGTTCTCACCTGGAAATACCGTAAATAATGCTTCCTCTTGATATGTGCCTTTAGTTTGAAAGGCTACTCTTGTGCCTCTTGATTATAACCTCTTTCGGTCGGCACAGGACATACGTAAAAATGACGCTTTTCCCCTCCTCCTTAAACTCAAAGTACGTTTCTAGACGTGGCCATGGGTGACCCAGACCGGGCTCGTCCTGTGCCTCCGAAGCTGAGGCACCTCGGACTCGGAGTCAAGGTTTTCGACCTCCAGTGGCGGCGTAAAGACGCCTTGATGGGACATTTTAGTGTCAGGTAGTTAAAATTTCAGGCCAGTCAAGAATCAATCACCACTCCATCACCCCATGGACATCACAGATCCAAGGCCATGGCGGCAGTAATCATGTGCTCAACAGCCTTGAGTGATCTTGGCGGGGAACCGTTTGGCGGTGGTAAGCAATCCGTGACTAACTTGACACAACATTGAAAACTGCCGTCAGCTGGCTGTTCCAGTATAAATGACAATAACTTTGATATCTTTTAGCCTGAAAAATGACGACTGGTTAATTTATCATTTTAAGTCATATCAAACTTACGCATAATTCATTGCTTTTGTCCCAAAAGAGACCAAAGTCAGCTGGGCTTTATACTGAACCATTGCCGCCAGCTTGCCGTCAACGTTTATCAACTGACGAATATTGTCAACAAGTCTACTCCGCGATTGTCAGCTGAGTGCGCGCCCAGACGCGCTTGTATCGCCGCACGCTATTGGGTGTTGGCTATTCAAGTAGCCAATGGCGTGTGCCGATGCAAACAAAGCCGGGCGGTGTCTGTAAGGAGTTTAAAAAGTAACGGAGTAACGGAGTAACGGACCAAAAAGTAACGGAGTAACGGACCACAAAAGTAACTTCCGTTACTCAGTCCGTTACAGTAAAATAAAAGTAACGGGTCCGTTACTCCGTTACTCAAAAAAGTAACTTCGTTAGTAACGGAGTAACGGAGTAACGGACCAGTGCCCACCTATGATTAAAATGCACATATTAATGACAAGTGACATGAAATAAATGTGATCAGTTTGCTCAATGCCGTATTCTAACCACCGCTGATGTTTCTTGCAAGTGTCCCAGTGCTGTATAGTTAAGTTTATTGGTCATGATGCGGAGTGAAGACAGTCTTTTCATTGCAAGTACCGTTCTCTCGTTCAATGTCTTATCCTCACTGTTAACGATTTTTTACTGCAATTATTTTACTACTGTTTATGTAAACTTGTTGGTCATGACGCGAAATGTAGATGTCTACACCCTTTTCTTTGCAAGTACCAGTGCTTCACATCCCTTTGGATCTCACAATGCCAACATTTCAAGAGGTCCTTATCTCTCACGAAACCGCCTTAACCCCGTAACCATTCACATATTACTTTGCAGACACTTTTGACTTGAAAGCTAGGAACACCCATAGTCGGATATAGACATAGGAAGATATACATACAATATATTCATAGCAGGACAGCTTCGTCTCAATACTCGTCGATGAATGCAAATCTACCAAAGGAAAAGTAGTGGGCATACTGAAGGAGATGTGTCGGTGGCGATCCTGTCCGGAAATTCTCAGTTCCTGTTCGGAACGTGGTCTCCACACACCATATAGGTCACAGAATTCATAGAATGGAGCAAAGAAAGGCTGTATGCAGGGGCATGAGTAGGGGGATGCCATTACGCCATGGCATCTCCCTTGGACGCCGAAAGCGCCCCTTTCGGGAGTACCGTCTGCTGCCTGACAGGGCGTCGGAGGCGCCTCATTAGCCTCAGTTTGTGTCTTTGGGGCCCCGAAGTGCGATTCATGAGGCCTAAAGATGTCCCGAGGATGGGAAGGGAATCAACAGCTCAACTCAACTTAATCGTCATGAAGACCCAATGGCGCCCCAAATTCTGGGGAGGTGCACGTCCCCTCCCCCGAGAGCTCGAAGGGCGCCCCTGATGTCTGAAAGCATCCCGAAGAATAAAGGGCGCCCAAACCTTGCATGGGCGCCCCTGAGGGCTGAAAGGGCGCCCCTGTGGTCTGAAAATTTGGCCCGAGGCTTAGAAGAACGCCCTGAGGAATAAAAAGGCGTCCCAAACCCTTGGACTGGAGGGGGAACCCCCGAGGGCTCATTCGGGCGCCCCTGTAGTCTATGGCCCGAGGGCTAGCAGGAGGCCGGAAAAATAAAAGTGCGCCCCAATCACTGGAGGGACACCCCCGATGGGTCCAATGGCGCCCCTAGGGCTCCAAAGTGCGTTCCTTGGATAGTTAAAGATATATCCATAGGGCTAAAAACATGGCCGGAGGGACACCCCGAGGGCTCAAAAGGCGCCACTGACGTCTAAAATATGCTCCGAGGTTTAGAAAAATGAATAAAAGATCATCTCAAACCATGGAGGGGGCCCCTGAGGACTCAAAGGACGTCCCTATGGTCTGAAAATAAGTTTTGAGGGCTAGAGGAGACGCCCTAAAGGGTCTGGGCACGTCAAAGCCTGGAGGAGCACTTTAGCAGCTCAAAAGGTTCCCCTGACGTATGAAAACATGTCCCAAGGGTGAGAAGAACGCCCTATAGAACTGAGGGGCGCCCAGACGCAAACGGGGGGGACTAAACCACAGGCGCAGCCAAGGAGGGAGTTGGCCCGCCCCCTCCCTTGAGGCCCGCGGTTCTTGCGAAAACCATTGCACGACGTCTTCCTGGCAGGAGGTTTTCATATGATTTCAGTTCACACTGGGCTCCGGGCCCCACCACCCTTAAGAAAATCCTGGCTGCGCCCCTGGACTAAACGGCCAGCGATAACCCAGACAATCCCATGCTCTGAGCCTATGGGACCAATTTCCTTTAAATCCTCACCAATCGACGTATATATATATATGCATATGTGATCACCGCCGAGCACCTTTATCAGCGAATGTTTCTGCACTGGATGACTGATATGCGGCGAAGAGCGGTATGGTTTGTTTCAACCTGCTGCCCAATGCAAGGGCGTCATCGGATCGCCGACGATTAACGGTTTTTGGGGGCCGCTTCAGTCTGTTTTGAACATGGAGCGTGAAATGTGTGGAATAAAAGAACTTATAGTGCCTAGTAAGGCAAAGGAAATCGAATACACAGAAGGCAGAAACCCCCAGGTGTCTATTGCACTTGAGCACTGTGCGCATGGAACCATTTGCTCCCGTTTGTCACGCTCACTCCCGCATTCCGGTAACTCGGTGGTAGAGCTCCTGCCCCGCCAACGCGGTATCACCTGCGCTGAGGAATAAAAATGGCACCAAAGGCGTAACGCAAGGACAGAAAGTGCCCGGGTACCTGCCAGCCCAGGCGACGCGGGACCATCTCTCCGCTCAGCCTTATTTAAACCATTTACGTAAAATCGCCGGCGCAGCCAAAGGAGTACCCTGGCTCCCCGAGGCCCGCCTTCTTTTTGTGAAAACCATTGCACATCGTCTTCCCAGAAGGCGGTTTTCGTATGATTTCAGTGCACACTGAGATCCCCCCCCATTTCGGAAATCCTGGCTGCGTTCCTGCATAAAACTGCTGCATTTTCTTTTAATTTTGTCTTATGCCGGGAGCATTTGGCAAAATTTGACATTTGACCCCCACCCCGAGGAAAATCCTGGCTACGTGCCTGGAAGGACGTAAAGGCCGAGGTGTGTCACGGGCCGTACTCACGTCTTACTAGCGAGCGGACCGCACTGGACTCTTGATGGACTCAACTGACGCCTCGTCGCGCCGGTTGTTGAGAGGCAAGGCATCTTGGTTTAGAGGTGCTTGGCATTGAGTTGAATGCATATTTATTGCTTGATTCCGCTGGGTTAGCACAATAATGGAACGATAAAATGATTGGAAATGAACACGAAATAGTCCGGACGAGAGTTCGTGGAGAATGGGTAGTCACACGCACGTTATTCTGTATCCATAGATGTGCGCAAACGGCATGCACGTTTCCCAAAGCCACGTGCAAACGAAGGCGCACGTTAGGTCCTTCCACGTTTTTTCTCGAAATATGTATATAGTTATCGAACTAAGTGGAGCTTTAAAAGCAGGTTGATCAAGTCCATTTTGTGGTAGTTTCATCCCATGCCACATCATAGGTTATGGTTGAAATTCCTGAAAACTGTTACAGGTACCAGTGACTTGCACCAGCGGTATGCTACACCCATGTGGCATCTGCATAGCAGCTATGCTGCTGTGTAATTTTGAATACTACACCATTTAAATGCAGTAATGCAAAGTCCTTTTTGGGGTCAGTCATTTCTCCAAAACTTGCATGCAGGCAGTAGGTATATGCTAATCACTAGCATAGCCAGGATTTGTGTAAGGGGGGGTCAGGCCTAAAATAAAAGACCTACCATTGCTTTTTATTGTAATGTGGGGATCAGTTGCATCAAATAGCAGATGAGAGGACTAAAAACATTTTTTTCAATTTTCAAACCCTTGTCTTCGGCACAAAGGATTTGCTATGGTACTCAATTTTTGGAAACTGTTGACCATAAGGGAGATCAACTGACCCCTCTGCCCACTCCCAGTTACAGATGCTGATCATTGGCAAAAGTCAGGTATTTGGTCCAATACAAAGCCTATTAGGTATGTTAGGTAAGTTTTGCTTTTGACCAGATATGAAACAACATTGGAAGGTTTGAATTTCATTATTCACTTATGTCATCATTTTAGATATAACCCTTTCACCTTTCACAATCATTGTGGTGTTGGTGGACTGGAAAGGTGTGTTTTTGAGCTTAAAGAAATACAAGTATTGGGCCATGAGGGAACTTTAGATGGCATATAGTGCCAAAGACAAATAAAAATAATACCACCAGTAATTTTATCCTTGAAATCTGGCCATCATATCATCACTCATGATGCTCTTTTTAACCATCTATGTGTCCATCTTGCAGTTGAAGTTCCACCTCATTGCTACAGTCTGGTCATTGCTGTTGTAGATGTCAGGGCCTCTTGACATTATGAGTTTCTGACTGAGTGTCTTGATTATTGAGATGCCCCTTCATTAATTGTGGAACTGTCTGATAATTTGTACATACTTTGATCACTGGGCCAGCTCTCTGTGTCTTTTTGTGTCTTTCTCTGTGTCTGTGTTTCTGTCTGTCTGTCTGTCTGTGTCTCTGCCTGTCGCTCCGTCTCTTTCTTTCTTTCCCTGTCTCTCTGTCTCTCTTGTCTCTATCTCCTCATCTCCCAGTCTCCGTCTCCATCTCCGTCTCTGTCCTGTCTCTGTCTCTGTCTCGTCTCATGTCTGTCTCTGTCCATCTCCCTGCCCCCCTGCCCCCTGCCTCCCCCCTGCCCCCTCCCTCTCTCTCTCTCTCTCTCTCTCTCTCTCTCTCTCTCTCTCTCTCTCTCTCTCTCTCTCTCTCTCTCTCTCTCTCTCTCTCTCTCTCTCTCTCTCTCTCTCTCTCTCTCGCCTGGGGACTGGTTGGCCCCTCTCCTGGACTGCTCCTGGCCACCTCTACGTACACTGACCATCTGATGCCTGAGGCCTGACCTGATTGCCACATTTCTGTGGTGGTGGTGTGGTCCCCGCACAATTGTGCTCATCAGTAGATAGGCCTGACTGGTTGCGGTTGGCATGGAACTGAACCAGCAGCCAAATTTTGTTCATGCATTGTGCACAGGTGACGACTGGACTGAATGGGATTATAAATGCTCGTGATCAACTCAGACTGGGTCATACAGAACCAGTAGGGGTGTGTGTGAACGCACACTTGTGATTTCTCGTCATCACATCACCTGGACTATTCACAGACCTGGAGGGAATGTTGGAAGGATGGGTGGCCTGACTGTGCAGTTGGAAGTACCGTTCGCCAGTTCCAAGGAGGCGGAGATTGCCTACAACTCCCTGCGAGTGGACCGCGAGCCGCGCCGAGCCGCCACCACCCGGAAACTCGCTCTGGAAGAGTCCCGGCTGGTGGTGCACTTCAGCGCTCCCGACGCGCGCAGTCTGCGCACCGCCGTCAACGCGTTCATGGACCTGCTCGTGCTCGTCACCAAGACCCTGGAGCGCTTTGGCTGTGACAAACCCGCGACGGCGTAAACATGCTGCTCTGCGTGTGTGGCTCTGCTGAAAGGAGGATGCTGCGGCACGCGTGGGTGACGCTAAGATGTGCTCCACGTGTTGATGTTCTTCGGCGGTTGCTCTTCACCGAAGACGGTGTCTGGGTAAGTCTCACTATGGTTTATGACACCAAAACAACACCGTTACGCAGTCTATGGGTATAATGCAGACAGAGAGGCCGTCTCGGCGAGGTCGTTGCTGATGGGTTATTCATGGTTTTCATGGGTGCCGTACAGACGGAGGCCCAGTGTCGGCGAGGTCGTTGCTGATGTGGTATTCAGTGTATGAGTGCTGTACAGACGGAGGGTCGGTGTCGGCGAGGTCGCCGATGACCGGTGCTGGCGCGACAGGGCGAGCTGACGAACGAGGAGCGCCGGGCGGCTGAGCGTGCCTGGCTACAGAGAGTCAGCACGCCGCCGCCGGACCGGCCTGGCCAGCACAAGGCCTACGTGCTGGCCATGTTCCCGTACCCGTCCGGCCGGCTGCACATGGGGCACGTGCGGGTGTACGCCATCAGCGACGCGGTGGCGCGCTTCCATCGGCTGCTGGGGAAACAGGTGCGTCCGGCCGACCTCACAGGACCAGTCGTGGGTCGGAGAGACTGGTGCGGGCGGTGCCGGACTGGGTAGGGGGTACTGAGGTCTTTGGATACTGTCTGATGAATAGGATGTAAGTGGTATATCTGGGACAGTGGGTTGTTGGGATTTATGTGACCGGACGGGGTTGCATTGTTTGGTTGATATATCGAAAAAAATTAACAGGTCCGAGCGAAATTCAGTGGGAGAAAGAGCAAAAATAGTGTCATGAAAGGTGGGTAAAACGATGGGATTCACTTATCGTTGGTTATCTGTGATGTTTGTGTGGGGTGCTTCATGGATGAAACGTTACTGGAATCTTACCATAGGTGCTGCCAGGGCGACCCCGTGAGTTTTTCCGAGGATGGGGGCCCAAAATATCGTCTTGCCATCAAGTACTCTTAGAGTTCAAAGTATCAAGTACTCTGCTTTTCTAAACAGGTTCCCCATTACTGTGAATGCATGAACGCTTTCGAGTACTATACTCGTCTTTGTGTTTCGAGCTCGATCACCTTCCTTCTAACAGTTTTTCCTTTCGTATTCGTTGGCTAAGCTATTCCAGTCTCAACATCATTTCTCTTCCCTTCCCGTCATCAGCATTGGCTTAGTCCCTAGGCATTTAAGAGATGGGTGCTGGCGCTATTAATTTATATTTTGTCGAACGCTAAAGGCGCTTTGTAGGGTTACTTGTTTTCTTTGGCAATGAAGAAATGCGCTTTTAAATTTTGTCTGGTGCAAACGGTTTATATCCTCTCATTCCACAATGCAAGCCGATATTTATCGCCGTATTTGAGCCGTTTCCATCGTTTGTAACTTTGAACATCCCCAGGCGATCCACCCGATGGGTTGCGGCACGTTGGGCTGTAAGTTCCCGGTGACCTGTTTCGTTAACGCTCCCCAGGCGATCCACCCGATGGGTTGCGGCACGTTGGGCTGTAAGCTCCCGGCGACCTGTTTCGTTAACGCTCCGCAGGTGATCCACCCGATGGGCTGGGACGCGTTCGGCTTGCCCGCGGAGAACGCGGCGCTGGACCGGCAGCTGGCCCCGGCCGACTGGACCCGGGACAACATCGAGCACATGCGCGGCCAGCTGGACCGCACGGCCTGCTGCTTCGACTGGGAGCGCGAGCTGGCCACCTGCCGGCCCGACTACTACCGCTGGACCCAGTGGCTGTTCCTGCAGCTGCACCGGGCCGGCCTCGTGTACCGCAGGCAGGTGAGCCCCTGTCGTGGCCGGCCGCTGTAGCGCAAGATGATTCCGTGTATCGCGGGGAGGTACGGTCATGACGTCTTGTACATCAGAATCTTACGACGGAGCCGGAGGTTCGCGTCTCGGCTGGCGGTCCGCCGGTGGTGAATTCCAGGGCCTGGCTCGTCGTGATGTATTCAGCTGATAGGCCACTCGCCTGCAAACTAACGGCCGACCCCTGTTCACTGGGTAAGGAGAAAGTGCTTTGCCCGGGATCTTCATTCTCCTAGTCTCTGCCTGGTATCCATCGTCCTGATGTGGTGGACGCACGGCGATGTCATAAGCGGTCCTGACGCTCTAGAATTATCCACAGGTGTCGTCACGGACGATTACGACAAAGCTGCCCAACAGTCGTATCATATCACGTACCATATCCCGATATTAGTTGTCGATAAAATTGGCGAGTTTGACCTAATTTGCCACGACTGACCGTTGTCTGGCCGATTTATGTCTGGTTTCGTTTCTGCAGCATTTTATGATGATTTAAGCGATTTCTGTGGCACTGAACAACAACAACAACACAGTGCCGTTTTTTTATTATTACAAGCAGTCTAAATATCGTTCCTTCATATTTTAATAATACTTTTTTGGTCATTGTACGCCTGGTGGTTGCGATTTACAAAACACATTTCCTCATTTACGTGGTCTCATCACACTGATGTGCCAAAGGTGAAAGCAGCATACCGCCTTGAGGGTGTCGATTACGAGGAACACCTGCCGTTTGACACTGACCGGTCTCTGTCGGCAGGCGCTGGTGAACTGGGACCCGGTCGACGGCACGGTGTTGGCCGACGAACAGGTGGACGAGCAGGGCCGCTCGTGGCGGAGCGGGGCGCCGGTGGAGCGCCGCCACCTGCGCCAGTGGTTCGTGCGCACCACCCGTTTCTCGGAGCGGCTGGCGCGCGGCCTCCAGTCGGACCAGCTGCGCGACTGGCGCGACATCGTCCAGCTGCAGCGCCACTGGATCGGAGACTGCGACGGCTGGAAGTTCGAGCTGCAGGTGCGGCGGCGGCGCGACTGCGGAGCGGGAGAGACACCCTTGGCGACGCAGATACTGGCTTAAACGCAGACGCAGACGCTGACTCATTAGATAGAGAGATAGAAAGATGACAATATTTGTCTTACCATTTCTTGTTCGATATACCTGTCGAATACTAATGTGTGTTTAAAAGGGTGTCAGCTTGGTAACTTGTGCCCGTTGGCTGCTAGTTCAGAACTTTTGAAACCAGAGCAGGTAGAGCCAGAGCGGGATGTTACCTGCCCTCTCCAGGTGGAGAACACGGCCGACCCAGGAAGCTCGCCCGGACCCACTGCTCCTGTGGACGGCCGACCCGCTCCATTTCTGGCGCGCCTCCTTCGTCGGTCTGCGCCCGGAGCACGCGCTGGCCCAGGGCGGCGCGGCGCCGCTGGCCGCCGTGAACCCGGCCACCGGCGGCCGGCTGCCGCTGCTGGTCAGCGACCAGCTGCCGTTCCCGGACGGCGCGGACGCCGTGCTCTGCTCGGCAGAGGATGGTCCGGAGGCGGCCCGGCTGGCGGCCGCGCTGCCGCCGCCGCCGCCGCCGGCCGGCCCCCCGCCGTCGCCAGAGCAGGTGGTGGCCGCCGGCGGCGGGTACCGCTGCTCCAGCCGGCTACACGACTGGCTGATCTCCCGCCAGCGGTACTGGGGCACGCCGATCCCGGCCGTGCACTGCCCGGCGTGCGGCGCCGTGCCGCTGCCCGAGGAGCAGCTGCCCGTGCGGCTGCCCCGGCTGGCCGGCCTGCGCCGCGGCCGCTCGCCCACTGCTGGACGCCGCCGACTGGCTGGACGTCGACTGTCCCAGGTCAGTGGCGGCCACAGGCCGGCCGTCTGGGGGCCACTCCTGGCGGCGGTTTTGTCTGTTTCTGTGTCTTCATTTCAGCGACGCGGTAGCTCTGATGTCACGTCAGCGGCGCGAGATTTAGGTCATGAGCGCAGAATTTAAGTCAGGGGCGCGGCGTGCCATTTTTGTGTCATTGCGGCGCTTGTGATGCCAACTGTTGGCAACCAGTTAACATTGTTGTTTTGTGGTTGTTTTTAGAAACATGTTCGGTGAAGAGAGGAATTTTGTTTGATTTGTTTTTGCCAGGAAATTGATGTTTGTGATTACTTCTCCTTTGTTTCGAAAACAAAACTATCAAGGACCAAAGTGCGCGGTCATTTTATTAACACACCCAACGTACCCAGACCAGCACACCCTTTGGCGAGGAGTGACATTCCGGAGCTAGTAATGATTTCTGCGTCAAGTGTTTCTCGCGTCTCGTTATGGGCGCAAAATGACCTCAGTAGTCGGAGCGCCCGAAAACACCAATAAACAACAAAAAATGTTTCTCGCAGATTGTGTCACTTAAAAGTGGTACCTCTACAGCTGCATCCACATTAATCCTAGAATTGTGGAAATTATTCTGAAAAGTTTGGAACTTAAGCGTTGAGACGACAGCAATGGTCCCGACATCAGATAACATGACATCTGCTGTCTGACCATAGACATAGACATAGACATCTGTCTATGTCTATGTCTATGACATGACATAGACATCTGTGACATAGATCCCTCGTGGATCGATCTCCAGCCCTAACGGTTGGGCCCTCTGACCTCACCGTCATATCCCGCACCTCTGACTCGTTTCCGGCTCTCTGGCTTCAGGTCATACACCGCGACCTCTGACCCACTTTCTTCCCCTGGCTGTATGACCTGCCGCTGACCCTCTGACCGGCCGTCTGACCCCGTGACCTGTGGACGTCTCTGTTCTGCCTCCAGCTGCGGCGGCCCAGCGCGCCGAGAGACGGACACGATGGACACGTTCGTCGACTCGTCCTGGTACTACCTGCGCTACCTGGACCCGCACAACGCGCGCGAACCGTTCGACCCGCAAAAGGTCAACGCCCTCATGCCCGTGGACATCTATGTCGGTGGAAAGGAACACGGTGCGTCGGGGCGAGGTCCACAACATGAATTCAAGTCCTGACCTTGTCGGTGATAATATCGGTGATGTTGCGTCGCTGTGGGTAATGTATTCTATTTTTTGACCCACAAATAGATTTGGAGTAGTTCGGAAATGTCCGGAAGTTGTTCGAAGTCATCGCATTGTAGACACAGAACGTTGGCTATGAATGCAAATCTGCGATTTAGACGCCGAAAGATTGTTAGTAAGTTGCGTCAGATCTGTGGGTTGCCAGACAAATGCTTTTCAATTTATTCTTTCCAGTCTTGCGATTAAGCATTGTCAGCTTCTGAACTTCTGTCCACAAATCCGTGATGATATCCACTATAGACTTATGGCATGACAGTTATGTGCTTCATTGCGTTGGGTTCAGGGCAAATTAATTATCGCAATTTTAAATGACTTGATATGTGATATCCTTTTGGAGGTTTTGGATAGCGAAATCCACCTGGACTCAAAAGTATTGGACCCCTGACGAAAACAGGAACTGATTCGTCGACATGATTTCGAAATCTTACGTAGTTTGTTTACCCGTTGGTATGTTGTTGGAGTGTATAGCATTATGAAACCAAAAGACGTTTCCCTGCCAGTGCAAAAGCTCTGAGTCTGTGACATAAGCGACATGTTTTGATCCCGGCAGCATACATTTAAAAATTTTAGTCAGCCATAATCACGCCTTGATCAGTACGATTGAGAACGTGTCCCACCCCTCATTCAGGACATTTCCCCGAAGATGGAATGAGAACAGATTTTGACGCCGACAATTAGCACATCGCGCTGTGACTCGTTCTCATCCATCTCACCGTTCGGCAGCTGTGCTTCACCTGTATTACGCCCGCTTCATTCACCACTTCCTGCATTCTCTGGGCCTGGTGTCGTGCGAGGAGCCCTTCTCCCGCCTGCTCGTGCAGGGCCAAGTCATGGGCCAAAGCTACCGGATATCGGAGACGGGCCAGTACCTCAGACCGGACCAGGTACAGATCTCAGGTGAGATATGTCTCAGACCGGACCAGATGCAGATCTCAGGGTCTCATATTGGGCCAGGTACATGTCTAAGGTGAGACATGTCTCAGACTGTACCAGGTGCAGATCTTGGGTGAGACTTGTCTCAGATCAGACGAGGTGCAGATCTCAGGTGAGACATGTCTGAGACTGTACTGGGTGCAGATTTCAGGAGAGGAATGCATTAGATTGGACCAGGTGCAGATCTGAGTTCGAACCGCTACAGGTTGAACAAAACACGCTGAGAATGGTTTAGGTGATGTTAGTTGACCAGGAGACAAGGTGGAAAATTGTCCACATGTTCTGCTCACTTTTCCGGCGACGTCGTATTTAGGTTATGCTTGCTTCCAAGTTTTCCGTTTCGCTGTCGAATTCTTTGTGTGCTCCTGTGACCCCTAAGATTTCTCCGTGTGGGTGCTGACTTATTCTTGTCGTGTGTCTTATCTTTGCGATCTGTCCGGCAGAGGACGGCTCGGCCACGTCCAGCACGGGCCAGCCGGTGACCGTCCAGTGGGAGAAGATGTCCAAGTCGAAGCTGAACGGGGTGGACCCGGACGATGTGCTGGATGAGCTGGGCGCTGACACAACGCGGCTGCTGATGCTGGCCAACGTAGCGCCCACCTCGTCCCGCCACTGGTCCAGGGACTGTGAGTGACGTCACTTGGACTTTTCATGTCCCGCCGCCGGTCCAGGGACTGTTCAGGGCCCATCTCCTCCCACTACTGGTCGAGGGACTGTAGCGTCACCCGGACACCATGTCTGGCCACTGGCTATAGATAAATTTATCGGAATGGACCAGGTTCCCGTTAACTATTTGAAATGGGAATGGATGGCATTGACATGCTGTAGTTAAACGTTGGCTGTCATTGAAATCATGCGGACTTTGTTATCAGAGATGCATATACAGGAACGGCTGTGGCCCCATCTCGGTGCTGGACACATTCGCTTCCTGCCTTCCTCTGCGATTTCATATCGTCGTCCATTACAGCCACCTAAGGTCGTTTTTAGGTGTAGACAGTGAGATTGACGTGTGTATGTGGTGTGTGTTGCAGCGTTCCCGCCGCTGCTGCAGTGGCAGCGGCGGCTCTGGCTGACGGTCGGTGACTTCCTGCGTCAGCGGTCCGCCGCCGCCGCCCGGCCGCCGGCGGCCGACGAGCTGGCCCGGCTGGAGGCCCAGGTGAAGGAGGAACGCAACTACTTCGTCCGGACGGTGACTCTGAACTTCCAGGAGACGCACCAGCTCAGCGTGGCCATATCGCGTCTGCAGGGGCTCACCACCGCTCTCAGGGTGCGTCCCCGGCCGGAAGGTCCCCTGGAATACTTCCTTCGAGAACCGCTTACCGCTCGACTGAGGACGGCTGTTTGGGGTGTTCATAAGGATGAAAGATCCAAAATTTCCGGAAGGCGGCTTAGGCAAGGCTGACGCGATGCCGCTTTTTCGCAAATATTAGGATTGATGGAGCCTTTTGGACAGTATCTGGCTGATATGAGGCGACTGGTGTGGGTTCTGATGTCTTGTGCCCAGTACGTGTTACCGTTTTCCGAGAATTACCGGGCTGGTATAAGGCGGCTGGTGTGGGTTCTGGTGTGATCGTGACCGTTACCCGTTGCCATTTTCAGAGAGTGCCGGCCTGGTATCAAGCGGTCGGCGCGGAGTACGAGCGGGCGCTGGGGGACCTGATCATCATGGCGTCTCCGGTGATGCCGTGCCTGGCGTCGGAGCTGTGGGCCGCCTACAGCAGTGTCCTCCGACACACCCACCCCGGATACCTGCAGGTCAGTGAGGGTGTCACACAACACTGTCCTCCGACACGCCCACCCGGGCTACCTGCAGATCAGTGGGACGTGCACAGCTTTAACCACCTGTTAATGACTGACCAGCGTCGTTAGGTCGATGTCATGACTCGGTACCTAGCGCCTTCGAACAGTGCACCGGCTGATGTTTGGGCAAAGCTCTGCATTTTTTTCGGTTAGAGGAGAATCGAATGATGACATTCATTCCTCTGGCTCTAAAACTCCTGCCAACGTAGGTTTTGCGTGAAGTGAAATTCGGGCGTGATGTTTTGAGCTATCCAGCCGTTTTGCGATGACGTCGGTGAGTTTGAACGACGAGGGTTTGCTCTTCGGACTCGGTTCCGGATCAGGCCCTCATGGAATCAGTCCTGGCGACACGGGTCTGCGGTCCAGTGCTGCGTGATGTCGGGTGCTGTGCCTCTGCTGACGGAACTGGGAACGGCTCGCTTGGGTTTCGCAGCCCGCGTGCTGTCTGACTGCAGGGCGCTGGACCGCCTCGGCGCCGTTTTGAATGAACTTGACGGGGTTTCCGCTAGGAACGCTTTTTTGTACCGAGCACAGATCATCCGAAAAATACTGGTTTGGCTGCTTGTTGTCATGCATCACTCTCAGCCTGGGTAACTTTTGAATGGGACGTTCACGATGATATGACCGGACGGTGTTCTGATTTTCGTACTGACTATCGGGACCGGTTTTGGGAAGTGAAGATGTGTTTTGACAAGGCTCAACTCGGCGCCCAACCTCTGAGCGATGCGGGCTTCTCTCTTAGAACCAAACTAAAGAGTCGTAGAACCTAACTAAAGAGCCTTCTCGTGGTAGCGCAGCACCCAGCATCCAGCACGCCGAGGCTTCATCGATGTATTTATTTTATGAGCCTTCTTTGGGCGTCGCTTGTATCTCCACGTGGTTTCGTGTGACGCACGGATGGCGGATGTCACGAATGACGAGGTGCACCAGTCTTAGTGGCGGTGGTATTTGCGTAGTGGTGACGTCGCGTTACGTCGATTTCTTTTTGTTCTGCGTTGCGCCGATCTTGTCTGACAGGTTCAGGTGCAGCCTTCTTTCTCGGGGAACGACTCGAAAATGCTTAATTTGACGCATCAGACGCGTATGTACCGGCTTCGTGATGGTGTGTAGAGCAGTTTTGCGTTTACCTTCGTTCTGCGCCCTCAGTATTGTCCTGTGACGTGGCACAGGCAGCGAATGCCTGCTCTGTGTACCGACATGTGTGTCCTGCTGGGTCTGAACGCGTGAGGGCTGCGCGTGAAAGTGCTGTCGAGGTTGGCGGGGCCGGCCGATGCAGCTCCGGCCGTGTCGTGACCGTGTCTCCGTGTCAGTCCAGCGGCACCTTATCACAGTCACCGTGACAGTGCAGTGGCATCTTATCGCCGTCACCATGTCAGTCCGAGCGTCTCGTGGCCGTGTCACCGTGTCAGTCCGAGCTTCGTAGCCGTGTCTCTGTGTCAGTCCGAGCGTCGTGTCCGTGTCACCATGTCGGTCGGAGCGTCGTGTCCGTGTCACCGTGTCAGTCCGAGCGTCGTGTCGGCGTCGCCGCGTGACCCCGCTGTGGGGCGCGGGTAGCCGGCGGTGGTTTGACCTGACCTGGCCTGACGCGGCGGCGTGACCCGGCCGGCCTCGTCTCGCCAGGGACGGCCGGTGCTGGAGCAGCGCTGGCCGGCGGTCGACCAGGACGCCACGCTCGAGCTCGTAATCGAGGTGAGGCTGCACCACCCGGCAGCGGGACGGTATGGCGCCCCGAGGGTTGAACTTTGGACAGCGACGTCTGGTTTCGAGCCGGTTGGCTGTGTTGACCTGTCCTCCCCTCCCCCTCCCCCCGTGAGAGTTTTGCTGCTGGTGTGGCCGCAGCCAGCGACGTGTCAACCAAAAATGGGACCCGACCAGACATTTAGTGGGCGTCATCGGTTCGGTGCGCTTGGATAACGTTACAACTCAAGGGTGCTTCCTTGTTAGGCACAGTCGATGATTTTTCCTGTGGATTGATCTGGATTTTACGCAAGTATTGCTGCACGTTAACGATGCAACCTCATATTTGTATCCAGTGCGGTATGTAAGACGGTACACGTGGACCCATAAGCTATCGCAGGAAGCCACAGACGAAAGCTGCTAAACCATCTAATGATTTGCAGAAGTTTTGGTTGATTTTATTGACGTGAGTGCAGGTCGTGAGCTGCACATTTCACTCGGACTAACGCCTCTGCGCGGTTTCTTTACGCCACAAACATGGCGTCACAGACGTATTGTCTTCCCAACAAGGGGGCGCAATTCTCATGAAATGTATCGCCGGTCCGTTGTCCCGCCAGATCAACGGCCAGGAGTCGGCGTCGGTGCCGTTGGCGCGGCGCCGGCTGGACGCGCTGACGCAGGCCGACGCCTGGCGCCTGGCGCAGCTGACGCCGGAGGTGGCGCGGTACACGGCCGCCGGCGTCTCGGCCTGCCGGCTGGAGCTGCTGCCCGGTCTGGGCGCCACGCTCCATCTGCAGGCGCTGCAGACGCCGGCCGACCCGGCCGACGCCCAGCGCCAGGAGGTGCTCCGCCAGCGGGAGCAGCGCAAGCTGCTCAAGAAGCAGAAGAAGGAGCTGCGCCGCCAGAAGCGGGCCGAACGGGGCGCGGACGGCCAGTAGCGGCGGCGCCTGTCCTCCGGCTCTGCGCCCCAGGCGGCGGTGACGGGCGCCGAGCCTCTGCGGCCGCTGGAGCCGCCAGCCCCTCCGGTGCAGTCAGCCAGTGTGCGGTGCCCAGTTCGGCGACACGAGCCTGACTTCGTCCGCTGGCAGATGTGCTTCGTTCGAACCGCTGCGGCTTTGCGTGCAGCGTAGGCGTGGTTGCAGTGGATTTTGAAAGAGAAGTATTGCGTTGGAATGAGATGTTTATTTTGGAAGTTCGAGGAGAAACGCAGTTTATTTGGAGTTAAAGAACGCTTGGCCAGCCTGTGTATGTGTAGTGACACAAATGAAGGCGTGGTCCGACTGGAAGGTTGACATTTGCGAGGACATCACGCCCAATGCTGTTTTCGGCCTTACAGTGTAGAGACTTCAAAACGGCGAGTAGATGGCTAATGCGCGTCCGTGGTGAACGCGTCAGCACGCAGAATGACCTTATCGTAAAGTATACAAAATAGTCGGAACCTACGACCCACTGGCGACACGGGTTCGGGAACTCGACGGAACCAAAGAGAAAGATTACACGGACTATGTTTCTGTGGCCTTAATACCGACTGCAAAAAATTCAAGGGACCTCTGTCGCCCGCCGCCCGTTGTTCTTGAAAAATGCCGTGTGGCCTGTCTTGGAGGCACCAATGAAGCTGAAATCACAAAGTCCCGAGGCCGCCGCCCGTGTAGTCCGGTAGCACTCGGTCGGCCGAGGGTCGGCGGAAGTGCCGGTCCGTCCGGCGAGTCCGCGTACCCGCCGGAGCGGCTGTCGGACGTCTGTGAGACGGCTCGCCGCGCCGGAGATGCTGGGGTTCGGCGCCGACCGTCGCAGCACACCCCACAGACACCAGCAGCGCGCGGCGTCAGGGTGCTGTGAACCGGGCCGATCGAGACGGCGTCACCTGGGTTAGCAGTCAGCGACGTCTTGCTGAGATCTGTGCCCGTTCAGTGAAAGCACCCCGTGTCTTTCTCATGCCTTGGTTTTTCGAAAACGTCACTTATGCTTTTCCCTGCGAAATTGGTGTTTTTTTTCAAATCAAGAGTCAAGAAACTCAGTCATCCGGTATCTTGATTTGCCCATGTCACAACAAAGATGCTCCACTTGGTTTTTAGATCTCTTGACTGTAGTGTAGTTTTTAATCTGGTCATGCTAAATATTCAGAACTCTGTTTTTACCAGACGAAACAGAAGGCGTGCCGAAACGTCCAGCGGCCGGGTCGGTCGCGCGGCGCCGGCAGAAATCTCGAGCCTGTCCGAAGGCTCGAGAGACCGTGCTCGTATTTAAGGCGCAGGCGGCCGTAGCGGAGGAGTCAGTTGAGATCAGTCACAGTCTGGATCCCCGATCGCGTGAGGCCATCTGTTTGTGGCGCTTCTATACGCACCGCATAGGAGGGACAAGATGAGGCGAGAATGGCGTTGACTACCGTAGTGAGCGGGCGGCGCCGCGTATTGCTGTCGAGCGGATTTATTTCGATTGCTGTTTATATTGCGGTCGGCTATATTGCTGTCGAGCGGATATGATTCGAGCAGATATTACGTCGCAGGGGTTATTCCTGGCGTTATTCATAAGACCTGTCGTAACTTGTCAACAAACGCAGCCTGCATTTGAAAGAAATCTTTGCCATAAACATTAAAGAACTCGGGCAAAACAACAGTTGTGTGTGTTAATATAGCATGTGCATTTTATAGAGCTAAGTTATTTCAAATGTAAATGAGTGCTTTTTGTAGGGACGCGCGTGGTTTACAAAAAAAAGTGCTATGGATGCCTGCTGGCTGGCTAGAGTGCTTTACAGGCTGCTAAGGTGTTCTCGTCATTCACTGTGCAGCTCCTGCTGGCTGATGGAACCGCTGCGGAGTCGTGACATTAGCCAGATCCGATGCAGGGAAGGATTTGCGCGTCGGAGATCGGCCAAGACTGTTGGCGCTGTTCCAGAGTCTCGTCACGTGCCTGAAGTGAGACGCCCTGCTGAAATGAGCGGCCGTGTGGTTGCCTGGTCGGCCTACGGGCCATTCCGTCCACGGCTGAGTCCAGTAGTGTTATCCTGCCAATCCAGACAAATGCAACCGAGCTTCATTGAAATTCCTATAGAACACTTGATTATCTGACCTACAGACTCCAGGGGTGTACCACAGTCGCGCAGCACACCACACCAGTGCAACCGGCTGGAACAGCTGTGGTCCACCGCAGGCACAGATACCGGCAAACAGCGCTGCCCGTCGTCCTAGAAATTTATTCTGCTGCCAAATAACGGAAGGAACAGAAAGCAGAAGCAGTTGTCAGCGAACAAAAGGAACATTTAATTATTTACAGACCGACGGCCAGACCACGATGACCGACCATACGGGATGTTGTGAGTAGACAATCTCACAATACGGAGAGTGAACGGCAATGTCATATTTGGTCATTGCCATTGCCAGCACTATTTTGACTCTACCTAATGATGGAGGAGTTGCTTTCGATATGCACGTTCAATGAAAATGAGCTCGTATAAGTTTCGGATACTGGACGCGGCAATGGCAATGTGCAGAACGGAGTACGCTGACGGGGTTCAATGCGGTATGATTGAGATGTGCTTCACAGGCGTGAGGTGTTCGTTTCTAAGCGTACGTTTTATTTAGCCATTGCCACTTTGCCTTTGGGAAATGTCAATTTTACTTCGTGGAAGTGCCCATTCTCTTGGGCCTGTCAGTGAATTCCGAAAACATCAACTGAATCGCCGTTTTAGTGAGGCGGCAGTGTCTTGCGGGTGACTGAAATGCCTTTGCTGAGTTTTAAGCGATATAAACGCGGTAGAAGTGTTTTTAAATACCGATTGGGTCAAGCAACACGAGACCTCGAGCCTCGCCACTGTGCTTTAGATTTCACAAGTTTGTAGTTGTGCGCTGCTCCGCTAGATGTCAGCAGCGCTGCTGGCGATGGGCTGAACCTCATGGGCGGCCGGACGTCTCTGGTCCGGAGAGGGGGATCGATCTCAGCGGCGGCCACCAGCCGCGCCGCGCCGCGCCGTCCGACAGTCTGACCCCGCCGAGGAGTCGGGCCGTCGCGCCCTGCAGGGAGGGGCGGATTGAAGCGGCCGCGGCATGCAGACCGGCCACTGCTGCCTGTCGCCCCGGCCCGGCCGCCAGGGGGCCGCCCGCTCGCCGGACACGACGCCCAGCGAGCGCGACTGGTCCGGTCTGGAGGTCAGTTGCGAGGTGGACGCGTCCGATTCGCGCGGTCCCTCAGCCCTCGTACGGCGGTAAGTTTCTGCGATAGCCTGAAAGGTCCCGTGAGCGACGGCTGTGGGTCTCGGTGATTAACGGCGTCTGGCCACGGTGAGAGAGGACGGGAGGTCACGGTGTTCGTTCACTGATGGGGACGGTGTCTAGGCACGGTGAGGAACGGTGTCTAGTCACGGTGATGGGCGGCGTTCGATCACGGTTACGGTCACGGTTCGGCCACGGTCACGGAAGGTGGTCGGTCACGGTGAAGGGAGGCGGCTGAGTCGCGGTGAGGGACTGTAGCCGGTCACGGTAACAGACGATGGTCGATCACAGTAAGGGGTGGTAAGAGGTCGTGGCCACGGTTATCACTGGTTGCCGAGTGGACTTTTCGGCCACGGTCCAGCGTTGTCTCTTGTCCTTGAACTCTGAGTCAGCTTATCAGCCCTCTTTGTTGTTATTAGGCTTCCAAATTCATTGCATTGAATATGAACATATTTGAGGCAAAATGTACCCACACTCACCATTGAAGTGTGCTGAGTGGTACTGATGTAGAACTAGTTGGCTGGGGCCGCGTTCCCCAAAATTCTGCTGTTCAACCACATCGAATGGAGCAGTATACCCAGGAGCATTACCCCTAAGTGCCAACCCGAGCCCATTATGTCTTCTCGGCATTTTTCTTCAACAACAGCGCTTCCGACACTTCCAGTGTACCTACGACCAGTTTACCCCCTAGGCGTCCACCCAAGCCCATTTCGGTGTTATCTCCCCGGCATTTAAAAAAAAAAACACTTCCGTGCCTTTCTTCCTTTACCTTACAACAACTACGTCAGGCTTCGTCAGATAAAAACATCGTTTCAGGCACTATGGACCTTCCCATGCAGACCAGGCGAGCTTCCAGAAAGAGTGGTTCCCCTGCTCCTTTCGACATGATACTGCGGAATACAGGAAGCGTGGTCAGCTCAGGGATAGGCCGCAACTGGACCTCGAAAGCTGTTTCTTTTGTGTCTTAAAATCCGGATCTACGCCGTCGCAGCGTCGATTGAATTGCTCGTGCCTTGCCAAAGACAGTTTGCCATACTGAGCACGTGATCCAGGTGATTCCAGTCCGCAGCGTGTTTCCGGCTTCCGTACTTAATTCTCCTGACCAGCTTCTACTTACGGCTCCTGAGGAGACAATGATACAGAGACGTTTCCACATTAAATCCAGCCCCCATATCTCCTGCCCTCACGGGGATTCCGTTTCGGAGACAGCTCCTCACTGGGCATGTCTGCCCAGGAGCGGTGGAACTTCTGTGGAGATGGGTGGCAAACGGGATTTTTACCTCGCTTTTTCCATGCAACGTCATAGCGTTAACGCAAAATGTTGCCCAAAGCTGGGAGAACAGCTGCCCCCCCCCCGCCACCCGGTTCCAACGCCCTTGTGTCTGCCAGACAGATCCAGACGCCGTGCCTCCTGCTCCTAACGATATCGAGCGCCAGAGACAACTCCTCTCTGAGCGTGTCTGGTAAATCAGAACCAGGCACCGTGTCTCCAGTCCCCACGCAGAGATTACTTCGCAACTGACCCTCCCCGAACGGCATCAGACCCGGCTCACTCAGCGGCGCGCCAGCGATCCGCCTCATTTCACGAGGACTCGGCGTCGGTTAACCGGAAAAAGGACGTCCCCAGTCCACCGAAATGACGTGGTCTTGCCATCAGCCTCCGCCGTCTCCGCTCGTAAAGGAGATCAGCCCGACGGAGCGTATAACGTTAGGAGTTCACGGTGGTCCAATCAGACCAACCAGGAACTAGCCACATCCAGCATGGAGGTGAGTAATAAGATTGTATGCCATAAGCCATGTAAACTTTGAAGGACCGTATTTGCTCAGTCTTCAATAGCAAATATCACTAAAGTATGTAACAGGGCATATCGAAAGGACACTCACGAGCTTCTTCGACTCTTTATAACAATGGTATGATATCGCAACGTCGTCCAGAATAACACAGTGTTCTCATTACTGCGGACGTTTGGGGGGCAGCAATGCAATCATTTCTCAGTGCTAGCAGACTGCTGGCTTTTTCGCCGACACGTAGTGGTACGTGACTTCAAGTTTCCAGCGGCGGCTGTTGTTTTACACGCTTTCCTTTTCTTCTTTGAACGTTTCAAGAGACACGCTCCTGGTGGCTTTGCCCTGCTGAAGTCCCGTGGTTTTTCCAAGAATCTCCTCTTGGTTGTTTTACGCACTTCTGATGTCTCGGATTCATCGTCTTCCTCCTGATCGGACACCGCTGCGTCTTCCCCGAGCCTACCGCTCTCTGATGTAGCCGGGTCTGACTCAGGGTAGAACTCGGTCAAAAAGACATTGTCGTCGCAGTTCGGATCGCGTCCACCGGTTTGTTGGCTGCACGAGCCTACGCCCGACGGTTTCTTTCGCTTTTTGCTACCTCGGCTGTTTCTCTCCAAATGGCATGATGTAAGTATTGTAATACTCGTCATTGGCGTTAAATAATGAGGCATTTTGTTAACTTTTTTGAACACCGACGTGAATCAGGGACATCAAAGTGATTTTTCGCCTGTTTATAGTCACATAAATTTTACTCCTGTTTTCTGGCACTCTGAAATAAAAGAAACTGCATCCGATTCAAGGCCAGAAAAGAAACAGGTTAGTCAAAGTCGTCACAGGGTTAACAAAATTCTAGTACCTTTTGTTTGGACGTTATGTTCCGGCGCACAGTATTTTTCCAAACAAAAAAAAGGTAAAAGTAAAATGAAGAATGAACGATGAGATTAGTAGTGTTTTGTCAATGAGTTTTCTCATTTGATGGAAGTTTTCTGTAAAACGTCGGTTAACTAGATTTCAGCATGATGGTGAAGGGTTTTTTCGGGATTGTGGACCAGTTACCGTTGAAACATAGCAGAAGCTAGTTGGTGACGTCACCGGGGCGATCAACCAAAAATTTCGTTGAACTCTTTGAGGGGAGTTGCACCCAATTAATGCCGCAATAAACATACCTTTGATTTGCGAAGTTGGCATTTGTCTCGAGCTTTTGTTAGACTGCCGATCCACCCGCTTTGGAATGGCGATAATTTTAGCTTTCGTGGCTCAGCTTTAATGAATGGTGTTAAACAAACAATGTATTGGATAATGGCTCTTAAATACTCTCGTTTTTTTAGACATTGTATCATTCGATTGATGAACGACCTTCAGTATGCCAGGAAACACTGACAGTTATACAAATCTGCTACAAATCAGAGAATATTAGACTCAGCGTGCCGACTGGTCGAAACCCGCGGCCGAAAAGTCGAGTTTGTTTTATCTCCAACTAATTTATGTAGCAATACAGTAGGGTATATTTTAAGATCAAATCATTGGAGGTGGGGGGGGGGGGGAATTTCGTCGAAGTATGGGCAACATAAATATGAAATCTGGGTATTTCGCCCACCTCGTCCTTTTTTTGCCTTTTTGTCTGACCTCGTCGGAGATCAGTTTGGACGAGCTGGCGTGGCGAGACTAGCGGTCACAAGTGGCTGAAACTTGGCCGTCTCAGGGATTTGTTGGCACAGTGCATTATATTAAATTTCCGGGTTTTAGAGCGTCGGGTTGGCGAAATCCGACGCATTTTCGAAAATTTAGACGCACTCTGCTTCCGCGCGCTCGATCATGGAAACATCGTTTCCATGATGTTTCCATGATGGTTCGCACGAACACAAAACCGGGTGCGTTCGACAAAGAATCAATGGGAGAATTGCTTCGCATGGAAGAGATGGAGCCGATACCGGCACGTGGTACGTGCTGGCCTCGGGAACACAAAACCGTTTTGCAAGGTTTCAAAATGGCGTTAAGATCTTGGAAACCATTACAGATACAAATCCGAGGACACTATGGCCAGCCACAACAAGGTATCGGCAGGAAATCATTTAGCGGAGTCGACCTCATCCGCCGTACAGGGTAGCCGCGACACGCGCTCAGAATGTTTTTTACTGTGGTTTCGAATGCAAAGGCGCCAATGACTGACTCGCAGCGACGGCGGAAAGGGGGGGGGGGGAGGGGGGCGGCCGCCCCCCAGCCTGACGGCTGGGGGGGGGCAAAACTATGTTTTTGCCCCCCCCCCAGAAATTTCGGTCACTGCACCAAGCAAAATCGTACAAAATCAACCTTACGCTCCAAAAAAATTGAAGTACGGACCGAAAGGAAACGTATTCCGAATATACAAAGAGGCTTTGTGCTGTGAAGAGAAGCCCCTGGTCTGAATAAGCGTTTAGGGGCCCCTGCTAGCTTGCAGCGGAATTCACTGCTTGTTTGAGGAGGGCCCCCTGAAGACCCATAAAGGACCCCTGCCAGCCTCTGAAGGAACCTCCTTTCGGTCTGGAAAAAGGGACCTGCCCCTGCCTCCAGAGGTCGACAGAGGCCCATTACAGACAGATAGGGTGCCCTCTACAGACAGGCAGTGACCTCCCCCCCCCCTGGCCAACAGGTGCCCCTAAACCATCATTCAGGAGCCCCTGCTTTCCTGTAAAGATGCCCCTGCCGACCTGTAACAGGCACCCGCCAGGTCGCCAGGAGCGTCTTTACAGGTGAGCATGGGCCCGTTTACACTTCAGCGAGTCACCTTTACAAACCGAAAGTAATTTTAACCACATGGGGCCCCACTGATTACGAGGGCCAGGCGCAGATCCACAGGGAGAGCAATTGGGGTGACCGCCCACTCCCCCCTGAGGACTGAGCCGTCCTAAGTCGGGCCCCTGTCAGACTTAAAAGGAACCCCGAAGGGGCCCCGTGTGAGCTTCACGGGGTCTCTATAAAAACCTGGCGGGCTCTTGATGCAGTCAGAGAGGCCTCCTGGAGAGCTAGATGACCCCTAAAACGCATAGAGGGTCCCTGAAGCTCCCAAAGGGCCTCTGAGACCACAACAGGGTTCCAACGCGGCAGACTGTGTTGGAGACCTAACCCGAAACCGCCAGATGGCTCATAGGGCCCATGAGACGGCCAAGATGAGGACTGAGTCCCTAGGGGGCCCCTGTGAGTGAAAAGCTGAAGGCTCTTGATGTAGTCAGAGGGTATCCGGGAGGGTTAATGAGACCCTGACACGGTAAGATGGCCCCTAAGAAAGAAAGAAGGGCCCTTGAAACTCTTCGAGGGACCCTGGGACTGCAAGGGGCCCCAACACGGCAAAGGGTTCATGGGACCGCTAACATTGCCAGAGAAGCATCTGCGACGGAAAGAACAGTGGCTCTGAGACGGCATTTGGGCTTTGTGGGAACGCTGGACGGCCAGAGAGTCCCCGAGTGTAATAAGCGGGTTTCTGGCACGGGCAAGATCCCCTGACACAGCAAGCGAGGCCCACGAAGCTCCAACAAAACGACTAGAGTTGTTGCGGCTAGAGGGGCCCTAAAAGACTGCCAGATGTACCATATGTGACATAGGAAGACCCTTGATACAGCCATTGGGACCACCGGGGACGTTCAGAGGGCCTATGACACTGCACAGGGGCCCTGAAATTGCCAAAAGGTCTTTTGTAACTGTCAGAGGGCCCCTGAGATGGCAAAAATGTTTCCTCGAGACGATAAGAAGGGTATCTAGGACCGCAGGTGGTCCACTGAGACTGCTAGAGAGGGACCTTCGAGATTGCTAACTAGAAGCCTCTAGCAATAGGGGTCACTAAAACAAACAGAGGGACCCTAAAAAAAACCTTGACCTTGAGACGTCCAACTGCTCTTGAAAGCCTTTAGACAATGAGGGGTCACTGAGACGACCAGGAAGGAATGCGAGATGGTTTAAGCCCCTGAAACTGCCAGATGGTCCTTGACCTTGAGACGTCCCGCGGGACACGTGAAACTGTAAAAGGATCCTGAGAACACTAGAGGATCCTGGCACGGCAGACGGCCCGAGACCACCAAAAGTGCCCCTATAACTGCAAGAGGGAACCTAAACCAAGCTGACCTAAACTAAACTAGACTAAACTAAACTAACCTAAACTAAAAAAAATCCAGAAGCTACGGGATTGGGGTGGGGGTGGGCCAGACGGGCTCCTGGACCAGATTTAGACACATTTCAAATGAAGGGAGGGACGGAGCCTCCTAAAATCTCACCGTTTTTGTCATATTTCGGGCACTTTGTTCGGAAACAAACGCAGAATTTTCTCAAATAACATGACGCGTTTGAACTTTTTCGGTTATTTTGTATCGTAAAAAGCAGAATTGCATCATTTTTCATATCTGAGGGACAAAAAATAGGGGCCCCACGCTGACCATTTGCCTCCAACCCCCTCCCCCGCCTTAGCGAAATCCTGGATCCGCCCTTGGCGAGAGCTCCCATTGGTTTCGAGGGTCCCTTGATCCGACTTGGTCCCCCCTGGGCGGAATCTTGGCTACGCCCCTGGTCCATTATGTCAGAGATTTGGTGCTAGCATTGTTACATTATGTGTGTTTGGGGGGCAGGCAAAGCTCCTTTGGCAAGTGCTTGAGATAATGATTTCGTTCTCGTATGATAGTATGAAAGAACTTTGTTCCTAAGCGTCGAGTTATAATTTGATGTGGGAGGAAACTGCCTTTCAACCGTTTACAAATGTTTGTCATAATAATGTTGAGTTCGTGATGTAAATGCAAACATAATAACAAGCAGACGTTTGCATCATTTGCCATTATGTAGATGGATGCCCAAGGGCAAAGACCTGAAAAATGGCAATGAATAGAAAAATCCACGCATTTTGGAAAACACAAGTGTACACTAGCGCCAGAACGTGGGAAAACGGTTTGCTTATTTAAAGAAAAACTGGGCGATAACAAAAAGAACGAAGTTCAGTTATTTTTTTCGGGATGGGGAAGAAGGCAACCCAAATGAGGTTGGTTGTTTATCCGACAGAGCTTGCCCCCCCCCCCCAAGCCGAAAATGCAATCCGCCGTCCCTGCTGACACGAAACTGGAACCAACGGAAAGCCCGTTCTTTTGCCGTTCCGATGATGCCAAACACTAATTAGGTGTGCCGCTGTCGCTCCGGCCATGCGACGCCATGCGAACGAATTCGAAAACGAAATAAAAACGAAGACGATTTCGTCCATTTTCAGTTGAGCTTGAGAACATTACCAACCGCCGACACGACGTCCTCCCCGGCGCCTAATCGCCAACCGTGGTTCGCACCGAGACCAAATCGGGTTCGTTCAATAGATAATCGATTGGAGAACAGCATCTTGTACAACACCACGCGCAAGGACCAATACGTGGTGCGTGCTAGCCACGGAAGCACTAAAAAGGCCGTTTTGCAAGCTTTACAAAATATGGTAAGGCTAAATATAACCGTCAGTTATAACAACTCGGCAATTATGTAGCCCCACATTACAAGGTACCAACTGCATATCATTCCATGGCACCGACCTCGTCCGCCAGAAGGGATAGCGGCGGCACGCGCTCAAAGACATTTTCGGTTTCCGTTTTCTTTTGTGTTTACACTGTGATTGCTGTGGTATTGAGCGTGAGATTGTTAGCGAAATTAACACCAATGGAACGAACGGATTTTCGTCGTTTTGACGCTATCATGACATAACCATATTTAACCTGGCTTTTACTACTGTGGCGCATCAAGTAAACCGGTGCAAGTTGTGATTCTGCACAAAATCGAAATTTTCCGAGATTTTTGTGTTCGATTGAAGATTGTGGTGACGCCATCAGGAGCATACCGTTAAAAATACTATCACTTTGTTCCTCAGTCAATAGTAAACATGCTACTATAAGCTATCTGGTGTGTGTTGTAGCTGGTGCAAAAAAGTTCTGTATGTCGCGTTTTTCGTGTTTTTCTTTTTACTGATACCAACTGACAACCAGCTTCACTTCCTCTTAACTAAAATTTGTATGATTCCATGGTGCTCGGTTTGACCTTGACGCTACCTCTAATTTCGGGATTCCAAATACGTTGCAGGACTCAAAATGTCGCCATGATAGACAAATATGCTCGATTATATTCAGAAGCAGACAAACACAAAAGGGCTACACAAAGACGGAGAGATATTGAAAGAAAGATAGGCACAGGGAATGGGACGAAGACAGAAAGAAGACACAGATATGGGTAGAAACGAGTAATTGTGGGAACAAAGAAAGACTTAGCAAACGTGGGGGAGATTGAGGGACGCCGAGGAGACCGGCAGAGAATGACAGAGATCGACGGACCGACGGAGATCGACGGAAACCGGTGGAGAGCGGTGGAGACCGGTAAAGACCAAAAGGAACCAACGCAGACCGGCTGAGACCGACAGAAACCGATGGACATAAAACAAGATTTAGAGAGACCGAAAGACTGATGGGCTGATGGAGACCAAAGGAGACGAACAGAGACTAATGGAAATCGAGCTAGATCGAAGGATATCGACTGAAACGGATGGCGATCCAGGGTCACCGAGGAAGACTTGCTGACACGGAGGGGGACAGACAGAAAGCGAACGATCTTTACGGAAACTGGGACGGTGAAAACTGACGAAGATGGAATAGAAAAAAATATTTTGCAACTATCCAAGCCGGGAAAGCAAAAAGAGAGCAGGGATGTTGCAGTGGCTGCTCCATACCCCAGCGCGCTGCATGAAGGGAAATGAATTGATACTATCTGTAGAAAAAATTCTGACTGAAGCGGACTACGCTTTTTTACATGGCATTTGAAAAGACAGCGTGACGCAGCGTGTTTGAAGCGAACGTGCGTCGGTGCGCGAAGTGTGCGGACATACGGGAAGACCAAACGGCCGAAGGCAGTCTGTTTCCATGGAGACTCGCAGCGCGATTGTAAAACGACACTGTGAGAAGCAGGATGGACCGTTCAACAGTAACCACACTGAAGCGCACAGGGCGATTGTCGAACTATTCTGGAGTGCTGGCGAGGAAATTTTGCGAAGACTTCCAACATTTGGTGCAACAAACAGGACCCGTTTGCTGACAAGGAAGTGTGCAATGCAGTCCTGGGGCGGTCCTGGAATCAATCTGGTCAGTTTTTCGCCCGAAACTTGATTCAGATGAAAAATTCGGACGCGCAAAGGGCTGTAGATGCACGGTCAAATCGCCAAAAAAGCGGTCGGTGCGTTCGAGAAAGGCTTGTGCGCTTTGTGGCGTGCATCGTGACCAAGAAGAATGACGTCTTGGGGGTTTCATGGGTGGGGGCAAGCCGGACAAAGGCCGTCGACTGCCGCTTCTATATCTGATGTGCCCGCCAACTGGATTTGCCGTATTTTTGCGTGATCTGTTTTACCTCGCTTGCGATCGCAACAGTTCAGGAACTTTAACCAAACAGAACAGAATCCAGCAGAATTGTCACAAGCATGAATAGCTCTTCTTGGTTATCGTATGTATTATATCCTATGTATTATCTTTCCCTAATTTTTGCACTTATCTGTGCTCTACAAAAGTACTTAACAGGTATGAAGAGCCCGTCTTGGTTATCCTCTATATTATATCCTATATATTATATTTCCGTAATATGTTCACTTGTCTATGGCAATCAGATTCAGCTGACGGAATGTGAAACCTGTCCGACGTTCTGCCCAAAAAGAAAACAAAGACTGTGCGCTCATTTTCCGTTTCCATCTTTTTATTCACGGATGGCTACTTCAGCATGCATATATGCTAGGCACAGTCTCTGCCTGAAGCGTGTCAAAGACCCGGTCGGGAGAGCGCTGCTGGCAAACCAATATTTTCACTGGGGGGGATTTCGCTGTGTACTGGGGGGGATTTGGCGGTCACTGGTGGGGATTGTCCCCCCAGTTAACATGCTAAAATAGACCCTGCAATACAGTGTCCCCTGGAAAACCGAGAGTTGTTTATTAATTGAATATATACAATGTTTAAACAACGTATTCCAGCTGCGCAAATGAAGACCAGTCCGACCCAATGTCATGCCTGGTTCTGTTACTTTAACACTCCGTTGCCTTGACCAGAGAAGCCTTCGCTTACGAATAAATTCGACTAGAGAGACATCTGTGAGCCAACAAAACTGTCTGTAATCCATTTTGAATACCCACAAATATTTTTCACATGACTGCAGATTTGCAGAAAAAGCTCTTGACACTGTTTAATGGTAACTAAGTTGCTCTTCAGCCACCACGCTGACTACCAATGTCGTTATCTTACGACGTTTGTTTGTTATTTACAACTTATCACATTTTTGTCACGTGTGGCCCGATATTACGAGTGCGGTACCACGATATCATTTATTTACCGGGGTGACCTGCAAAACCACATGTCGCTGGGGTGAAGGAAATAAATCGGTTTCCGAACAGCCTGATCAGATCCTTGTTGGAGCGCTCGCCTACCTAGCCCTACCAACAAATCATTCTTGCAGTGGTCTCTCACATTCTACGTACGCCGTCGTAGGCCGTAAAACGTTACGTTTTCACGTGTTAGTGCTGATCTGGAGTGTTTAATTTCATCGTCGCTGGCCCACCGTCGTTTAACCGTCGTTATTGCCGGCTGCAGACGGACGAGAGCAGACCAGCCAGTCCGGCCCCGGCCAGGGAGGACGACAGGCGACGCACCATCCTCATCGAGAAACAGGACGGCTCCTTCGGCTTCACCATTCAGGTCAGCAGGCCGGACGGTGCCAACGCTACGGGATGGTTCCTTATGCAGAAATCACCACGAGCATACATTTGTTGGAACTTTTATGCAAATATTTTCCGCCTTCGATGTTTAAAAGGAACGGACGCCTCCATAAAATAGCAAAAAGCACATACGAAGCGACGTAATTCAAATTCATAGACGTATGCACTCTCGATCATGAACACATTATACAGGCAAAGCAATGCCGAACGTTGCCAAGATAGCCTCATATTGCTGGCAGAGTCCCGGGTAGAACGCTGGGCACAGACAGGACAGGCAGGTCTCCCTGTCCCTGTACACCGGAGCTCGCCAGGCCGTAATGGGGGACCGGGGCCGACGGCGGAGGCCCGGAAAAGTGCCCGCCGGCGACGCCCCAGGGCAGCAGGTAGCCGGGCGGAGGCGGCAGGGGCGGAGGCGCCGGCGGAGGCGGGGCCGCCGCCGCAGCCGCCGCTCGCGCCCGCTGCCGCTCGCGGTAGAGCACCGTCTTGACCGACTCGAGCGAGGGGAAGTCGTCCGGCTGGCCGGCGCGCTGCCGCTCCTGCTGGTGGATCTGGCGGATGGGCGTGGTCTCGGCGCGGGCGCGGCGCCGCATGGCCGCCAGCCGGTCGGCGCGCCGGCGACGGGCCTCGGCCGGCGGCGAGTGGCCGTGCCGCTCCCGGAGTCTGGTCAGAGCGCGCCGCTCCGTCACCGCCGTCGACCGGCAGCCGGGCCGCACGCAGCTCCAGTACTCCACTGAGCGGTCCGTCTTCTTCACTGTCGGCCCGGGCAGCGCCTCTAAAGTTATACCGTCCTCGCCGGCCACCCCAGATGGGGGGGGGGGGCTGACGTATCAGATTCATCCGGTAAAAGCCCTCGGCACCATGCTTTTTTCCTCGCATAATGAATAAAAAACTTGTAAAATTCAACGATTAATTCGGCCCGCCCCATGAAATAACTGAGCAGCTTAATATAATAAAAAAATAACTCAATATATTTTTCAATTGAAGGTGTGCAGTCAGCATTTGACAAACGACTTCTGGCCACATACTGAGCCTATGAAGAGTTGAAAGAAGACGAGTGAAGGAAAAAAAGATGACAACGAAACAGAGAAATAAAGAGAAGACTGCAATGCTCCAGTGCTGGAAGACCAGATCGTAACAGGAATTCTGGAACAATCTTACTGTGAGCTACTCAATCTCACCTTGCCATCGCCGGTACTGGTAACTATTGCATTGCATGATGGGCAGACCGCGGCGAGATTGCGTGTACTCGACGGCTGGCAAATCCGTCGTCCGCACCTGTCCTTCCGTGACGTCATTTTTCCCTGGCGCAGCGTCCTCGGTCCCATCCGTGACGTCGTTTTCTTCTCCAGTGACGTCACAGGGAGTGGTGCCGTGACTCGGGTGGTCACAGTCGCTGGTCGGCTCCGCGGCAGGCCCGGCCGGCCAGTTCCCGTCGTCCGCGTTGCCAGCGTCGTCTATCTTCGACCGTGGCCAGATGGTAGCGCCGCCTGCGGCCGCGGTCGGAGACGCTGAACGGTCGGGCTGGGCGGCCGGCCGTTGGCTCTGACGGGCGCGGTACAGCCGCGAACGCAACATTTCGTACGACGGCATGGCCGCCTGCACGGAGGACAGCACGGCGTCCAGCTCCTCCTGGTAGACGGCCGGCATCGGCGTGGTGAGGTCCGACCTGAGGTCAGGTCACGTTCTTCACCGCTGACGCCGTGACTCCAACAGCTCCGGTCCGCTGCTATTCGGCGCCATTCAGCACGCAAACGACTAACACATGGACCATACACAGAGACATTCGTGTCGGTACGAAGTTGCTTTTTCCGTTTGTCACGGCTTCAATGGAACATATGTTTTCAGTTTACGGGTTAACGGAAAGCTACACTGAACTAGTAATGTCCAAAGACGACACAATTTAAAAAGTCACATGTAAAAATGAGAAGCAGCCCTGGAAAGCTCATAACGGCCTGCTAGTTCTGTCATCTATAATCATATTCCCTCTATTCCAATACAGAATCCTAAAATCATCTAACATGGTATTCTGACCGGTAAAAATATCAACATCAGACGCCTGGCTGGCCTGAGCCCCTCCGCCGGCGTGCTGGACCAGCTGACCTGACCCGGCGCAGCAGACTGTCCATCAGGCTCTGCGCCAGCTGCTGCTGGGCCGAGGCCGGCGGGTGGCTGTGGCCGCGGGCCGGCACGCCGCCCAGCAGGGTCAGCTGGCCGGACCTGGTGACCGCTGACATTGGACAGTGCCTCTCCAGGCAGCTCCAGTACTCCCGGCCCTGGCACACTGTACGCTCAGTGAGTCGGTGGCGATCGCGGTAAAGGCAGCGGACATGTGTTGAGGCTGGCAACGTGCCCCCAGCCCGTCCGACCGACGTGATAGCAGCATCGAGTATAACTGCACTCGGAGGGAATTTGGCATCAGTTAATATCGCGGGCGGTACGCTTAAAATACCACTGTTCCCATTTCAACCACAGCCAAGGTCACATGGCTTAAAACGCAGATTAGGGGAAAGCAACGGACAAACATACAATCTGACTGACTACCTGGTCCCTTCTAAACGTTTCAAATTCACCACGCCCTGCTGATAAATCGCGAACAAACAACATTCAGCTCCCACGGGTACTCAGACCACTAACCTTTACTGCGGCGGAACAGGTATCCGTTGCAGCGGAGCCGCTTGACGCCCTTAGGCGGCACCTCGACAATGTCGGCGGGCACCGCCTGCGGCCCCTCCTCGGCCGCCATTTTCCCGGGACTGAGAGTGGCAGCGGCGCCGGCCGGCCGCTGCCCGCGGCCGCCGCCGTCGCCCGGCCGGCACAGTCCATTTGGTGTGATGGGGGAGTCGCGGCAGCGGGACCCGGCCGGGAGCGGCGGCGCCCGGGGCGGGTCAGATTGGAACGCAGGCGATCAAGATACGACGCCTGTCCGCCACGCGAGCCGTAGCGCTGGACGAGGATTGACTGAGAGCGTGCGTTTACAAGGACTGTGTGTGAACGCAAACGGCGGTTATGCAGCGATCGATTCGTAAATGCAAAGATTCAAAGCAATCAGGAAAGAGTTTGTGTCGCAAGGCAGCCATGGAGCCCGGATTCCACTACACAGGGGCGTCGACTGGTATTCTTTTGAGAGGACCCTGGCCCACCCAATGCCGATTTGGGCCCACCCAGTGTCGGTTTGCCCCCCCCCCCCATACTTTCTGCCGCTTTTATAAGGAAATGAGTAATATTAACGGGAAAAACGGGCGCAGTAGATAAGAGATGGGCGGAAAAAAAAAGTCTAAGGCGAAGCAGTTAACTATTTTCCTATCTTTTGTGTATTCGTATACCTGTATACACGGGATAAATACGATTTTTCATCCGATAAATGATGACAAAAAACTTGCAAATTTCCATTGGTCAAAATGAAGTAGGCTGAATCCCTTGAGAAACCAACATTTGGAAGGGGGGGGGGTTAGGTTGTCGGGCCCTCGTCTGAGCCCCGCAATCATTTACCGAAATCGACACCCCTGCTTCTATCGATATCTATGCCTGTATACATAGGGATAAATGCAACTTTTCATTTGACAATTAGTAATAAAAAAAACTTATAAACTTCCGTTGGTCAAAATAAAGTGGGCTTAATCCGTTGACAAATCCACATTTGGAAGAAGGTTAGGTTGTCGGCCCTCGGCTGCGCCTCCCAGTCATTTCCAAAAATTGACATCCCAGCCACTAAAGTGTTAAAACGTCAAATAGACTGTTAATGCTGCTCATGAACTACGGGAAGTAAGACATCGGTAGTGATGTAAATGGTACGACAACGGGTGGCTGGCGGTCTTCGTCGATCCTGCCACGTTTTGGCCCCTGCTGCGCTTCAGCGTCACATCGCCGCCGCCGGTTCGTCACAGAACTGAGCCGGATGGTGTGACGGCGCCACGTCAGGGTTACTGACGTCCGTGTTTGGCGGTAACTGACGTCCTGTCGCCAGAGTTACGGTATCCAGTACCAGCAGGACGGCACCGTGGAGCTGGTGACCTATGTTGACCAGGTGGAGCCCGGCGGGCCCGCAGACCGGGCCGGGATGAGGCAAGGTTTGTGTTGCGCCGGTGACAACCCAGCGACGCCACAGTGCTGCTGGGCTCCATCAGTTACAATGTGACGAAGAGCGCACCATTCCCGAGGGTTCAAAAAGACATTGGTAAATGTGCTCAAGCCCCCTAAGACCCAGTTTGCCGTTGTTCAATTTGTAAGGAAGCAATTGCGTTGGTTATGGGGGTTGAATATATCGTGTTTACTGACAGCTTGCTATGAACGAGGCGCATTTCAGATGGCATATCCTTATTTGCATATAATGGCCGATATTTACATTAAGCGTATTTCGAATGCAACTGCTGTTCGTATATAGACAGTAAGATTAAATTAAGAAATAAAACGGCGGAGAATGGCAAAAATTAACCAGCTTCAGTAATCCCAGGTGACGTCATTTTGAGCATCAACGGACAGGACATGGAGGAAGCTGATCACATGGAGCTGGTCAGCTTCATTAAACAGTGCTCCGACCGACTGAGAATGGTCGTGCTGTTCGAGGACTGTGTCAGAAAGGTCAGGTAGCTTCTGGTTGGCAAAGCATCCCGTTCTGTTTTGATCTACAGAATGTTGGTTGAGTTTCCGTCACAAGTATGGATTTGGTGTTCTGCGTTAGATGTCTGCTTTCCTGGCGTTTGAACGTCGTTGAAATTCCAAAAGTGCTATTGCGCGCCGCTCTGCCCGGTGATGATTCGTTTCCAATGGATAACTGCTTCTGCTTGATCCGCTCTGTCCCGGGTGCTTTGAACGGAGACGATCGCGGGCTACCGCTCCCTGCCGGAGCGACGCCGTGAGACGGTTCGCTCCTGTACCCGCTGACCGGTGCTACCGGCCCACCTGTCGCAGGTGAGCCTGCACATGCGCTACATCCAGCTACAGCGACAGCTAACCGACAAGATGTACGCCTTGGAGCAGCTCTGCGAGCAGGAGAAACACTTCTTAGCCAGTGAGTCTGCGCGGGCCAGGCCGGACTGGCTGTCGAGTTGACAAAAACGCAGCATGCCGGTCTTTTTCTTATTTTCACCGACTGAAACCCGAAAATATTTGCATATTTTTGAGCGGCCAGTTGCCATTATTTACTAAGTCGAAAATACATACACGTAATGTGACATCTGAAACCGTAAAGAGGGAACGTTTTAATTTTGGGGGTTTATCCAACGGAGATATTTTAACCGTTCCACGCGTCTTTGTCCTTTCTGAAGTGAGCCTCACAAATGTAGACCTGTAAGCGATCCACGGAACTGGGAATCGACTTGATTCTGATTCTTGAGCCAAAAGGCGATTTTGATTCTGATTTACAGTTACCAGATATGGAATCGATTCTGATTCTGATTCGCGAAGAGTCGGGGAATCAGAATCGATTCTGATTCGATTCTGAATCGCTTACAGATTCCCGTAAGTGGCCCATTTGTTGCATTACATGTTGCATTCAACTATAATAGCAATATTTAACAGACCCAACGTTACTGACGAGAACGCATTCACGTCTGCACTGCGTCTGCGTCGTCACTGCGTTGCGTCTTCCATAGCTGTCTCAGCCTATACGCCAGGTTTATCAAAGCAAATAGTCAACGACATTTCCTCGTTTCCATCTCGCATGTTGCGATTGTAATAACCAGTGCCCGCAACCAACAGTATCTCTTCCATGTGGTTTGTGGGTGATGTGTGTTGCTCTTGCTGGCAAACATTTACTGCCAAATGAACTAGTTTTCGGAGTGGTGTGTATCAAGCATGAATGCATGTCAAATGGATTTTACAAACAAAAAATTCTAGTTTCGGAATTACCTGATTCATTCTGCATCTTACTTTGGACTTCGTTGTTTATGCAGAGGCTGAATTGAAGGAGCGCTAGAACATTATGTCAGCCCAGTCTAAAACATCGGTTGAAATGCTGCCTTTCTCCAGTGGCTGCATCTTGGTTACAATTCACAGCACACCTAAACACCAAAACATGGTCGGCGGTTAACAGTAGCCGAATTGAAGAACTAAGCCGGACGGTGTTGGTCGGCAGGTCTGCGGGCCCAGGGCCGGAGAGTGCCCGGCCACGTCGGCGGCCGATACGGCCGGACTCCGCCCAGCTACGCCGAGGCCGTGCTGCGACACCTGCAGGAGGCGCCGGCCGGCGGCGGCGGCCCGCCCTGGGACGGCCGCCGCCGCCGCGCAGCCGGCTGGGGCAGCCCCGTGACCGCCTCCAAGTCTGCCGAGAGCGTGCTGGCCGCCGAGCGGGCCGGCTGCTTCAGCTGCCAGTGCCTGCCCGGACAGCTGCCGGCCGGCCGCGCGCCGCTGCAGAAGCCGCGCTCGGCCGAGAGCCTCCTGGCGGCGGGCGGCGCAACTTCGGCTTCCCCGCACCGGCGCGTGGCGCGCCAGCGGCGCCGGCCGAGCCTGGGCCCGGTACGCGCCGGCTGGGGAGCCGTGGTCCACTCGGCCGGGGGTTCGCCGGTCCACCTCGGCGACGGGTGACGGTCGGAAGAGGCAGACGCCACTGGCGGACACAGATCACGCAGTGCTCTGTGTGATCACACAGTCACGTGATCTGTGCGGCGTGCACGGGGAGATCGGTGACGAGCAGTCGGGACCGGTGGTTTTGGTGGCCTCCGCGACGCTGAAGTTTTACATCTGTGATCGGGATTTGGGCGTGATCGCTTGGCTGTGCCTGAACGCTGATGGTTGTTTGGGTTAGAAGCAGCTGTTTGAACACGGGCCTCTTCGTCACTGGTCAAGGAGCGGATCAAGGGTACCGAAAACGCGAGCGAAGAATACGGCTTGTACTCAGAGTCCGAGACCTTCGCAGCAGAACCACGCTTCCCAGACACACCGGTCTTCCTGATATCAACACATTTTGCGGGTGTGCCCGGATCGCCCACCCCAAGGCAGGCTCGACAAGGCAAGGGAAACAGCGAGCAGCCAGGCGGAAATATATTACGTCACTTGAGTTCGCTCCACCGTATTGGTGCTCCTGTTCCGTGTGGATTCTCCTGTTGTAGTGCGGAGATTTAAGCGCGGGGTTATTTTCTGTCGAACTGCTCGCGGTTCATGAGTGATCGTGGGGCGTCTCACCGGGCATCCGCCGAATATTTTCATGAAAATGGATACCGTGTGCGAGACCGTAACAGTTTCACCCTGTATGAGTTGCTCGGACGCATGCAATACATTTCGCCGGCAATCTTAATTACGCTCTTTTGTCCGCGAATACGCCTGTTGTTTAGATTACATCAACAGATCACGGTTTATTTTTTTCATAGCTCTAGATGATGCCAGTGATGACAATGACAATGTTCGGACAGGCCTTTTTCATTCGGCGTTGGTTCTTGCGTGCGGTGTATTCAATGTAAACAACTCAGGTTCTGCATGATCACTTTAAAAGCACCTTATTTTGAGCCTAGTCTGAGCCTTGGTATATCCCAAACTCAACGTTTATCAAATTCTGCAAAATCTTCGCAATATTTCAAATTGTTCCCCACAAACCTTTCCCGTTTGATTATCTCAGCACAGCCCGCACACATTACACAAATTCAAGGCATATCTATGCTTTATTCAGTTGTCTAGATACCACAGATGTTGATAATCTCGATAACAAACACATGACACCGCGATGACATACCTTCAGGAAACGCATTGGCTGCGGTGCAGCAACCAAGCTAAGGAACATGATAAAAATATAACAAGACTCGATACAAAACATATCTAAAACGACACACCTTTCAGAGAAAATGGCGACGCTCAGAGTCGCTTCTACAAATTTGGTGAACGCAAGTGATGAGATCCCCTCTTGTCCACGACGAAGAGAGACTGCGTCATGGTCAACGGCTGGATCCAGAAGCTCACCTTCCAGAGGGCAGAGGGCGTCAGCGAGAGCTCCAATGTCTTAGTGCCGAGCGCAGCGCTCACGGCGAGCACAGGCGGTCTACAGGTAACCAAGATCACAACAGAGAGCTGCCTGATTCGTTGTGGCCGGGGTGGAGCGGGGGAGGGCAGTTCCGGCCCCCTGGTGTTGGCCGTCCCGGCACCAAACACATACGTCATCGTCATTATCAGCGTTATCAGACAGGTGGTGGCAGCTGGCCTCGTGAGACCCACGGGGTCGCACCAACCCAACCTTTCACGGACAGCTTATGGATTATGGGACGCACACCGCACCATTCACAGAAAATCGACAGTGTATCTAAAATTCCTCATGTTTTCACCTTTTCTCTTCCAACTGCTTCTCGAAGTCGCCCATTTACTAAAGCTGTCTTTTACGCCAGCAGCGGCTTCATAGCTTTCGTCTCACTGCCTTTTCAGCGAGCTTTTCGGCTTTCTTTTGTAGTCGTTCTCGTTCTTTCTTCTCCCTCTCCGCTTGTTTTCTGTCTTGTTCTATTTGAAGCCTGAGCGCCTTCAACTTTCGTTTAACCTAAAAACATGGAGACTGCCGTTGGAAAATCACGTACGTATTAGACCTGCACTTGATTCCACTTCGGGGAATCAATCCGAACCCGAATCAAGGTTTGGTGAATCGATTCCGATTTTGACTCGGGCCAGAACGGCATTGATTCCAGAGCAGATTCTAGCTCCGGTGGAACTGAGCAAAAGTCTGGGACCAGTTACCCCACTGTCTCTCAGATTCAAAATGTGGTTTGCTATCAGATCCTATCCTGAAATAAACTCTGACGTAAATCCTTCGGTGCATCGACCCACGTATGAGTGCTACGAAGGGTTCTTATAAATAAAATTACTGTTTTTTTCAGGTGCATTCAGTTCTGATCCATGCAAAAAAGACAGCCCAAAAATAAAGCGAGACAACATGAAACAAACAGGGGATTTCTGCTACAAATGTCTAATTGTTTTACGAAAAATGTTGCTCTATTTTAAGGTCGTACGCCTTCGCTCCTTATGGGTGGTCACGGAGCCAGTCATAGTCAGAGTCACAGCCAGTCAGTCATGAATCGCCGCACCCATACGAACTGTCCACGCCACCGCGCGCGGCTCTGAGGTGGCTTTCAGCAGGTCGGCTGCGTTCCTGTAAAGCAATACGTAAGGCCCCTCAACCGTCACGGATCGCAGAGAAAGTTTACACGATCGCTGAGACCTTTCCTTCCCAGTTCTCCGCTCACTGACCTTGACCTTGTCTTCTCCGTCGATGCCCAGCTGTCTGAACTGTCTCGAGTCGAGGGTGAACAGCTGCGCTCCCGTCACGTTCTGCTCCATAAACGTGGGCACGTGGTGGCCCAGTCCTAGGGCCATCAGCCATTGGCCCACCTGGCGGTCGGGTCACGGTCTCAGAGTGGAAACGACTGACTAGCCCCGGACGGAAACCCCACAACAAGAGACTCCGACTCAGGAAAAAAGACATGGAGCTTTGGTATCCTTGCGCTGGCAGACATACTTCGTTAATCATGACGTCTTCTGACTCTTGGAAGCTTAAGTTCATGCACTGAATCGTCTGACATCACTGAAGACTTCATGTTTTACTTCATCATCGAAGCCTAATTCCTCCACGGACTACGAACGCGCGTTTTCTGTTTGAAAAGCTACACTCATCGAGCGTAACAGAAGCAAGACTCGGCAGGCGGGTATCGCGGGAGAGACGCCAGCGTCAGCTGAGCCGCAGCTCGAGTCTGACCTGTTCCCGGGTCCAGCAGTAGGGCGAGGCCGGGCCGCCCAGGCAGGCTGACCAGGACTGGGCCAGCGGCCGCGTCTCACCCCCGGGGCCCGGGTACATGGAGTGAATCGGTACCGGCGCCAGCTCGCCTGCCGATGGACGGGGGACATGGTGACGCTCAGCTTCGCCGTCATGACCCTGAAGAATGGGTGAGCATGGGAGACGGCCCCGTGTATGGGCCATTAGTGTTCGGCGTACACACGGACATATATATATATATATATATATATATATATATATATATATATATATATACATATACATTTGTCAGGACTGAATGGAAAAACGAGAAAGGGCACAATTCTGCAGCTTTAACTATGTTCCTGACACAGGTGAGCAGACGGAAGGGAAACAGTACAAACATGATTTAACACAAGCTCCACTGACAGCCTCATCTGGCCATCAGGCCTCTCTCCCACTTCCGACGCGACGAGCTCAGAGCAGGCACTCTCCGTTCTCGGTCAGACAGCTGGATCCACATGCTCGGCAGGTCAATACCCGGCCGACAGGTCGGCGGTCCGTACCTGGACGGCGTACCGGCTGGCGGCCGTCCCCTGACATCCGCTCGCAGCAGCGGGACAGCTCGGCGCAGCACGGCTCGGCCCCTGGTGCCCCTCTCAGGGGCGTCCCTGCTCCGGTCTGGTAGGGTGGCTCGTTCGCCGGCGCCCCTCTCAGGGGCGGCTCGGCTCCGGACTGGCGGGACGGCTCGGCCCCCGGCGCCCCTCTCAGGGGCGGCTCGGTTCCGGTCTGACGGGACGGCTCGGCCGGCGGCGGCGGCTGACCGGACCAGGGCACTGCCGGCGCTGTCCGAACCACACGGGGTCAAGCTCAGCTGGCCGCAGCTGAAGCGGTGTCAGTCACCCACCGCTTCCCGCTGTCGCATGCTCGGCAAAACCGGACAATAAAGTTCACGACGTTTCCAAAGATTCACAAGGCCAGTGAGCTGGGGGCGTTGAAACACAACGTGATAACGCCATTGGCGTGATTTATTAATCTGACTGAAAACAAACCAATCGCTTCAACATGACTGGACAGAGGGCTTGACTGGTGTAATGCACTGACATCAGATAACGCGTCATGGGCTCATTTAAAGAACAGAGAATTCAGTCGACTGACGCTCCTCTCTCTCTTTCTGTTCCTCGACTCATCACGGGCAGAGGTACAACACACCAGAGACTCTCTCCTGAAACGCCGGTGACTCATCTCCTGTCCTGACACAGCAGAGACTCATCTCCTGATCACCAAGAGACCCGCCTGCTGACACACCAGAGACCCACCTACTGACAGACCAGACTCATCCGACCACCAGAGACCCACATGCGGACACAACAGGCTCATCTCCTCACCACCAGATACTCACCAGCTGACATACCAGGGACTCACCTGCTGACACACTGGAGACCCCCTTCTTGACACACCAAACTCATCTCCTGACCACCAGAGAATCACCAGCTGACACATCAGAGACCTACCTACTGACGGACCAGAGACTCACCTGCCGACACTAGAGGGCGCTGTGAGCGGTGCTTGTGGCCGGCCCCGCCAGAGCCGGGCCGCTGGCCGGACGGACCGTGTCCAAACACCTCCGCTTCCGCTGCCGAGCCTCCGAGCTCTGGAGGCGGCCGGACGTCCTCGTGGGCCGACCAGTTGTCCTCGCCGGCCGGCCAGTCGTCAGTGGTGTCCTCATCACTGTCAGGATACCACAGCAGATCAGTCACTGAGCCAGTCAGCCGCAGGCGCTGGAGATTACCTCCCAGAGACGAAAGGGTTACTCAGTTCCATTCTTGTCCTCATATCGCTCCACTTCTGATACCTTCCGTAGTTTATGAGCGTAACGAGTCACAACTGCTTCAAATTTCTACAGACTGAAAATATGCATGGGTAGATGTGTGGGACCACGTCATGGTTTCTACAAAAACGTACCCGTCCACTAGAAGGTGCCGTAACTGTTCGGACAAAGGCAGACGTTGCGAGGCGTGGCTGGGTGGTCTCTGGCTAGTTTGCAGTTGACCGCTAGACCGAGGGCTGGCCTGCAGTTGGCCTGAAGACCTCGGACTTGCATACAGCTGGCCTTGGCTGACCTGCGCCGACCTCGGGCTGACCTGCGCCGAGGTCTGCGGCCTCGCGGCACCGTTTGGCAGCGGCGGGTCTCGGTAAGGAATCTCCAGCCTGCCACCTATCAGAGACTGCCGCAACTCGTAGTTTTCCGACTTCCCGTACGGCGGAACCACGGTCGTCGAGTCGAGAGATGTTTGCCGGAACGGTGAGGGTTGTAAGGCAGCTGCAGCCGATCTGGAAGATAAAACCGCGAGTCAGACACCCTTTATAATCATACACCGAAATAAAGCGCAGCAAGTGATGATAATCTAACAACGGAGCAATGGATAGTTCTTGAACGCCTGAACAGAAATATGGCTTCCCATGCGGTCCACGGTTCCAATGTGAAGGCACGTGCTTGTGTCGGCTATAGGAATGGACTCACATGCTAGTGCCGGATACAGGAGCGCAATGACGCGCTGGAGCAGCCGGGTACAGGAACGAACTCACGAGCTGAAGCCGGGTACAGGGGTGGACTCACGCGTAGGTGTTGGATGCAGGAATGGACTCACGCGCCGGTGCCGGGTACAGGAACGGACTCACACGCTGGTGGCGGATACAGGGTTCGACTCACGCGCTGGCGCCGGGCAGACTGACGTCCCGCGGTGGAGGCGGTGGCGGCGGCTGACGTCCCGAGGAGCGGCCCAGCCCGGAGCCGGAGCCGGAGCCGGAGCTGGACCCGGGACGGGAGCCGGGACCGTCGACCGTCTCAAAGTCGCCGGCCTCGTCCGAGCTGAGCTCCTGCGGGCCGAGCGGAGGCGGCCAGTCAGTGCGTGGCCCGCGGTCCGGACACCGAGTCGCCAGCGTCTGACACAGCTCCCCGTTGCCAGCTGTCGACGCAACGCTCTCTGTCCCTGTCTCTCACCGTCTCCCCCTCCCCCGCTTTCTCTCGTGATACCCTCTTCGTGAATCTGTCCGTCCGCGCAGAGAGAAGTCAGCTAACTCACATGGTCCTTCAGGAACACCGCGGCAGATCACCGGTGCTCCGCATCAGAACAAGGCCTGCTCTTTCTTAGTGTTATAGCCTGGTCCTCCATAGAGCTGACTGACCTGTCACAAGCTGCCTCTGTGGCAGTCTCCCTGCCCTTAGTATGTGCTGTCAATGCTAACGCTGACGTGTCCTTTCAGAGCCCAACTGCCCCTTCCCCTCCTCTAACTCATGTCCGTCCAGGGCGCTTTAAAACACAAACCTGGATAGTCCATCTACGCCCTCCAGACGTCACGTTTGTCCCCGGCCCCCTCCACAGTTAAGTATGTCTCTCTTTCTCTCAAAATATGTCTCTCCAGCCGGTCTCCTTTACGACCCGAGAGCCACGAAGTACCCCCTCCCCCGACTATTATAGCCCCTGCATAGTTCGTCTTTGCCCCTCCACAGCCTTTCCACCATACAGATCTTCTGCATCTAAGGCAGAGGCAGTTCAGTCCGGCCGTCGATGCCAGGGCCACCGGGCGAAGGTCTCAACTTCATCAGCTTTGTGTAAAGTTCAGCCGCTCTCGCCTGGAGTCCGCGATGCCTTCTTCGGTTTCACGAATTACGTCACCACATCCGCGCCGGGGGTCGGAAGACGAAAGTGGCCGATAGCAGACTAGGGGAGACCGGGGTCAAATGTAACACGGGGCAATTGTAACAGAAGCGTTTACTTCGAAACTTACAGATGGATGACGCTGGAGGCACGACTGGACATGCGCAGTAAGCTGTTTCTTTTCCTCACGGGGTTTCAGGCCGGTGCGGCGGGTGAATCGATTGTGCTCTTCACAATTGTGTTTTTTAGAGTGTATTGTAACTTTGTTTATTTTTTAATATGATCAGCTCATTCACGTATCTTACTAGACACTGGTTTAAGAGTTTGTGTGGGGTGGGTGGGGGTACCTGGTCAAAAAATGAGGGCATCAGTTGCCGCCCACGCCGCCTTGTTTTGCGTTATTTTTGTTTCAAAGATGGCGTGGCGTGACAGGGACAGTTGTGACATTTTTGCTGGGATCAAATGTAACAGTGCTACAATTGATCCCTATGGCCAGACCATTAAACCTACATTTATGTAAAATATCAATGCACTTGGCATAAATGTAACCAGTGGGGGCGGAGGCTATGAAACATGCCCCGTCCAATTAATCAACATGCAATTTTGTTCCCAAATTCAATATCAATATCATTCAAAAATCATACTTACGGTATTATTGTCACCAGTCCCTGATTTATCTTTTAGGTACTGTTTTGTCAATTTTAATTTTAGTACGTGGTTACATTCTCGGCGGCTAGTCACCGTGGTCTTACCGTAGATGTTTCACCTTCACATCGGATTTATTAAGATCTTTTATTATTTCATTCATTGATTATTTTATTGATTAAATAATTCTAGTCTGACTTCATTTGGATATTTCCGGAGGAAGTATGGGACAACTGTATATAGTTTAATTTGTCTTTCTCTGAATGTTACATTGAAATACATTATTATATCCATGCATCATGGATGATATATATCATGCATCATTTCTGCAGAGGCTGATACATTGGGGATGGACAAGCCTGGTCCATCGGGGATCGAACAGTCTCGTCTATCGGGGATCACCTCGAAGCAGCTCACCCCTGAAGCGATTCGACCACTACCCATGGCAGGTCCAAGAAAAAACAGCCGCGTGGGTCGAAAGCGAAAGGCCGCAATTCTGACTGACACTATAGAAAAGAGAGCGAAAGAGCTTAAAGGGAGTCGAAAAGATTGCAACAAGCTTCGAAGAAGCTCAATCTTGACAACGACAAGCATGAAGAGAAGAAGACGAAGGCTGGTGGGAAGAGGGCTCGGAAGACAGCACGCAGGGAAAGCAGCAGTGATGATGAAGAAGACGTCTTCTGCTTATGATGACGCGTTGGTTCTTGGCCTGAGAAAGGTAGAGCTGTTATCTAATTCAGGAAGAGCTGCTAGAGTGCTTGAGCTTTACGCCGTTGCGAAATCGTGTTTTTTGTATTGGAGCTGTGATTTTATTCCAGGAAAGGCTCAAGATGTAAGAGACAATGTTGTTCAATAAAGGCTGTTTTCGACAAAAGTGGCTTTCACTACATCACTACACCATTCGTTAACATGTTACATTTAACCCTAGGTGCTGTTACAATTTATCCCGTACCTGGGGTTAATTCTAACAGCTGAAGTGACTTTTTGAAACCGTAATATCGATACCTTAAAGTCGTTATTTCGGGATCTTTTCATATCCGCTACAAAGGCAAAATATCAGGGTTTGTAAAAACCCGAGAAAATGTTCCCCAACCCGAAATATTTTTGTTCCAGGATCGAAAAGGCAAAAAATGTAACATTTGACCCCGGTATCCCCTACAGTATGGTATTTCCAGGTAGTTTTCCGTAGATACAAACTAGGTGCGTTTGCGGCGGAAACACGATTTGAAGTCAGTCGCAGTAAGCCCTCTTTGTCCAATTTTATTCATTTGGTGGAATTTATGGAGTTCGGTCAATTTCGTCTGATATACCCCGCATTTCTGCTGCAACATAATGGCCGCCGTAACGAAAGCGAAGCATTTGTTTTGCTGTCTTCCCGACGCCTAGGTTAAAACTCCATTTCCTTCTGTTTTCATTTGATAATGGTAATATGCAGACTTGTGCTTGATTCCACTTCGGAGAAGAGAAACGATTACGAATCCGACTTATGGCTTGCTGAATCGACTCTGATTCTGACTCGTTGCGGATTTCCAAAACTAAATTAATTCCAACCCAACTCAAAATGAAATGAGTCGATTCCGCTAGCATCCAACCGACTGCATTAGGCCATTGGAATCGATTCCAATTTTGGTTCCGTAAACAGCCGTGCAATGCAACTACAACCCCGATTTCCAGCACTTACCAGTGGAATCGACCTCCAATTTGGACTCTGGGCGGCACGTCATCGACTCCGGAATCGATTCTGACTCCAATAGAATCGAGCACAAGTCTGGTAATATGTGCTCGACTATCTCTAAAGCAGGTGCCTGGGCTTACCTGTGCTGTCTGTACGGTACCACTGTACACTGTACGCTGTACAGTGGACAGAGCAGTGGGCCTGTGTACGTACTGCGCCATCCGTCAGTTCGTCGCCATTGGACAGCATTCTGAAGGTCTGTAGATTAATGATAGTCCGGCAGCCATAAACGGCCTCAGCTGGTTCGTTTTGGGCTCAGCCAGCCAGAAATCCAATAACGATCAGTGTATCCGGCACGATTCAACTTCTATGAAACGCCTCTGCTATTGCAGCCAATCTCGCTAAACGTCACCGTGGGCGACACAGATTTGGCATGGGACGTAATGTAGCTCTCCTGCGCAGCGGTGCCATGGCGTGGTATCGGCCAGCTGTCAGAAATGCATGACGCCGTTCTGCTGAGGTGGAGATGAGCAGAACGAGTCCGAAAGCCACAAAATCATTTATCACCATCGGCAGCCCAATAACGATACCGCCAGCATTAAATGCGATGCATCTTGAAAACACCCGACACTGTATATTAACGATGGCGTCCGTTTTTTATCGTCGTTTTTTTTTTAGTTCTGTCGATATTCCGTAACGTTCGTTGAGCCGCGCGAGCGACGCAGCATAATCCGTGCTCTCCGCTGACGAAACCTCCTGACAGTTCAGCACCTGGCTGACAACTTGTGACGCGCCCTGAGCATGACCAACCGAAGACCCTGGAGGCTGACCAGCGCCCCGTGCGACTGCGTCTCCCTGGGCATGATCAACTACAGTCAGTCCCGGGAAGTTGCGAACATCCCGTGCGACAGACAGAAGCTCCGGCCACGGCATGGAAATCCATCGGCGTCGGTCTACAGCGCCAAAACGGTAAATCAAAGGCGTTCGGCCCCGCTCTGCCGCTGCAGGAAAAGAAACACGAAGTCGGCTATTGTCTCTCTGCAGGACAACGGAAATTCAAACTGAGTTAACGGGTTTCCGGCTTCGTTCGGTTCGGCTTCGGCACATGTTTACAATGCGCAACGACTTTACAGATAAAAAGGAATTCCGAACCATTTTTATGTCCGGAAATTACCCTGCACACATTGTGCAAATTCGTCTTGAAACGCACATGACAATGGTGTACACGAAAAGCTTCGCAATCATGAGAAAACAGAGCTGAACGATTCGCACGGTCAACGAAAATACACGTTAGAAATTCCACAAAACTCTACGTCGGCAATGTTTCAGTGGGCACGACTACAAGAAATCAAACCAATGTACACGGCAATAAGGCATTATCTATTAGTCTGCAGTCCCGAAATGTACGAGAGCATTACCTGTCTACAGGCTACCGAAGTGTGCAGAACTGAAGGCCTTGGAACATGTGCCACGGCACCGACATGAGAGGAACAGAGGACTGAGAGGAGCAGAGGAGTAGAGAGAGGCATGAGGGGAGCAGAGGAGAGGAACAGAGAGGCATGAGAGGAGTCCGGACGGCGAGAAAGGAACGCGGCGACTCCTGGTCCGGGAGCGGGCGAGGCAGAGGGCGCCTCACGGCCCGCGCGTCTCTGCGTGTCCGTGCATCCGGTCCGTCCCGGTCGCTGCCGTCGCAGCCATGCTCGGCCGCCCGCGACCTGCCGGCCAGCCATGCGGGTCGCCGGCGGCGGCCGCGGGCACCGTCCGGCTCCGTGCAAACGCAGCCGCTCGCCAGTTAGCTGTTTATTAGTGGCTCTCTCTCGACGACCATGCATGAACAGAGATGAGTATGCAGTGACGATGTGCGGCGGCCAGGCGGCGGCGGCCGGCCGGGGAGAACACAGAGAGAACGCGGCGCACCGCGCCGGCTCGGCCGCCGGCCGGCCGGCCGGGCGGCGCTCTAGCGCGTCATCACAGCAGACAGCTGCGCCGGGACGGCGTCTGAGGTAGCTGAGGGTCGGCCAGGACGCTCGGCGCGCCGCCACTACCGCCACTACGAAAGACAAACAAGTAAACGCCGTACAAAAATACTACACACAGCTGCAGGGCGCGCGCGCGCGCGCGAGCGGGGGCTGCGCGGCCGGCGGAGACGCGGCGGCGGCGTCCGAGCTACAGAGACGGCCGCCCGGCCCGGCAGGCGGCGGACACACAGGAAACAGTCGCCATGCTGGCCGCGCTGCCGGCGGAGGCGGCGCGCCATGCTGCCTCCCGCTAGACAAATACCTGCCTCACCATGCTGGCCGCGCTGCCGGCGCTGGCATTTCGCCGCAGGTTGGGCGGCTGCCGCTGCGACAGAGCGCCGCGGTTGGCCAGCTCGGCGCGAGACCGGTGGGCCGAGGTGTCGAGCAGCTCGTGCGGCGGCACCGCCTGGTCCAGCTCCTCCTTCAGCTGCGGCAGGGCGCGGGCCGTCACACGGGGGCCAGCTCGGCCGGCCGCACAGAGACGCCGCGACGGCGGCCAACGTGCCGTCCCGACTCAACAACTCCGCTAACTTTACGACAAACTCGCCAGCTGCGTGCACATGGTGATGACGACTACCTAATAACAGGCTGAAGCTTGGTCCAGATGATCTTGTCTGCAAATCACGCTTTAAAATGGATTAAGTCTGTAATTTTTAATTAAGCCACCACACGGCATGGAATTTCTAAATCTGTAATTTTCGATTTCGGTCGTAATTAAGTCTGTAATTTTTCAAAGTGATTTATCGATGATCGATTAAGTAGTCATATCCTTTGCACTTTGCTAAAAATTCCGCTAGCAGTTACCGCAATCTGTGACCATTTCCACTGAAGATTCAAGTACTATATACCGACAAGACATTCGAGAGCCGCAACCCATCAACCCCGTCATCGATGTTGCCGTTCGCTATACGTGTCCTGCATTAAAAGGCCCGCCGCCGCCGGCCACCGCCGGGGCGGGGCGGCCCACTGACCCGGTGCGGCGGCGGCGGCGTGTCGGCCGACAGCTCCGTGTCGGACAGCTCGGACGTGTCGAGCCGCTCGGGTCGGGCGCGCGGCGGCGGCGAAGCCCGGCGCGCCGGCGGCGCCCAGCGGCCCGGCCCGGGCGCCGGCAGCTGCACCGGCAGCCCGGCGTCCCGCTGCGTCTCGGCCAGCTGCCGCTCCAGCTGCTGCAGCCGCTGCTGCAGCGCACGCATGGCCCGGTCGTACTCGCGCTCTCGGCCGGCGTGGTACTCCTCCAGCGAGAGCAGGCCCGCCTCGCGCCGCTGGAACTCGCGGATCAGCCGCTTCGCCTTCTGGTACTTGCGCTCGAGCTGCTCCAGCTGCTGCTGCTGCGCGGCCAGCTGCGACTGGAACGTGCTGGCCTCGAGCCGGGTCGACTGCAGCGTCATCTCGTAGCGCTCCAGCTGGCCGAGCGCGTCCGCCAGCTGACGGCGGTCCTCTTCCGAGCCGGACAGCGAGGTCTCGAGCTCGCTGATCTGGGGACCGGATCGACCGTCAGGCCAGTGTGGGGGGGGGGGTAACGTCTCAGGACCACTGCAGTTATCTGGGGGCCGGACCGACCGTCAGGCCATAGTGTGGGGAGGTACCGTCTCAGGACCACTACAGGGGATGCTGGGAAAACGAGCCCGGGAACGTTGGCCAGGTGTTTCTGCTGACAGAGGCGCTCGCCGACAGAGTGCAGACCTGTGACTGAGCAGTGGGGGGAGTCACACCATCTCGCAGAGCTGTAACTGAGCTCGCGTTACACTGGATGTCTGGCAATGACACAGGCAGGCGGGCAGGAGACAGTGGTGACTGCACCAATCAATCACAAATCACCCGCCGGCACTGTCCGGGCTTCCACTCCTGACATCAGGCAGTTTCGGTCGTCTGTACAGCCGCTGGCTGTCGTGGTGTTCCGTGTTGGGACCACCCAGCCTATTTCCCCGTCACCCGTTACCGCCGGCCCTGACCCAGTGAACGTCATGGGAACCAGAACGGCTCTTACACGTAACGGTACGACGTCTTTTGTCGCACAATAAACCCCGCTTTCAAATATGACACTCTAAGGCAAGGGACATCTAAGATCGATACAAACAACAAACATTCCGCAAACGTCCGCTTGCCAGACACGAGGCAGCTGTAAGGCGGTTCAGAAAACGCGAAACACACAGCTGAGTCTGAATATCAATGGAAAAACTTTAAATGCACATAAGGCATAACGGACCATAACACACAGAATACCATTTTTTGCAGTTTATTACAAAAACGAAACGGAAACGTGCACCCCGGCAGCACTGAACATCCATCAGTAAAGTAAAATCAATTAATTCCCGTTGGATGACACCACTGGACACTTTCACATTTGGAAGGTGGGGACGCAATACAGACAGGCATGCACAAATCAAACCATGAAGCCATAACAAGATAACGGGCTAACTAATCAAACCAAACTGCACCATAGCATGCAACACTACTAAACTCGTACACAAATGTAAAAACGCGGCTGGGCAACAAAATAAGTGGCACGTAATTTGTACAATGGACCGGCATCAAGAAAAAGAATATCTCACGGTACTGACGGACTTGGAGAAGCATGGACATTCTACCATTCACGGACTTTTTGAGAAACACTCAAAGATGAACGGCACGATCCACTAATATATATATATATATATATATATATATATATATATATATATATATATATATATATATATATTCAACACAGGCCTGCTTCTGCTCCGTCATTACCACATTAAATCAAGAAACGTTCTTCTAGCAGCACCATTCTGGATCTTAACTGGACCAGTATCCTACTCCAACTACACAGTGCTGCTCGGCCAATGCATTTTGCATGATTTCCCGTACATCTGGCTCCAAATGTCCTCAGAAAATAAACTAATCCAGTCATATGTATCGCCTGCAATGCTCAAGTTCTAAAAAATGTCATCATTCATTGCAAAGCATCAAGTATTCCGTTACTAGCACTGGCGTGCGGTTCAGCATTTCAGTGCAGTATTTCACCAACTTATCAACTGTCTGTAAGACTTGGTCAGCAGTAGTTAATACTAGAGTTAGTCTACGTTTTTAGTTTGCATCACCAGTGCCCTGGTCACCACGTCTCCGTGCCCAGACGCAGCTGCGTGGACCAGCTCGTGCCCAGGGCGCCCCGTCCCCGTCAGCGTGCACCAAGCTGGGCGGGACCGAACAGGGCCGCCGTCTCTGGCGAGGTCGACAGCAGAGCTCTGCGGGTGCTGTTAGTCTTGAGCCGACTGCGCCGGCTCGACAGCCTCGGCTACAATGCTAGTCCCCGCGAGGCGTGTTAGTCGCTGCGGCTCGGCCGCCAGTCCTCCTCTCGGCTGTTAGTTCCCGCGAGGCACGTTAGTCAGCCGGGCGGCGGTTAGGCGGTTAGGCGTTAGCGGCACGTCTCCGGCGCTCTCGTCTTACCCGCACGTTCAGCCTGGCAATCTGCGCCTGAAACCTCAGGTGCTCGTCGAGCGCCTGCAACACAGCGGACCGTTGCAGGGGCAGGCGGCGAAACAGGGCGACAGATCGCGACCTCACGAAACGGGGACCACTGGCCGTCCGACGCACGGACAGACCGCACGGACCGGGGACCACAGGCCGTCCGACGCACGGAGACCGCACGGACCGGGGACCACTGGCCGTCCGACGCACGGAAAGACCGCACGGACCGGGGACCACACGCCGTCCGACGCACGGACAGACCGCACGGACCGGGGACCACACGTCGTCCGACGCACGGACAGACCGCACGGACCGGGGACCACAGGCCGTCCGACGCACGGAAAGACCGCAGCTGACGGGGGTGGGAAGTCGGCGCGCTGAGTCCTCCAGCTGCGGCGGGGACTGCGCGCCGGGCGGAACTCGTGACGCAACAGATACCTCACCGCGTCCCAGCGACGGGACGGCGTTCGGCACCCATGGCCAGTTCGCTCCATGGCCTGGAGGTCTCCACAATCCTCTGATATCTCGAAACGGCCGACAGTCTCCAACAACGAACAGCGAACAGGTTTTCCCCGTGCAACAACCAACACCTCCCACCATAACTACCTGTGCATAACTCAAAAGACATCGCAGCCTTCACTGACCCAGCCAATGAAAAACGAAACGAACAGAAAGGCGCAGCTTACACTCAGCGCAAATAAGGCCCTACTGCGGAAACTTTCGTCCTGCGGACAGGAGCCGCCGCGGGTCACCGTCAAGCCAGCTCGGCCCGGTGTCCACCACCCACCTGTTTCAGGCGCCGCTGCAGCTCCGGCTCGGAGGGTGGCGGCGGGCCGGCCGGCGCCGTGGCGTCGCTGGCCTCCGAGCCGCCGGAGCTGGCCGCGCTCTGGCTCGTGTCACGAGACGTGGCCTCCTGTCAGTCAACCACGGAATCAGCGCAGGCACGCAGGCTGTCAGTCAACCACGGAATCAGCGCAGGCACGCAGGCTGTCAGTCAACCACGGAATCAGCGCAGGCACGCAGGCTGTCGGACAACCGGGAAACCAGCGCAGGCACAGCGACCGTCGGAAACCAGCGCAGGCGCAGTCTCTCGGACCACCGGGGAATCAGCGCAGGCACAGAAACAAACCATAACATCCCCCAACCGCGTCACCTGTCCGCGCTCCCGCCACACCCGCTCTCGCTGGAACTCTGAGCGCCTTCTCGCCAGGCTCGCTGGCGCCTGACCCCACTCCCCGGCCGTCCCAGGCTGCGGCCCGCCGGGCCCGGTGGTGTCTCACCTGATAGCTGGGCGGGTCCCTGGTCGGCGGCAGCTGGCCCGCCTTCAGCTGCTCCAGCATGCGCTTCTGCTGGTCGTAGTCGCGCTGGAGGGCCCGCTGCCGCTGCTCCCGCTCCCTGTCGGCCTGCAGCGACTGCCGGATCAGCTGCGCCACCTGCCGGCCGCAGAGGACACCGCCGTCAGCACGGATAAGGCCGACAGCGGGCGGCGGAATGTGTTCACGACACGGACCCACATTCAACGGTCGTCTTTTCCCTTACACTTTCGTCATTGCCACACGGGGCCCTCACCTGTCTGATGACTCAATGGCTCAATGATTCATGAGCTCGACACACTAACCAACATAACCTACATTCTCATTGAATCAGTCACACCCTAGCGAAATCTTTCATTTACTCACTACCTCACTTCGTGACCCGGGCTGTGTCATATTTGGCCGCGTTTCCGGTGACCTTGATCACAGGGGTCCGCCGACGAGCGCTGCACCCGTCGGCCGGAGTTCGCTGCGGTCATCCCCGCACTCTGCGGTCCAAACCGACCACAACCGCTGCACGGCTCCGGGCCCAACCGCCCAGCAACAGGCACAACTGAACCACGGCAGCCGGTCCGAGTAAAGCAGCCTCCCTCAGACAATCCGGCCCACAGCCGCAGTATCCCGTCCCGTCCACCGGGCATCGTCTGCCAGCCATCCTGACCTCAGGCCTAATACCCGGCCGGCGCTCATGGTTTAATCGCCGGCCGGAGCTCTGGATCCGTCGGCCGCCGGCCGACCCACTAACCCCCTCCATTATTAATCCGGCACAGTCGGACCGCCTGACCTCGCGAAGTCCGACGAAGATCCACCCTCCGGCGCCGCAGTATCCGAGTTTCACCTCAATGACCCTCCAAGCCCGGACTGCCCTAATGCCAGAGCTATTACGGTCCCCCGGCCTCGCCGCGCCAGGACAAACCTTCCGCCGAGCCGATCACTGCGGCCGACCTGTGCAGAAATCACCGACCTCAGATCCCCGCCGGCGACCTCAGGTCAGCCGGACTGACCTCGCTGTTCTCCGGGTCGAGCTCGCGGCCGATCAGGAACCGGACGTGGCCGCTGGCGTTGCGCAGGACGGACGCCGCGTACGCCTGGGTCACGCCCACCAGCGACTTGCCGTCCACCTCGATTATCTGGTCGTTGACCTGTTGGCGGGGTCACGCCGGTCAGGTACGGTCACGCCCGGTGCGCGGGAGGCACGCGGACAAAACCGCCCACAACAGGCCGCCTTTCCCGGCGTTCGATCGCCGGTCGGCCGCGCGGCATCACAGAGACGCCGGCCCCGGGCGCCCACTCAAAAATAAATCGTCGATAAACACGCCATGTCAGAGCGTTCAGCGTTTCCGATCCCTTCTGCCCATAGCGACACAAAAGCACCGGACGGCACGCGACCGCGACCGGCCACGTCACCACAGAACGGTCGCGGCGAGCCGGTCAGCACAGTCACCGCTCAGACCGGGCGGCTGATGGCGCCGTCCCACCATTCCCACCTCCCTCGCCCGGGTCCGGCGAGCCCGCGGGCCGCGCGGCCTGGCCCACCTGGATCCGGCCGTCCCTGTGGGCGGCCCCGCCCTCGGTGATGGTCTTGACGAAGATGCCGAGCTTCTCCAGGCCGGCGTCGGCGCCGACGCCCATGCCGATGATGCTGAGACCCAGGCCCTCGGCACCCTTGTCGAACTCCACGCCGAACACGTTCATCTTCTCCACGCCTGGCGGCAGGGGGCGGGTTAGACGAGATAACTGGAGGACTGCCGCTAATGGCCGACCCGGCACCAGGGACAGCGTGCAACAAGCTGAACGGAGCATGTCAACAGCCTGCCCTCCAAAACATGGCCAGGACCACCGCAGTGAAACGATCCGGCATGGGCGACGCTGACTGACCAGTTCCCCACGGTGAAGCGGATTCCCTCATCGGCACTAAGGAGGCCCGAGCGAAGCAGGCCAAGTCCCGCCTGTACAATGCGTCACAAACCTGTCATCTGCCCCGACCGCGACCGTCCCCCTGGACGTCCTCCCTGGCCCCGAGACGAGCCCGGCCGAACTGTACTCACGCCTCTCCAGCTCGTACTCGGCAGACGCCGCCACCGGGTCCACGTCCTCGTTCTTCCGGTCGTACTCGTCCGCCGTGTACGTGCTGTAGATCTGCGCGCAGACGGCCGGACCGGCTCTCACACCGGCAGCGTCCGCGCCGCCCGCGGCAGAGCGCAGCGGACGTCACAGCGGACGCCAGGCCGCGCCGCGGCACAGGGCCACACGCAACACAGCGCAGCGCAACGTCACCGCATCGCCCGGCGTTCACAGGCGTCAGCTCGCCTCCCAGCACACAGCGTCCACCGACGACACACGCCGACATCAGCCACCACCGGACAGCAAGCGCTGCCCCGCGAAACTCCCGGCAGACTGACACAATAGCACACAGCGCGGCCAGCCCCGCACACACAAGACTGATCAGACTGGCAAGATCGCACACAGTCTGAGGCGTGGGAGCTGCCGGTCCCCACGCCCCAGGCCAACAGGACAGCAGACACCGTGGATAGCCCCGCACGCTCAGACCAGGCCCGCGGCGGCGGCGGCGGCGTACCTTGACGGGCTCGCGGCTGAAGCGCAGGCGACTGGGCGGCTTCCAGGCGTCGCCCACGTCAACGTCGTCCTCGTCGCGCTCCGGCAGCGGCGAGCCCTCCTCCCAGTGGTGGCCGTCCTCCAGAAAGTGGACGCCGTCCTCCACCAGGACCTGGCGGCCGGCGGCGGCGGTCCTCAGGCGCGCGTCCGGTCTGCGGCGCCCGCTCCCGGGCCAGGTCACGGCGGGCGGACCAGACCGCCAACCGCCGGCCACCACCAGACCTCGGCTCCACAACACTCATCGCCATCAACTGTCACTCAAAAACTGGGACAGCAATATTACTCTCAACATCAAGGAAACCATGTAGTTACGTGACCCTGGCCCATCAGACCTCAGCTACACAACACTCATCATCACGGGCTGTTACTTAATACTGGGGACAGCAACACTCCTCTTGACCTCAAGAGACCCATGTGGCTATGTGACTATGATGCAGACGAAAGAATAGGAAAACTACTGCGGTGTGGGAAAAACCTTAACCCTATTCCCGGAGGGCTAGACGGTATGGCCGATTCCCGGCAGGGGGGGGGGCCGATTCGGCCCCCCCCTGAGATCTCGAGAACTACTTATCCGATTTCATCGCAACAAACGGCAATCGATTTGCCGTGACGTGAACTACATTTTGATAAAAAGAAATTTTCAAAATTTTGAAATTTGTGGATACAGGGGGGCAAAAATGTCAAAATGAGGGGTACTTTTTGACTTCTTATAACTCCGTTGTTTATGGACCGATTTCGATGAAACTGGCATCAATCGAGAGATTATGAATAGGGCTTTCACCATGGGTACGCAAATTTGAAATTTTGAGAAAATTCATGGGCGTTCACAGGGTTTCAAAAATAGGGGGATTAGTTTTCCAATAACGGAATGAACAAAAGACGCCAAAACACTTTTTTAGCTTCTGCTAGTCATGTTATGCTAAAGAAGTACAAATAGCATTACAACGTTTGTATAATGTTAGCATAGGCGGTGCCAGGGACATAAAAAAGGGGGAACTGTCATGGTCACACGTTTCTCAGATCAACTTGTGACCTTTGACCTTAAATGACCTCCAGTGACCTTGGGATCACCTGGAATGATGTCGTGTGCATTCGATATTATCTGTAAACGTTTCTAATCGATGAAATTCACTCTATTCCAAAAAATTCATTTTTTGGCTTTTGCGATATAGGGTACGCGCACTGACATTTTAGGTCATAGCTCCGTGACCTGACCTGATATCAAGCTGAAACTTGGTACACAAGTAGAGGGCATCTTTCTACGTCATATATATTCCGGGTTTGCCATTTGAAAAAACGGCGCCGAAATTATTGCGAAAAAACAAATTTTGACTTTTGACCTTGACCTGACCTTGTAAAGTGACCTCAGATAAACAAAATTGCATATGCACATTGCCCAACTATTTAGCTATATATTCATATAAAGTTTTAAGTTCTATCTTAAAAACTCTGTTTTTGGCAGGCATTTTCCTTTTACCCTCAACATGGCCAAAAATGACCTGAGGTGCCTCCCAAAAACGTTGCCTGGCTCCGCCCCTGAGCAAAATAGAATTTCGAAATTTTGTCACGGCGCGTAGAAGGAATAGCTAGGAAAAGTGACCAAGTTTCGTGAAGCTGCGTCAAAAAGCCCGGAATTGGCAAGCAAAAAACCCTAGGGGGGGCGGATTCCGCCCCCCCCTGCCGGGAATAGGGTTAACCCGTAACACCATCGTCGCCGAACCTGCACAGGAATCACCTACCTCTTCAAAATAGGTGACACGAGGTGCATTGTCGTCAAATATCACATCTAAGGTCAGATCCTCCGTGACTAGAAGCTCGCGCCGGATCTGCGGAGCGGTGCTCGTGCTGGCGGCTGATTGGTCGGAGCAGGGAGCCGCCGCCGGCGATTGGTCCCGCGGGGGAGGGGCCGCGCTCGCTGATTGGTCGGATGTCGTCGTCCTCTCGTGCGACTGGTCATCTCCATCTTCCTCTACGCCGTTTTGTGTCGGTATCTCAGCCTGACTATCCTCAGCTGCAGCTGGCTCGGCACTGCGAATGTCGTCTTCCAGCAGAAGTTCTTTTGATCTGCAACGACAAAATGGAAGCTTTAGAAGAGCGGCAAACCTCTCTAGGGTGACACCGTAAACACGGCTAATCCTTTGCCTGGAGCGGCAGACATGGGAAAGGCGCAGAACACACGGTCCAAAGGAACATTGATGCACAGCAGACTCAAGCTCTCCATACCTCCTAAGCGCCCCTTAAATGGCACGTACATGTTTTAACGGTCAATGTGCAGGGCCTCAACAATAGCTCTACGGTCAAGCCAAGAAGCAACAAAAATGATGGTATGAATCGCCTTCAGAACACAGCTGGCACGCCTCCAACAGCGGCCTTTACACAAACCATCAGACATGCAACACAGGGGTGACGTGGTCTATCTAGAGGTACAAACAATAACCCGCCAGCCAGCCCTTCACCACCGCAGCTGCCGACAGTGGAGGTGCCTCAGACAACTACTGATGCAAACAGGTGTTCGTGTGCCGATAATGACGCACCGCACAACCCTCGCCTCCAACAAAAATCAGCATTAACGCCCCGCGAAAACCCGCAGTCACGACCACACACAACAGCACCGATGGCTGCAAACGATATCGTAGCACGTCTGATTTGCTAAAATCGAAGGGCACGGTGTCCTGCTGGAGTCTTCAGGGCCGCCCCGAACACAACGTCGCGGCCACCGAGAGTAACGCACCGAGTGCTGAGCAGCTGGTCGGCCTCCTCGGGCGTCATGGACTCGGCCTCCTCGTCACAGCTGCCGTCCCACGCGGCCTCCAGCATCACCGGCGACGAGCCGAACTGCCGACAACAGCACAGCACCGTCAGACCGGGCACACAACGACACAACACGGCCAGAAACAACAGCCAGAAACAACGGCACAACACGGTCGGAAGAGGCACACGGTAGCGCGACACGGTCAGGAGGCGCACACAACAGCACAACACGGCCAGGAGGCGCACACAACAACACAACACGGTCAGGAGGCGCACACAACAGCACAACACGGCCAGGAGGCGCACACAACAGCACAACACGGTCAGAAGAGGCACACAACAGCAAAAAGCGGTCACGAGGCGCACAAAAACAAGTACGGGTATGCACAAAATGTCTTAGTTTAGGGTAATCGAACACACAGGTGTCCAAACCGTAAAAAATGCACTAACTGCATTGCACAACTCTCACACATCTGTTGCTGGCTCCGCAGTCAAGGGGGGAGACTGCGTCCAAAAACACGGCACGTTTTAAGACACTTCAACAAAAGACTCTCAGAAGCAGACAAACGATGTCGTGCGCTATGCCACAGCGTCAACTTACAACCGTTTCTACCTTTATGCGCCTAAGATTCAAATCAAGACCATAATGATTTGGGAAAACGGACTGCTGTTATGGGCTTCCCACGGTTGTGGTCATGGGTTATCCTGTCGGAAAATTGCAAGGAAAATCGTTTCACCGCAAAATGAAATAACACACACACCGTAAAGCACGGAACATAGGTTTTCAGCACAGAACATCCTTTGGGTAGCAGTAAACATCTACGAGTCTGAACACACGACATAGACAAATGATCGTAATGCCCGGAATGGTAAATACCAATCGTTCCGAGACATGATGGCATCTGGCTTCTTCAGGCATCGGTGCTTAAGATCGAGCACTACTTGTTTTTGGTAACGCATTATCTACCCTGACTCCCCCCTTCCCCCCCACACCCACACAGCCCTACATTCGAGACAAGACACCACAGTAACGGACAGCGGAATCCGTGCTGCCCCAGTGGTGTGGCCGCCTGTAACACATCCGTTAGCGACCACTCCTGCCTGTACCGCCGTCAGTCGGTCCACCCAGTCGCCCACATGCTGTGACGGTAGCCGATAGTTCACCACCTGTACCGTGCCCCAGACAGACGGTGTCGCCGAGATGGTTCAGCTCCGCGCCGCGGCCATCCGATCATTAATACCAACAACGGCCTCATCCATCTTTACAAAGGCTGAGGCTCTGATTGATTGAGATGTTTTCCATACTGGTCATGAGGCCAGATTTTGATCGAACGATAACTTGCCGGGTAGAACCGGCCCACCGCGTAATGTAGTAAGACCTGTGACGAGTTTGATAGAACACCATGACACTGTGGCTTTCCACGTCCGCAGAGCACGACCACCTTTTCGTCGGTACTCGAACCCGTGTCGCCTTGCAACACAATGGCATCACCGGCATCCAAGCACCCCAGCCCACGCGGACGTGGTCCCTCTGAACATCGCCCCAGCCCACGCGGCAGCGGCCCATCTGAACATCAACGACGCCTACCTGGATGTGGTCCATCTGGGCGCTGAACACGGTGTCGTCGTACGGCATATCCTGGAGTCGCTCGCTCAGCTCCGGCGACCCCGGCGAGCCGAACGGACCCTCCTCGGCCTCGGGCGAGGCCACCAGCGCCTCGTCGAGTCGCGGCGAGGCCGCCGAGCTGTCGTCGGGCCGCGGCGAGGCGGCCGCGGCGTCCGGCGGCCGCGGGCTGGGCACGGGCGACGTCGGCCCGCTGCGGGTCTCCACCACGATGATCTCCTCCTGGATGAACTGGACCCGCTCGCCGGGCGAGCTCGGCAGCCGGCCGGTCGGGTCCACGTCCCGGGAGGGCAGCCGGTCCAGCGGCTCGGGCCAGACGGCCGCGCCGGCCGGCGGCGGCGGCAGCGAGCCGGCGGCCAGGTCCAGCCGCAGCATCGCCTCGTCGATGGCGGAGCGGATCTGCGGCGAGGCGCCGCGCACGAGCCGCGACGAGACGGCCGGCTTGTCCAGACTCCTCCACCGGGTCGGCCGGCGCCGAGGCCGGGCTGGAGGGCGCCGCCGCCGCCGGCGGAGAGGCCGGAGGAGACGAGGGGGCAGGCGCCGCTGACGCAGGCGGCGGAGACGGCGCGGCCGGCGGTGACGGGGCGGCCGACGGCGCAGCCGGGCCGGAAGAGGCAGCGGACACAGCTGCAGGAGGAGAGACGGCGGACTCGGCCGGCGCCGAGCACACGGCAGGCGCGGCCGACACGGCAGACGCCACTTCGTCCGTCGCCGGCGCCGCCGCCACCGGCGCCGGCGCTGTGGCAGGTCCAGTCACGACAGGTAACGCCGAAGCGGATACTGGGACCGCGGGCACTGGGGCCGGCTCGGGCGACACTGCGGCCGGCTGGGGCGACACTGACGCCGGCGGAGGCGACGCAGGGACCGGCTGAGGCGACGCAGTGGCCCGCTGGGGCGACGTCGGAGCCGGCTGAGACGCCGCCGCGGCCAGCTGGGGGGACGCCGCGGACGGCCGCGCGGGAGAGGCCGGCGTCGGCGAGGCCGGCGACGCCGCCAGCGGCACCGGCGAGAGCAGCGGCTTGGGCAGCGACACGGTCGGCCGCTGCACCAGCTTCTGCGGCGTCGGCTTGTGGCTGCGGTCGACGTACGGCTTCTCCGCCGGTCTCACGCTGGCGCGCGCTGAAACAACAAACAGGCGGCCGCCGCGGTGAGTCAGGGCTCGGCCCTGCTCGGCCGCCGCCCACTCGCGCGACCCTGCGGCCGGCATCCCTGTCCCGGCAGCCCGTCAGATGGCCCGGTCCGGCCCGGCCTGTCGATAACTTGACGGGCCGCGGGGTCGGGAGGCACCGGCCGAGCCCGCGCCCAGCCGGCGCCGGCCCGGCCGCCGGCCGGCAGCAGCTCAGACACATACATGACCGTATATGGCGAGACTGTCGGCGGACGATTCGGTCGCACTGCGATCCGGAGTCGACGCCGGCAGTGAACGCCGGGGAGGGGGTTCTCAGAGCCAGGCACCGCTCGGCGGCCGGCTGACGACAGACGTGGTGGGTCCGCGGCTGACACGGGCAGTGGTACACTGCTCGGTCACCCTCGACACGGAAATCATGGGGTGCTACACATGGCGGAACAAGTAGATATTACAAATTCGTACGTCTACGTAACGAGTTCTGACAAGCCTGGTACAACCCCGTGTCGAGGATTTTATAGCTTGAGGTGCCACATTTTTAAAACACCACCTGATAAGAACAAACAGGTACCATTACAATCAACTGCATCACGCAAAATTCTTGCAACTCCCTAAAAATCCTCCGCAGATTCCGTCACTTTGCTGCCACTCACAATGGAGTCGTCACTGGACAGTCAGGTAAACTGGCAGCAGTACCGGCACCAGCTGCCTGCTGTTCTGACATAGGTTCACGAGTATCCATATATTCATACCTTTGAAGACCAAATGCCAAACAGCAAACCATCAAAAGTCTGTTTTGTCGACCGCCCCTGACATCACCACCGTGAGTCGGTTCAGCAGCTGAATGCGAAATGACATCACAACAGGCATCTTGTTAACTCGGCAAGTCAGCTACCTCAAAGCGTATGTCAATGTCCGACGATCGAATCTGTTACCTCCACGATTCGTTACAGAATCAGTGACATGACGCCGGCATTAAGTTCATGAAAAGGTAACAAGATGCTCGGCGTGATCAGTTTCATAGTGTGAGTTTCCGAAAAAAAACACGATGCGATTGCAACGTGATTCTGGCACGGATGGGTGCTTCCGGAAGGGGCTATTTCCTCGTTCCAATTGCAGACCGCCATATCCAAGTGGCACTGCGCCGAGCATTACAAACACCCGACACAATTCCCACGCTCTGCTCCCCCCCCCCCGGCCGGCGGGCTCCGGACTGAGCGCCGCTGTACGTACCTGCGGCGGCGGGGGAGGCCGCGGCGCCCGGACCGGACCTAGTCCGGCCGTCCGGCGCGTCCGGCTCCGGCGAGAGGGAGGTCCGCTCGGCGCGGCGGCCAGTGAAGTGCGAGATCCAGTTGCGCTGCCGGTTCACCAGCTCGCGGTTGGTGAGGTAGCGCCGCTCCGGCCCGGCCGACAGGTCGTCCGTGCAGCTGGGGCCGCGCGTCGGGATCTCGTCCAGGCCGCGCCGGCTCGCCGGCTCCGGCGCCGGCACGGCCGCCGTCTTCGCCGCCGGCGCCAAATCGTCCTGCTTTGACGCCGGCGCCAGAACGTCCTTCTGTCTCGACGCCGGCGCCAGATCGTCCTTCTGCTTTGACGCCGGCGCCAGGTCGTCGTTCCGCTTCAACGCCGGATCGTCCACAGGCTTGGCGGCTGAAAGAAGATCGGCGTGCTTGCTGAGCGGTGTCACGTCGTTGGCCGTCTTTGTCGGCGGACCCGCGTGGTCCGCCGCTCTCGCCGCCGGCGCCGGAGAGTCCACAGCCTTCGCCAGCGTCTCGGCCGCGTTCGAGCGCTTCGCAGCCGCCACCACCGCGTGTTTCTCCGAGACCACCGCATCGCTCACGCGCCTCGCGGCGTCGGCCGGGCGGTCAGCGCACCTCGCCGCGTGCGCCGCCGCCTCGCCGGCCCTGGCCGTCCTGTCGGCCGGGCCGTGGCGGGCGGCCGCCGCCGGCGCGCGGTGTGCGGCCGCCGGCGCCGGCTCGGCGCCGCTGTCCAGCAGACTGTCCACGGACGCCTTGCGGCCGCCGACGCCGCCGTTCAGCCGGCGCGGCTCGGCCGCCGGCGACGGCGAGCGCGAGCCGAGCCGGGAGGCGGCCGACGCCGAGCGGGACGCGGCGCCGCCCAGCGACGAGGAGCGCGACCGCTCCTGGGCGCTCTTGGCGCTCTGACGGCGCTCGACGGGCGCGCCGCCGCCGCGCCGGCCGGCCATGCTCTCGAAGAGGGCGCGCGCGCTGTTGAACCGCGCCGCGTGGCTCTCGGTGCGGACGACGGCGACGTCGCGCTCGACGCCGCGGTCGGCACCCTTCAGTGATGACGGCTGGCGGGCGCGCGGCCCCACCGGCTCCGGCCGGCCCTGCTGGAAGAGGTGCGCCATCTGGGTGACCTTCCGCGCCGGCACTGGCCGCTCGTCGGCGCGGGACGCCTGCCGGGCAGAGCGAAGCAGGTCAGACGAGCCACACTCGGGACAGAGCGGGACAAATCAGACGAGCCAGACTCGGGACAGGTCAGGACAGGTCAGCCAGACTCGGTACAGAGCGGGGCAGATCAGACGAGCCAGACTCGGGACAGAGCGGGGCAGATCAGACGAGCCAGACTCGGGACAGGTCAGGACAGGTCAGCCAGACTCGGTACAGAGCGGAGCAGGTCAGACGAGCCAGACTCGGAACAGAGCGGGACAGGTCAGACGAGCCAGACTCGGGACAGGTCAGGACAGGTCAGCCAGACTCGGTACAGAGCGAAGCAGGTCAGACGAGCCAGACTCGGAACAGAGCGGGACAGGTCAGACGAGCCAGACTCGGGAGGCAGGAGGTCAGCAGACTCGGTACGGTCAGCGGCCAGACTCGGGACAGGTCAGGCAGGTCAGCCAACTCGGGACAGAGCGGGGCAGATCAGACGAGCCAGACTCGGGACAGGTGGCAGGAGCTGGAGGGGACTCGGGACAGAGCGGGACAGGTCAGCCACACTCGGGACAGAGCGGGGCAGGTCAGACGAGCCAGACTCGGGACAGCGCGGGGCAGGTCAGACGAGCCAGACTCGGGACAGGTCAGGACAGGTCAGCCAGACTCGGTACAGAGCGGGGCAGGTCAGACGAGCCAGACTCGGGACAGAGCGGGGCAGGTCAGACGAGCCAGACTCGGAACAGAGCGGGGCAGGTCAGACGAGCGAGACTCGGAACAGAGCGGGGCAGGTCAGACGAGCCAGACTCGGAACAGAGCGGGGCAGGTCAGACGAGCCAGACTCCGAACAGAGCGGGGCAGGTCAGACGAGCCAGACTCGGGACAGAGCGGCAGGCGGCAGAGAACGGGAGGGAGCGGGAGGGAACAGGAAAGTCGGCACAGCGGGGTAATAGAGCGTGCTGCCGACGACAGCCCTTATCACCGAACGGTCGGAACAACCCCGCACGCCCGCGGTACACAGAACCAGCAGCCAATGCATTCTGTCCAGCGCGCAAATTGTGGATGAAACATCGGGCCCACAACACGTCCGGTTAGCACGACAAACAAAAAACGTGCATCGTCCACGCCCAGTCAAAGCCAGCAGCCTCGTGTTAAGAGGCTCGGAATTCCACACACGAGCCTCTCACGGCAGGCCGCCGCCTCCGCCGCTAATTGCTGGCCGGGACCAGTCCCCCCCCCCAGCCGGCGGCGGGGCTGTTTTATTTGCGTGCATCGGCCGTGTCACTATTGTCCGTACAGGGCCGACGCTGAGGACGGCCGGGCCTCGTCAACACACCACCAACGGCTCCGACACTGCGGCCGAGCGGCGAAGGCCGCCAGGACGGCGAATACAGCGTACAGCACCGAAGGACACATCGGCAGCTGGACATCCCAGCAGGTCGGAACTTGGGGCAATACGACGGACAGCAATAGGCTGGCTTCAGAGGTCACAGAGAACAGAAGGCCAGGCAGAGTGCCATCTCGCGGGACATTAAGATGACATGAGGAGACTCCGTTATGTACCTTTGGGTGTCGTCACACAGGAGGTGACCTGACAACGAATCCTCAGACGTCGTCAGACGGCAGAAGGAGTCCACGACGGAAGGTCACGCGGGGTCACTGACCCCGTGGTCTCGGAGGTCACAAAGCGGCAGACGGTGGACGGAGGGTAGGGGGGAGCCTTCGCACCGGGAGGTTAAGAATGCGCCGCCAGATGGTGGTGGAAACGCCCCGCAGGGCATCAGCATCACAACGAGTCACAGCGTGGCCGCTTACTGACGCTCAGGTCCAAAGACTCCACTACACTGGCTGGAATGGAATCGCAGACTCCACGCATGCGCGCCAATTATGTAGCTTTGAAAAGCCCTATGTCAAAGGGAAGCAAGGGCATGTAACGAGACGCGAAGGACGGGGAAGCCACGCATATACGAGCGAACGTCAAGATAAACATGTCGGCGAATGAATCGGACAGAAAACCAGCCAGACAGGCGGGAAATCGAGCCGGACCGGTCTGCCAGCCTCTCAACCCGGGACTTCTCCTACAACAGCCTCGGGCGGCGGCCGGCCCGGCCCCGGTCACGACAGAGCGGCGGCCCCGGTCAGGACGGAGCGGCGGCGGCCCGGCGGCCCGGCGCGTCTCCGGGCGGCCACGGAGCGCCGGCGCCAGCCTTGGGGTACGCGGGCCGCTCCGCCCCGGCCGGCGGTACCGTGACCGCCGCCGGCCGCCCGGCCGCCTGGCCGCCCGCGCATACCGGCCGGCCGCTCCCAGACGGGCCGGCCGGCATCGGGCGGCCATCTCGGCTGCAGAGCGGGCCGCGGCCGGCCGCTCGTGAGCGGGCTCAGGCGCCGGCGCCGGCCGCCCGCCGCCGCTGCAGACCCGGCCCGAATGTCGGCCGCGGCTCCGCGCCGGCTTGGCCGCACAAAAATCCTCAAGGCCTCCTTCCTGACGCCGACGGCGCCAATCCGGCGGCGGAGCGGCGCCGCGCGACCGGCGGCGTTTGACAGAGCCGCTGCGGCGGCGGCCCGGCTCTCAGGACCGGAAACAGCGGCCCCGCGCAGGCCGGCCGGACACGACGCGGACTTTTCCGTGACGTGCGGCATTCCTGGGCCGGCGTGACGAGCGGCGGCACCCCAAGCAAAGCGTATCAGCCAAACCGCAGACAAACCGGAGAGCTTACCGAGAACGGCCTTTCTGCTGTCCGGAGGAACCGAGGAGGGAGGGCGCTGGGGGGTTTGGCGGCGAGGTCAATGGCAAAATCATTTCAACCCGCAAACTCGCTGGGGCAGGAGGGCGCTGACACAATGACTATTACGGATCTCATCGTAATCCACCAAATCTTTTTAATCCATGCCATCATCATCGTCCATTTCGAGGGCACTAAAAACCTGCATTAATCCCATGCCAGGGGCTAAATCACAAGTCTACATATCGAAGTGTATTAAAAAAAAAATAGTTAAAATGCACACAGTAAGATGAAAGTGACACTGTTTCAAGCCATGGTCCAGCGCTGTCTAATGTGTGGCTTGTGCAAAGTTTACGCTCTAGTTCCCACCTTCAGCCGACCATCGCATGACCTCTACCGTACCTCCGCCTTGGCAGCCGCTCAACGCTGGCTTCCTCCATCTTGGCACCGCCGGCGGTCCCCGTCTCGGCTCTGCGGACGATTCGCACCGTTCTCCGGCGGCGCCGGCGGCCGGCGGCCGTGCGTAACATGCCGCCGGCCGAGAGCGGCCATCGATTTCCGCCCGGAAACGGCCGGCGGCGGCGACCGCCTGTCGCCGCCATCAGACCGGCCGCCCGGCGCGTTCAGCCGTTCGGCCGGCAGCGGCCAGTCGCCGACAGCTGACGGCGCCGACCGTCCTGCGGACGTGACCGGCCGCCGGGCGCCGGCCCCCAGACGACCGAGCCGAGCTATCTCCGGCGGGAGCCGTTCCACGGCCGGCCAAACCTCTTCCGGGGTCGACGAGACCCTGGCGAGACCGCTGGAGCCGTGCCGCCGTGGTCATTAATTACCGCCTGTCTCTGGTATCCGGTACTTAACTCAGTCTACCCTCCCGTGCAGCCACAGCCCCGCACGCTCGCCGGACAGTGTAGTCTGTCGCTGCAGTCTGCCGGTCCTGCAGTGACGCCCGTCTGGCGCTCTTTCTCCCTGGTCCTCTCTGGTCCTACTTGGTTCTCTGTGGTCCTCTGCCTCTGGTTCTCCCTTCCTCCCAGGCCCTCCCTCCTCCTTGGTCCCCCTGGTCCACTCTGGTCCTCTCGGGCCTCTGGTCTTCCCTGGTCCTCTCTGGCCCTCTGGTCTCCTGGTTCTTCTTGGTCCTCTCTGTGTTTCTCTGTGGTCCTCCTGGTCCTCTCTGGTCCTCCCTGTCCTCCCTGGCGCCCCGTCCTCTGGTCCTCTCTGGTCTTCTCTCGCCCTCCCTGGTCCTCTGGTCCGCTCTGGTTCTCTCTAGTCCTCTCTGGTGCCCTCTGGTCCTCTCAGGTCCTCTCTGGCCCTCCCTGATCCTCTGGTCCCCTCTGGTCCTCTCAGGTCCTCTCTGGCCCTCCCTGATCCTCTGGTCCTCTCTGATCCCCCTGTTCCTCTGGTCCTCTCTGATCTTCCTTGGTCCTCTCTGGCCCTCTGGTCCTCTCTGGTTCTTCTTGGTCCTCTCTGGTCTTCTAGTCTTCTCTGCGGTCCTCCTCGGTCCTCCTCTGGTCCTCTCCGGCCCTCCCCGGTCCTCCTCCGGTCCTCTGGTCCTCTCTGGTCGGACCGTCCGACGGCAGCCCCGGCAGGAAGAGCGGCGCCGCCTCCGAGCCGGCCCACTCTGTGTAAACAGCGAGCGGCGCCTGGAGACGCGGGACGTGCCTCCAACCGGTCGCCGACGACCGCTGACAGCAGGGCCGGCCCGTCACAGCGCAGCGCTACCTCGCGGCCGCCGCCGTCCCGTTCATCAGCGGCTAACAGGTGTGCTGAAGAGCTTCTAGCGCCGCATGCCGTATCGGATCTCCGCTTCCTGACTACCCTCGGCATCAGCCAGCTCATCAGCGGGCGGCGGCCCGGCGCTCAGAGCGGCCCGTAACAGGATCTCGGCCTTCATCTCCGGCAGTGGCTGATCCATTAACGCCGCCGGGTCGTCGGCCGCCAAGCGCCGCCGACCGGCCGGGTCGTCTTCGCCCGAGGCCGATGTCAGGTCCGTCATCCGCCCGGCAGCCGCCGGCCGCGGCTGAGGTGGCCGCAATCGATCCACGACCGGCGGCCGGCGGCCAGCCCAGCCGGCCCACTCAGACAGCAGCGCCGGCGGCACATGGCGCGGAGACACGTGGCGGACGTCCGGCCGGGCGCGCCACGTTCAGCTGCCGACCCCCGTGGCGCTCCCTGGCTTTCTCGCCCACCGGTGGCCGCCGGTCGGCCGGCGGAGGCGCAGCGATGCGGGTCCGGGCGGCGCCGGCCGGCCCGCCGCCATGTGCGTGCGAAATAAATCCCGCCGCCGAGCCGAGCTGGGCCAGGCCGTAACGGTTCGAGCAGCTGCTCCCAGCGGAGGGGCAAGGAGCCGCCCGGAACGGCGCCGCCACCGCCGCCGGCCGTGCCGATCCATATCCGGCCTCCCGAGCACACGGCCGGCTCTCAGACACGGAACACGGACCGACCGTTCCAGTGATGAGCAGACGGCAGGAGAGAACAGCGAAACGTGACGACAGCTGCCGCCGACGATTCTGCGAAACGAACTCTGCCCAGGGACGAGGCGTGCGACATTTGTTGTGTGGCGTCAAGGACGTCATCTGACCCTGGCGACATGCAGGACACTCCACTGGGCGCGAGGGATTTCATCCGACCACGGCGACATGTCGGACATGCCCTCCTCTGTGCGTGAGGACCTCATCTCACCTCCGCGATGTGCGTGACCCTGCTCTGCGTGGGAGGGACCTCATCTGACCCCGGCGACCTGTGGGACCTTCCTCTGCGCGAGAGGGATCTCATCAGACTACGGCGAACCTCCCTTGGCTCCTCCTCTGGGTCATTACGACGCGAGGCCTATTCCCGATTCTATGACAGCCTACCTGTCCGTGCAAATGCCTATCAAGTATCTCATCTGCCACCACATCGATTAACAAAGTCAATGACGCTTTCCTAAAGCTCGACCGAGAACGGGACACGACCGCCCGGCGTGACGAGCCAGCAGCCCTGGACAGACAGCGCAGCCCACACCGCTGAAGCCAGAGGAGATCCAACCAGCCCCAGCTGGGCCGCTGCAGCTCAGTTTATCATCCTCTGTAATCCCCCCCCCCCGCCCCGAGAACGACAGGGATTATTTCAAAACCCTCTGATGGCCCCGAGCAGTAACGGAGAGCTGCCAACGAGACGCCAGTACCGAAAACCGACTTCAGAACTGTCGGAAGGTTCCAGTAGTCGGGCCCAACCATCTGATTCCACATCTGATGCCACCTGATAGGCTTCGATGTGTGAACTCGTTTAACGGTGATGTGAGACCTCCGGATATCGGCGGGGGAGCGCGTCCGGACGTCCGACACCGGCAGACAGTGCGACCGTCTGACGCACTCAGACCGGAGACGTCCTGACGTACCTACACCGGCAGACAGTGCGACCGTCTGACGCACTCAGACCGGAGACGTCCTGACGTACCTACACCGGCAGACAGTGCGACCGTCTGACGCACTCAGACCGGAGACGTCCTGACGTGCCTACACCGGCAGACAGTGCGATCGTCTGACGCGCTCAGACCGGAGACGTCCTGACGTACCTACACCGGCAGACAGTGCGACCGTCTGACGCACTCAGACCGGAGACGTCCTGAGACAGTGCGACCGTCTGACGCACTCAGACCGGAGATGTCTCGTCGCCTGACGTACCTAACACCAGAACGGACTGAAGCCTGAGTGCAAACGATACCGGCACACCCGAGTGACCACCACCTCGCACCGCCTGACGTGAGCATACCTCCTCTTAGCATCCCCTCCAAGTGCCGCGAAAGGGAAGCCAGCTATTAATGACCGCTGATGCGCGTCACGAGCCGGCAGCGTCCCATACAGAAGCAACAGACGGAGCAACAGGCCGGCACCGACAGCGCCTCAGGCGGGGCGGCAGGTGGCTCGTCAGCCATGACAGCAGTGCCCGGGGCGGCCCTTCCGGCGGCCGGCCCAGCCACTGAGCCGGTCGCTTGACTCACGGCGGCCCCGACACATCAGACGGCCTCAGTACGACTCATCTCGCTCACGGACGCATCAGAGGGCCCCGTACAACCGCCCTCACTCACGAACACGTGAGACGGTCCCCATTGACTGATCTGACCCGCGGACACATTAGAAGGTCCCCGTACAACTGCCATGACTCTGGACGCATCACACGGTCCCGGTGCAACCGATATGGCCCAGTGACACATCACACGGTCCCGGTAGGACCGATCTAGCCCAGCGACACATCACACGGTCCCGGTGCGACCGATCTAACCCAGTGACACATCACACGGTCCCGGTGCGACCGATCTAGCCCAGTGACACATCACACGGTCCCGGTGCGACCGATCTAACCCAGTGACACATCACACGGTCCCGGTGCGACCGATCTAACCCAGCGACACATCACACGGTCCCGGTGCGACCGATCTGACCCAGTGACACATCACACGGTCCCGGCGCAACCGATCTGGCCCAGTGACACATCACACGGTCCCGGTGCGACCGATCTGACCCAGTGACACATCACACGGTCACGATGCGACCGATCTGGCCCAGTGACACATCACACGGTCCCGGTGCGACCGATCTAGCCCAGTGACACATCACACGGTCCCGGTGCGACCGATCTGACCCAGTGACACATCACACGGTCCCGGTAGGACCGCCCTGAGTCACGGACACATCACTCGGTTCCGGCAGGAGCGCCCCGCCCGGAGAGCCGCCGGCGGCACCAGCTCGTCTCCCAGTGGCGTGCTCTGTTCCACCGCTCAGGTGGTCAGGCAGCCCCAGTCACCGTCAGAGTGCGGCCGACTGCCGCCAGACGTGGCCCGGCGGCACATCCTCTGCAGCTCAGCACGGCTCACCCGCCTCAGCTCCACAAGCCACCGACGCACAGCTCAGCCGCCTCAGCCCCACAACCTGCCAACGCACAGCTCAGCCGCCTCAGCTTCACAACTCACCAACGCACAGCTCAGCCGCCTCAGCTTCACAACCCGCCAACGCACAGCTCAGCCGCCTCAGCTCCACAACCCGCCAACGCAGAGCTCAGCCGCCTCAGCGTCACAGGTCACCAGCGCGCAGTAAATCCGGCGCGGGTGCCGAGGCTCACCAGAGCACGCCACAGCAGGGCACACCCGCCTGAGCGGCACAACTGGCCAGATCGCAGCTCACCCGCCCGAGTTCCAAAGCTCGCCACAGCCCGGCTAACCCACAGCTGGCCAGAGCGCGACACACGCCCCGTGTCGCCGGCGACCGGTGCCGCTCCCGGCGCTCACCTCGGCCTCCGGCGGCCGCCCCGCCATCTGGCCGTCCTGCTCGCAGCCAGCCGGAGCCGCCAGCGGCGGCCGGCGCCGACCAATCGGAGCCGGCCGGCCGTCTGGCGCTGGCCCAGCCGCTGACCGACTGCACCTCTCCCCGCCCCGCCGGCGCTGCGGGCACCTGGCCGGTGCCGTCCCCCCTGGACCCCCCCACAGAGACGCCTGACGTGACGCACTCTGGCTCCGTGACGCGGCTGCTTCCGGCGGACGGGGCCGACTCGGGGACCGAGCAGCTCCTCCGCGGACAGAGGAAACGACCAGCGTGGGCGGAACCGGTCCCCTCGCCCCGAGGCTATTTACAGGGCGTGACGTCACGAGGAGCGTGCCGGCCGGCCCTGACACCACCACAGACGAGCGCTGAGACCGGCGTGACGCTGAGGTCATCTGTCGGCCATTTCTCCCGAGAACCTCCACAACACCGCAAACCCGAATCAAACCCGCGTCCGAGCCCGCCTGATTAAACGCAAGCCCCCGAGGTAAGTTCGGGGGGGAGGCTTTCACGACAGAATAGCATTTACCAGCGCTGGCAAATCAAATCCCACGCCGGCAGCACTACCGGAAATGACGTCAAGGCCCACATCACCCCGCGCGCTGCAGAATATTAAGCGGACCAAATTTCCGTCAAACCCGCAGCTCCGGTGGCGCTGTACGTGGAGGGGGGGGGGGGGAGAGCAGCGCGACCCCGCTCTGCTCGCACGGCGGGCGGCGGGACCGTCCACCGTCCCAGCGGCAGCTCACTCGGCCCGCGGCGCCGCTTGTCGTGATGGATGGCCGGCACGGAACGGGCGTCCGTCCGCCATCGACCGGCCGGCCGGAGAAGCGCATCGCCGGCGGCCGCGTCTGCGACAGGCGGTCCGCCCGACCGCCGCCGCCGGGCTGAGCCCACAGCGAGCGGTCCCACGGACCACGACTGACACCGTGGACCCACAGAGGTCCGACCGACCACAGCTGTCGCACTGAACCCACAGCGGCAACACTGCGACTGAACAGCTACCCGGCTACCCAGCTACCCCGCATGTCCAGCAGAGATTCCGACATCTTATTGTACATCCGACCACAGAGACGATAAAGGAATGTAACGGCGACAGCATGACGTCTGGTAGCAGGGCACCAAACGTCATAAGACAACATCACGGTCACCAAGAGCGTCGAAATACGACAGGGCGACCACGCTCTGTGACGTGACGGTCACGGTATACCGAAAGAGCGTTAATAACGGTCCTCAGCATTACAATGTCAAGAAGTCGGTGACCGATAAGAGCAGTGACAGCGGCAATGTGTGCCATTGTGGCCGTGTCTGTGACAGTGATGGTGTAACCGACAGCAGCAGTGACAAGAGTAAAGCAGGGGCCCGAAGATAACTTTCGATAGTAATGCTGTGACCGTAAAAGTGGCAATGAACAGTGGTAGGGACCTTAACAGCGACAGTGACCGAATGTCAGTAACAGAGTCAGTTCCGGTGCCAGCGACGACGGCAGCAAAGTGACAGTGTCGGCGTCCGCGACAAACAGTGACGTTGTGCCCAACTCGACAATGTCTGTGATGACGCCGACTGGCGGCCGAGTGAACTGACGGTGCGTCAGGACCAGAGGCCGGCTCACCATGGCGTCTGCGGAGGACAGGGCCGAGCCGCCGGTCCTGTCGACGAACCCGGCAGCAGCGCTGGAGCCCAGCAGCGGCCGGTGCAGCTCAGTGGTCGCCATGGCCGCTCCTGCGACGGACACTCAGGTCAGACTGGGTCAGGTCGCGATGTCCCGCCGCACCCAACACCGGACATGTGGACCAACAACGTACACAAACACCAGGGGCACCGTCAGGTCGACGTTAAAAAAACTGCACGCATCCGTACAGAGGACGACGCAGACACCCTTTGGAAACCGCAAAAACCCAGACGCCTATCTACAGAGCCGTGATGTCGGTGGTGTACCCGCTGTCGCCTTGCCCAGCTGGCGGCTCACAGGAGCTGCAAGGACGACTGATAGCAATGGCTGGCGGCCGGACAGCCGTGTCGACGTCCGAGAGCACACCATGCCGGCGTCGTGTGCGGCCCGCCACTGTGTTGATGTGAGCCCCCACAGGCACGGAGCCCGACACGGCACGGCCGGCACCGGTGACACCAGTCGAGCCTCAACCAGTCGGCTCAACAGGCGGCTGCAGTCCGCCCCGGCGACGTCCGGCCTCGTGCCAGACAGCCCGACCAAAGAGCGACGCTCCAGTGTCGCTGCACAATAATTCCCCGCTTGGGTGTCTTTCCGTGAACCCTTTCCTCTTCAGCTGTCCGCTACAGGCTATCAAGTACAGCTGGCTGGGTTATTCACTACTCCACCTCGACGCCTCTCTTGACGCCACGCCAACGGTCGCTCGGCGCCGGCTGACGCTCCGCTGGCCCGACGAAAAACCGAGCCGGTTCCGGCCGGCCGGCCGCAGGCCCGGAGCCCCTGGACGCTCCGACCGAACGTCAGCACGCAGCACGCCAGCGCCGGAGAGCCGCCACCGAGCAGCAGACCGCGCAGGGACGACGAGCGCGCGGCGGCGCCGGGGTCCAGCCCGGGCCAGATCGCCACCCTCCCGACCACACCGTCGCATGCTCGACGAGCGCCGACAGCGTAGTACGGCGGCAGCCGAGTTGAACATCTCACCGGGTTCCAGCCCGGTCCTGCCGCAGTCCGCGCGACGGCCGGCGGCGCCTCCGCTGCCGCCGCCGCGCGCCACGCCAACGGCCGCCTGCTGTCGGCACCGGCGATCGCGTGCCGTCGCCGCCGCCGAGCCGCGCCCACCGCCGCCCCCGCGTCCACACGGTGGGCGGCGCCGTGCCCGGTGCGTGTCAAACACCGACAGGGACATCGGAGAAGCCCCGCGGGGATCCTTGCAGCAGGCCGGGACGGGGAGAAGGTCGCGTGCGCGGACTTGGGCGTGGCTACACGCGACCACGCGACTCACAACGTATAATCGAGATTGTGAAGGAATCGAAGAGACGAGCAGAGCTGCCGCTTCTGCCGAAGTTCGAAACAAACTTCACCTCAAGGGATGCTGCGCGCAAGAAAGGTTAACAAAACATGTAAACACGGGACCTCGGAGAGGCTGATGTGTATGCAACAAGGCAACACAAAATTACATTTTGGTGGGACGTACAGCAATAGGTTTCCGCAACCGCTCTGGATTCACGTCGTCTGGTGGTGCGCCATGTTCGCCATCTACAAAAAGCAGGTATTATTTCGTATTTTGGAAGACAAATAGCCGAAATGGGTCCACAGGTTACCTTCCCCGTGTCACTCGAAATGTCCATACGACCATGATTTCCCTGCATAAATCAACAAAAAGTCCGCTGAAGAGGCCACCATTCTTTTTGCAGCTGGAATCAGTGGAAACGCCCTAGACATACGCATAACCAAAATAGCATTCCCACGGAGCGTGTTAAAAGGCACAGTCACCAAACTACATAAATCCAAAGTTGCCCGCACAACAGAGGACAGTCTGTTCCTAGGCAGCAGCTGCAATCTTTACGTCACGTGCATTACCAACCAATCAAAGGCTTGAAATGACAAAATCCGGCCAAACAGGGCAGTCTGCTGCCACCAGCCGCCCGCGCTGCGCGCAGATCCGACGAGATTGGCACCGCGACAGTCCCGGCAGCTGCAGCTCCGGCAGGTCCATTCTGTCCCGCACCACAGGGCCGGGGGCCGGCTCCTTCCCAGCCGGGGACCTCCAGGGAGTAAGACCTGCCGTCTGTCCCGCGACAGGTCCACTCCGGCCGCACTCCGGAGCCAGGGACCCGCTCCTCCCCAGCCGAGGGACCTCCGAGAGGCGGGACCTCGCCGGGCAGGTGGCCGCTCGGCCCGGCCCGCGGGCCGTCCAGGCCGCCGTCTGCGGGCCGGGCCGACGCCGATGGCGGCTGCCGCAGTCTGACGGCGCGCCCTCGGGCGGTGACGGTCGGGAAATCGGAGCCGCCGGAGCGGCCGCCGACGCTCGGAGCGGTGCACGGCGCCGCGGCGGCCGAGGAAACAGAGCCGGGGCGACGACTGTCCGGCCTGCACCGGAACCGGAACACGACCGGCGCGCAGGAGCGACCAGTATCATGGATTCAGTTATGCCATGAGTGTCACCTTAAACGCGTTAAAAGAAATCATCAACTTCGCCGCTACTATCGTCACGGGCATCAAACGTACTCACCCTATCACTCCGACCTTACGCTCTCTGGACTGGCAGCGGACTGGGCAGCTGGTCAGACAGAGGGACCTGGTAAAGGTACACAACGCGCTAAACGACAACAGCCCTTAGCTTCTCTCCGTTCACTGTTTCGGAGACGCTCCGGCGTCTGGGAGCGCGAGACCCGCTCGACTGTGACCCGGCTCTGCATCAACCCAGATGCAGATTCGCCGCGGCGCAGAGCCACCTCAACAATGAACGCGACATCTTAAGCGCCTTATGCAAGAAAGTGTATGTTAGTGTTCTTTTTGCATGCCTTACTTTCAATGACAGACACATCTTGAATAGCCGCTTTTCGTGGAAGGATGTTTATATACATGAACTACCACTGGAGCCGTCGCGCCGACTATGTGACGCCAGATCTCCGGCGTCCACCGGTGACGGTGTGTACCGGGAACCGCAGAGCGGGGTGCGGATACCTTCCGACAGCTCGAGCAATAACGCCGTCCAATAACGCGGTTCGGCTGCCGCGCACCACATGACCGGCGCCAGACGCTGCCAAGGCAGCTTTCCGTCATTTGGATGGAAGGCCCGTGCTTCCGGTGATCATATGGGAACATACAGAAGCCCGGCGTAGGTCATGGACGTATAAAAATACAAACAAAACCAAAAGACAATGCTTTGTGCTGACTGGTCCAATGGGTCCACCTTAGACGGCAATGTTTGCTAATTGAGGCTTACGGCCCGAGACGGTACGACTCTTTTACATCCAACTACCACTTGTAAGAGATATATTCACTCCAGCCAGCGAAATGAAAGGCCCTGGAACTGCCGACAGACATCCAGGGCAAGACCCCCGGAGCCCGGTGATAACACAAAGTAAAACCCAGCTTTCCCAAGCAAAACACAGCGCCAATGCGGTTCGCAGCACAATGACCCAGAAACTTCCGTTCAGAAAGAGACAACAGACAGGGGCTCGAGCGGCACGGGTCTTGTATCAGAACACACGCAAGCACGCGAACCGCGCCAAGAACAGGCCGACCAGACGGGACCAGCGCCTGCCGGCCACCGCCGCCGCCGCCGCCGGCCGGCGCGCGACCTTCGCCGCGCGCCGGCCGGACCGGCTGGCGGCGGCGCCGGGCGCGCCATAATCCGCGCCAGGAATGCCGCGGCCGGCCGGCCGGGCCGGACGTCCCGGCGGCGGCGCGGCCCCGGACAACGGGCCTCCTCTGACCTGCAGCGGCGGCCACGTCCGCCGAGCCGCGCCGGGACCGGCCGGCGGCACCGAGGTGACGAGCGAACTGCCGCCGCCCTCAGCCGACCATCCTCACACGGCACCGCCCTGCTGCGTCACACGGCCTCCCAGCACGGCCGGGACGGCACACGGCGGCACCGCGGCACACCTCAGCACACCGCGCACGGCGGAGAGCGCGGCACAACACGCGGCGACGGACGAGCGGCGTCTCACGCGACCGAGATCGGCAGCGCGCTCAGCGGGCGACGGGCGGCGACTGGACCGGTCGGCCGAGCCGCGGCCCGCCCGGCCAGGTGGCACAGGTATGCCGCGCAGGGGCGGAGTCAGCGCCGCGGCTGAGGCGGCACCGTAACGGGCACGGGAGCCGACAGCCGGCAGCCAGGGCGGCGTCGACAGCAAACAGGCGTGCGGCAGGGGCGGATGCAGATGGAACACGGTGAAGTCGCGTGACAGGGGGAGGCAGCTTCAGCCACGGACCAGTGGCGGCACCAGCGGTGAGCAGGAACGAGATGACAGAGGCCGCACGAGACATCGACGGGCGGGTGGGACACAGGACGGGCAGGTCTGTATGCCACATACAGCCGCCGGAGTTCAGCCCATGCGCCAGGACCACGCCGCTGTTGCCCGACCGCGCCCTCTGGGCCCGCCGCTGGCCAACCCTTGAACCTGTCGGCGGCGCTTTGCCGGCACCGGCGGGCGGCCGCGGGGAGACGAGCCGTCCGGACGCCTGCGGAGCCGCGGACGGACGGCGCCGGCCGGAGGAGGGCAGCCTCCGGCCTGCACGGGAGGCCGGGTTTACCGTGAAGCCGGGGTGCGACCGCGGCAGCCCGCCTCAAAGGGTCGGCGGCCTGCCCCGGCCAGCCCCGTAATCCCGGCGCTTCACTCCAGACCGCAGATAATAACGGCCGGACAGTGAAACGTGCTCTCGGGGGTCCGCTTTTTACACAATCTTAAGTTTGCAACAGGCTCATCACCTGCATGAACAGCGTATCTATCAAGACACAACTCACTGGCATCTACTACAAATGCCGTGGGAATAAAGTTGCGGCACTACAAACACCCTAGTCAATCAACCTCTTGCAAATGAATACCAGTACTTGCGTTCAATTTAATCGGACAAAGACAGTGACAGCGTTCGTATCTACTAAATTCTGCATCACTCTGTGCTCGTTAGTAGACCGTGGGCAACGCAACGCAAACACGGCTGGAGATTTCCAAAAATTATTGCGGGTCTGATCGGCATTTAAACCTATTGCTTTCCAGTCCCCGTCATACCCTTACTGTTAAAACATCCGAAAAGACTACGCACGCCCCAGGACCTGAAGCCATGACAAACAAATAACACCCAGTACTCCTTCATGATCTAATAATCGCACCATACGCCAAAACGTCCAAATTCGCCCCGACTACTCATTTCTTAACGTAATGCATTTGAAAACAGCACTATTTCAATGTGCCTTCCGAAACTTAAGACACTGTCTGCAATTCAACACACGAACTCCGGTAAGAAACGCCGAGGTGTCTGCAGGCAAAACGTACAAAAATCACTAAAAACGACAAACAAATCATGCACGTAGTGGCTGATCACGCCCTTCTACTCGAAAGACATCCAAACACGCTCACAGCACGTCCCCCATCACTTGCTACAGCGGCCAAATCATCCTCTCAACAAAGCTGAGACCTTTAAAACGTCAAATCCGCATCGCCAGCCCACTGACGGCAAAAAACGAGCGCACGTGAGGTTTGCCGTCCGCCCTCAGTTTGGCAGCAGGGTAAGACCAGAACCGTCCGTAACTCCCAGAGACGTAGCTCTTTCTCAGCGCTTTGCAGAACTCAAACGAGATAACCAATAGGCCAAGACTCACGAACGCATATGGGTTCTGGCTTTCAGTTTCATGTGGCACCGTCAGGTGCCACAGGTGCCACGACCTCTGCTGGGAGCTTCCCAGCCTCACTGCTGGCGCATCACGAAATCGTCGGCGGTAAGTCCCATCAACAGCTCTGGCCCCGAGCCGATCTCGCCTGACCTGGGTTCGCCCAGCGCCGGAGGGCAATCATCGACGCCGTCGACGCCATAAGAGTCGAATCACGCCACCGAAGCGTGATCTTCACTTGATTTTCGCTAACTCTCTCTCTCTCTCTCTCTCTCTCTCTCTCTCTCTCTCTCTCTCTCTCTCTCTCTCTCTCTCTCTCTCTCTCTCTCTCTCTCTCTCTCTCTCTCTCTCTCTCTCTCTCTCTCTCTCTCTCTCTCTCTGTTTCCTTCCCTTTCCCTCTCTTGCCCTCTAGCTTTGCCTTCCTTGCCCTCCAACTCTGCCTTGTTTTCCAACTCTGCTGCATTCCACATTGTTTCCCGGTATCGCTTTTTCTTCTTCCATCTTTCTCTCCACAGTTTTAAACCCCGAAGAGAGCCGGACGATCGGAGCAGGCCGGACAAACTGGGGCCGAACAAAAGCGGGCCGGCCGATAGTCTCCCGGGGCGTCACTTTACGACTCCGACCGGCGGAAGGCGGTCCGACCGACGAGCGTGCGACTCTGAGACCATGACCAAATACAGCCGTCCATCGACTGTTACACAACGAGAGGAACTCGGGCGGGCGTTTCTGGACGCAACAAGGGCGATCTCTGCAGTCGCTCTGTAAATGGACTGCGCCAGACAGAGCGTTGACGTGCGTCGTCGACCTTCGTCGAGGCTGGGCGCTGCCGATTTCTGGCCGAGATTGGCGGTTTCTGAGCGGTGCGGTTCAAAGCCCGGCCATCTGAATTTCAGATGGGCCGCGGCGTGGCGGCGGAGATGTCGATCTTTCCTTTAGCGGGAAATGAGCCGCTTTGGATGCTGAGCGACGCAGCATGGGCGAATGCCCAGAAAGGCAAGGAGAAGAGCACTCTGCGATCCACAGTTTTGCCATTAATCAAGGGCCTGCCCCGCCTTTGCCCAGATGCGTTCCTCGGTCATCACGTGAGCTGTTCCACTGCCGTGGACGCTGCACCGACACGTCGCGCCCAGCATTCGGCCACCACCTGAGCCGGTGGCGCGCCGAACAGGTGTGACAAGCGCTACAGACTCGCCACCGCCCGGCCTGAGTCACGCCGGCTCCAGACACGAACATCTCAACTCAGAGCACCGATCCCGTGGATAGGGGAGGCGCGTCGATTCCGCGGCCAGGGGAGGCGTGTCGGATGAGTAACACCTGCTAGGGGGCCTCCGGAGCCGGCGCGTGCCGTCAAAACACGGCCAGCGTCCGACGCCGGCCCAGGAGGCGTGCCGCTCGGCGCCAACGGTGTCGGCGGCCGGCCGTGGCCCGGTGGCGGCCACCACGTGCAGGCTGCCTCCGTGCCGGGTCGGGCCGGCCCGGCACGCTCCGTTACCCGGCACCAGAAGCGTAGGACGGCCAGCCGGAACTGGGCGCTGCTCAGTCGAGCGCCACCGCGACACGCTCATGCGACCAGCGTGATCAGGGACGATAACGTGCTCATCTACGCGTCAGCATCGTCCGTAGCCATTTAACCCTGGCCGGACGAGGTGGGTTGCCATCCCCAAGAGGTTTTTCTGAGACTGCCCACGAGCGGTCCGGGTCAAGAGGCTGAAACCTGGACGGTTGACCCTTTAACCTTTCCGCATGTTAAAAAAAACAAATTAAACAGAAACTACCAGTTCAAGCCAAGTCACGAAATTATGACGCCATTCTCAAGGGTTTGGAAGCCGATTTTCTAGATCTGACCTATTTTTGGCCATTCTCAGGAGTCTGATGAGATATGGAGTCAGTTTTATCTAGAACTGTCTCAGAGTAGGCTTCCAAGGTCAAATGATGCCAATAACCACACATAACCCTGAAATCCATGGAAGCAATTCTTAGTTTTTGCCACTAATTCCAGTAGTGGCACCGATTTTTTACCCGCCGCCGGCCGGTACGGAGGGAGCAAAGCGGTCCAGAGAGCGGTCCTGGCCCCGACCACCAGACAAGAAGCAGCGGTGCCCCGCCGCCACCGCCGCCGGTCGGAGGAAGCAGATCGCTTGAGAAGTTGGCTGGCAGTCACCCCTGAGGAGCGTCACCTCACTGGACAGGGATGCCCGGACGACACGCGAAGCCCGCCACAGGAGGCCGCGGCCGGAGCGTCTCCACAAGGAGGAGGGGAAATACGAGGACCCTCACTATTTAAACAGGAAGCGACTGTCAGGCTGGTCACCTGACCAGCTCCGGGCGGCGCAGTGGTTACGCGGCAGGTCTCGCGGCCGCAGCAGGGCCGCCGCCCGTCACAGCTGGTCTGCACCCCCGCCTGAGGTGGCAGGCTCGGCCAGTACGGCAGGCCGGACTCAGGGAGGCCGTCCCGACCCGCCGCAGCAGGGCCGCGGCCCGTCACAGCTGGTCTGCACCCCCGCCTGAGGTGACAGGCTCGGCCAGTACGGCAGGCCGGACTCAGGGAGGCCGTCCCGACCCGCCGCAGCACCAGCTGAGCCGGCCGCCGCCCGGCGGAAATTAACTTCCGCCACCGAATTTAACCCTTCATAACCGCCCGGCTGAGAATATGAGTGAGGCAGAAAATAAAAATGGCAGAAAATATTTCAATACAAATATAATTATGAACAATGCGCCATGCTTGTAAAGACAATGAACAGCATAAAAAGTGTTGGTGCATGCTGGAATTTAAAACACCCGAAATCTAAAGATCGAATAAATCGCATGGACCACACAGTGATAACGAAAATATGGTCCCTGTCATTCAGGCAGGCAGTGAAAGCCATTTTCACAACACATTCACTCTGTCGTCGCTATGTACATAGTATACATTAGTCAACTAGCTGTAATAAAATGTCAGTCATGCTACAATGAATATAAAAGTAACCACAACATACGTGCACACTGCATACAAGATCATGGCGATTGCCGAGTCAACAGGTAGGGATATGCCAGACTGGTTAGGCTAAACGGTACATTAACCATAACCAAAGGGCACCTGCAAGGTCGATGCCGTGTGAAAGCATGCTGAGTATATAAGACCAAGTAGGTATTGATTATGGGGTTATATAGCAATATTTTCATCAGAATCCAAGCTGCTATCAGTCATTTACAGCACTCCTCCTACCTACCGTGATGACTGGCACCTTCTTGGTGGCTAGCATGTTTTGATTTAATTATTGTTTAAAAAGACTACTCCGGCTACAAACCCACATCATTTTGGCTGTGGTGTATACTAGCTGTATATTACTTTGTAAGTGTACCTTGCTCCTCTCTGTTCCTTTGCATGTTTATCACATTTTCACTAACATGATGAAGAGGGTATGTTGCATGCAATCGGCAATTTATGGTTAAATGTAGCAAAAAAGTAGCTGAAATATTTTCTTATACGACTACAACAGAATACTGAGATAACTATGAGGACCAAAGCAGCGTCAAAGCTATTTCTAAGGCCTTGGAAATATTCCGTATGGAAGACAGAAGAAGACGGAAGTTAACAAAAACTAGCTTTTGCCATTTTCTGCCGGGTTTAAACTGTCAAGTGGCAGAAAATGAGTTCGGCCGGCTGATATTCCGGTCCCGAGTACCAGGCTCGACCGACGGCAGACACGGGCCCGACTTTCAGCCATAGTCGCGAGTCACGAAACACAACTTTAACATGAGACACGCTGAGAAGCTGAAAGATGATGAGTAGTTTGGCCAAATGATGGCTTTACCCGTGTCACATTTCACGGGCGAAAGCCGAAGCGGAAGCGACAGAAGACGGCACATGACATCGGCCTATCGCTTCATCACTCCACTTTTATTCGTCTCGCTTACTCGTACAGCAAGGGCCATTCTCGTCATGACGGCCCAACTCGCGGCGGCAGTGCATGATACCTCTACCGAGCCGCCTCCAAAGGGCCAACTAAGACTCTCTCCGGCCAATCTCCACGCGGACGGAAATTTACGGGAGGAGTCTTCTGCCGGCCACGCCGCTGGGGCAGCCACCACGACGGGCGGAAAATGACCCTCCCGATGACGGACGCGTCCATCCAGTGGCGGCCACCGTCTGCCGCCGCCGCGGCACGCCAGGCCGTCCAGAGCACAGCTCCAGTAGGCGCTGTGGGCGGCACGGCCCCGGCCACTCACGGTCCGGCCGACAGCTGACCTGCTGCCGACCGCTCACCGCTCTGTGACGTCACCTGAAGGAGGGGGACCGACAGCACCCTGCACCCTGCTGGACCTGCTGCCGACCGCTCACCACTCTGTGACGTCACCTAAAGGAGGGGGCCGACAGCGGCACCCTGGTGGACCTGCTGCCGACCGTTGACAACTCTGTGACGTCACCAGCAGGCTAGCATGGAAGGAGATGGAGGATCGTAAGCTATGGCACTGGCTAACGGTATGAGGTGCGCAAATGCCAAGGTACCTACCGACTAGACCCAAGTGATGCACGGGTATTCATATAAAACAAAAGAGACTAGGAAATGCCGAGATGTGACGAACAAACGGCTGACTGCAGAACAGGACGATGGCGGTGTGAGCACTGCAGGGCAGAAAGATCAGCCGCCGTCCCAGACAGGCAGGCGTCCGAAAAACGTCGCGCACGAGCTCGCCGGTGCTGTCTCTGGAAACCGCAGGCTGCCAGCGGCTCGACAACACACGCGCCCACCTAACGGAGCCCTGAGAAGCGAGTCCGCGGCGCTGGTCACGAGTTTCACAGGCCCGCTGCCGGCCGGGTAAGCACGTAAACAGCGACGGATGAGACCGCACAAACACTGACCGCGCGAACGTCAGCCGACGGCCCGAGGCGGCGCTCGTCGTCCGCGGAATGAGCGCAGTTACGGTATGCCGGCGGTACCCCGGTCAGCCCTAGGTCCCCACAATTCCCCGGATAACCGATCGTGGGAACCCCGGGGACCATTTCCCATTTTTGTGGCCCATTATGCAAATAGAGCGGCAAATAATATATATGCAGTGGGAGTGGCAAGGCCCTCGATAAATTAAACCGCCGCGAGGGGAGCATCGCTAATCCGACCAGGCAGGACTCCTGAGACCCCGTGCGCCGAGTGACCGTGCGCAGCGCCCTCCATCCGTCGCAGCGCGGCCAAACTCTGTCTCGGGCGCCCATCGCTCGCGGCCATCGGTCAGCGCTGAGAGACCGCCGGCCGCTCGCCGGCACCGACACACAGCTGCCGGCTGGCCCGGCTCCGGCCGCCCGCCTCGCCGAGCGGCCATCGCGCGACAGGTGTCGGCGCGGGAGGAGCAGGGCGCGCGGCCATTGTCGGCAGACGGCGGGCCGAGTTACCGTGCTGCAGTGCCTGCCGCCCCGCCGGCGCCCACCGGCCGCCGTCGGGCCCGGCGTTCGACGGCACCGGGCCGAAGCGGCGCCGACTGCCTCGGCCGTCGACGTCGACTCCCAGGCGAGCGCGGTCGGCTGGTCGGCGAACTCGGCGCCGGACGCCGAGCCGGGAATCATCCGACCGCGCACTGCTCTTTGAAAAATGGAATCGGCGGTGGTTTTACCGTCAAGAGCTGAGGGAACCGCGGACACGTGCAGCGGACGGGGCTGAACCGCGGCCGACGCATTCCCGCGGGAGGCGCTGGCGTGTGAAGCGGTTCACGACGCCGTTCACGGCGTGATTAACACTCACGAATCCCGCAGTCCGACCGCCGAAAACGGCGCTAAAGCGAGCGCAGTCGGCCGCAGCAGGGCAAACGGCAACGGCGCCGTCATCCGAAAAACCACTTAACACATGAATACCGCAGGCGGGAACCACGCATGGCCACACGTCGAAACGGCGTGACGGCAAAACAGAGGTGGGTTCGATCAATCGCGGGTTTTGCCGACGCATTCAAATGGCGGCGGCCAGCCATCCTCTAACTCCCACGCCTGCTGTCGGCTTTGAAATAACTCCACCTCCAGTATATGTGCTGAGCTGAGACAGGCAAGTTATTGCCTGAGGTCTTAGAAGTCGATTTCATTATACAGTATGTCCCAGAATTCTTCATTTCCAAGGTTTCAAAACCACTGCCCACGGTTTTCCTGTGTCCCATGTAATCGTGCCCTATTTTCAGCTGTTGCGTGACGTCACGAGCGGTCGACGAACAATTAACTTCTGCAGCGCGCCACTAGCGTGTCAATGAGCGGATGACTGCGTAACATAGTTTTAGTTTAATTACATTTGTATGTGCTTCTATACATTAGGAAATGGATGCTTTAAACGTGATCAGCGAAGTAAATTACACCAAGCAAGTTTTCTATACAGGTCGACCAACGCGGGACGTTTCCTGCAAATTCTGATTCCGTCCTTTACCTGGCCCCTCTCAAAGGCGACAATGTTCCCCAGAGTACACAAAACAACACACACACACTGGGGAGGACACGACAGTGCGGCCATCCGACCACCCACATCACTCCCTCACGCCGGCTTCCACGTCCCATCCGTCAGAGGCGGCAGGGCCTGAGGCATGGCCCGCGGAGCCGAGGCCGGGCGCCGCCGGCCGGCCGTCCGCGGCACTCACCGCTGCCGGAGCGCCTCCGCCGGCGTCATCTCACGGGGCCGGCTCCTGAAACACCGAGAGAGCGGGACCGTGACGGCTGTCACACGGGACACGCCACATGCCACGGCACGTCATCTCGCTCCTGAAACACGGAGAGAGCGGGACCGTGACGGCTGTCACACGGGACACGCCACACGCCACGGCAACGTCATCTCGCTCATGAAACACGGAGGGAGCTGTCACAGCTGTCACACGGGACACGCCACACGTCACGGCACGTCATCTCGCTCCTGAAACACGGGGACAGCAGGACCGTGACGGCTGTCACGCAGGACACGCCACACGCCACGGCACGTCATCTCGCTCCTGAAACACGGAGAGAGCTGTCACAGCTGTCACACGGGACACGCCACATGCCACGGCACGTCATCTCGCTCCTGAAACACGGAGAGAGCTGTCACAGCTGTCACACGGGACACGCCACATGCCACGGCACGTCATCTCGCTCCTGAAACACGAGGAGAGCGGGACCGTGACGGCTGTCACACGGGACACGCCACACGCCACGGCACGTCATCTCGCTCCTGAAACACGGAGACAGCAGGACCGTGACGGCTGTCACGCAGGACACGCCACACGCCACGGCACGTCATCTCGCTCCTGAAACACGGAGAGAGCGGGACCGTGACGGCTGTCACACAGGACACGCCACACGTCACGGCACGGAACGCGGCCCCAGCGGAAACGCCGCTGTCAGATGAACAATACACGGAACAGGCAGCACCGTCTCACGACACCTACACGACATGACACATTTCCTCATGACACATAAACGACACGACATGCTGTCTTAAACACAACCTGACGGCACGACAGGTTGTCTCATGACACGACGGGTCGTCTCATGACATCTACATGACACAACACATTGTCTCGCAACGCATACACGACACGGCAGGTTGTCTCACGGCACCTACACGACCCGAAAGACTGTCTCACGACACATACACGACACAACAGGCTGTCTCACGGCACCTGTTCGAAACGAAAGGCGGACCTTACGGGACGGGACATGCAACAGCCGAGCACGCGCACGGAAAACACCCGAATTGCTATAAAACTTCCCAAGTGGCGCCAGGCTCTTCGAAGACCAGATAAGGGGCACACGGAGGAGCTGTCGTCACTCAATTCCATGACGCCTCAGCAAAGCTGGCCCGAGACAGCTATATCCAAATCCATCCCGAAGAGCTCCGGGCCAAACCTTACCCAGAGGTATTCCGACCGCAGCGGGCCCCGGGGATTCAGAACTGATTACCTAAAACCCCGTCTTCAGCCACCCCACGGCAATCCCACTCCGAGCCTCCTCAGACGGACAGCACGGACCGCCCGCTCTTCTGAGAACCGGCCCGCAGCCGGCCCCGAGGGCGTGCTGGCGGCACGCGGCCCGTCCGGCCGGCCGTCGGCGCCGACGAGACTGGCGGCGGGCGCGCGCGCGTCGGCGGCGGCGCGCCGCGTCGCGCAGCCGCCGAGGACGGGGCAGCGCCGCGAGAACGTGTCACATCGATCGCGTGCCGAGAGGAGGAGCCGGCCGCCGGCAGCACCCACATGGGAGCACCGGTCAAACGGCCACCCCGGCAACATAACGCCAACCGAGAGCACACAAAAGGAAAAATACAACCGAGCAGGACGGCGAAATGAACGCAGAGCAAACTGTGTTGCGGAGCCCGCATCAGTTTACAGTATATTTCAACCGAGTTATCCGCTCAAAACGTCGAAAATCCGATTCAAACACCGCCGCACCCAGGACGGAATCCCCGGCGAACTCATCCTGTGGCATGAGGATGGCAACAGCTCGGAGCACCGTGCAGCCTGGAACACATGCCGGGAAGTCACGGCACACTCCCCGCTGAAATCAGCCAAAGCGCCCACTATAAAACGGTGCAATCCGGTTGGCAAATACCGCCGACGGGCAATGGGCCTGCAATCCGCGCGAGTGACGTCACCAGCGGATCACGCGACAGACCGCTGCCGGCGGACTCCGAGTCTCTGGCGGTCCGCCCCGGTACCGCACCCCACAGCGTGATTTCCCGTGACGCCGGGCCTCGCGAGAAGTCCGGTCCCTCCCGCATACCGCCCACCGGCCCCGGCATCCTGGCGTTCCCGCGGGGCAGCGGCCGGCTCTGAGCGGGGCCGGACCAGCTCCGGCTGGTAACCACATCCCCGAGGACGCCAGGATCCCCCGATCGGCGCCGCCGCCGGCCCAGACCGAACGACGCCGTCTCGGTCCGAGTTGGCCGCCAGACGCTCGCCCGTCTCATCGAACCAGACGACCCGGACCGGCCGGCGGGGGGGGGCTGGACGACCCGCACCCGGCGACAGGGGGGGGGGCCAGCCAGCGACGGCGTCCGGCCACGGCCGAGTGAACCCTCGCTGGGCGAAATGAGCCCCGTTCCGATATTACCGAGACAGCTCATAAACGGAAACCATGCCGCACTGAAACGTCCAAATCTTAGAACAGCTGATACGCGTATCTTCCAGGAACATTTCAGGTCAAGGTCACATAAGTCACAAAAGCATACCGTCTATACAACGGAAGTCCTTCAATACATGTTTTTTCACGAGTATGCACCCTAAACGAAACAATCTTGGACTCGCCTAACCGCCCTGGTAAAACCCGGTGCCTTTCATGTTGAAAAGACGTCCAAAGTCCTACGCTCAACGTCCAACGTCCAGCTCCGACCATTTCGTTGCTGGACTTTGGTGCTGCACCGGCGCCCGGTAAACCCTCGGAGCCGCCACCGTCTGCCCCCGATCCCGTCCCTCCGGCCAGCCGCTCCCAAAGTGGCCGCTCGTTTGGCTCCAGCTACACGCTGCCCCTCCCCGTCCACCCGACTCTCTGTCTCCGTCACAGCACACATGTGGCGCTAGACGTGCACACTGAGGTCGCAGTCGCGGCGCGGCGCAGGACCACTGCGAGCCGTGACGAAGCGATGCATGATAGCGAGCGGGGCCGAGGCAGAAACGCGGCGACAGAGACCACTGGCGACCAGGTGGGATAAGCTGCTCCCGACGCTGTCGCCCAGCGGACGACACAGAAAGAAAACCACGTGCGTGGGGTGAAGAACGCAAACCCAAAATGTCTTTAAGTTCTAAGGACATCTTTTCATTGCAATGGAAATGCACCAAGTCAACACACATTTCAGCGCGGCAGCAGACGACCATAAGACGAGGCACGTCGCCGTAAAAGGATTACCGCCGTCATGCCTCGAGTACGAAGTGCACATTTCACGGCAGCAACAATGGCATGATTCCAGGATTAGGCCGCTCGCCTCTGCGACTGCAGCGAGCTCAACACGAGGACGCCCCAGGCTGCCGTGCGTCTCATCGTCGGCCGCGGCGCAGTTCAGTTCTGGGGCGAGCTGGCAGACTATTGAGTCGCCGCGCATGTCGAAAGTGAGTCGTCACACCAGCGCTGCGCCGGAGCCGCGCCTCGTAAAGCCGCCGCCGGTCTCAGCAGCGGACCGCTGCGCCGGCGCCACTCGCACGATCGTGACCCAATCGTCTGCGCCCCGAGCCGCGAGGGTCAGAGGTCACCGCTCACCACGTCCCGACCGTCCCGAGACGAGGCCGACAGAGGGCTGACACAAGGTCGACACAAGGTCGACACAGAGTCGACAGAAGGCTGACACAAGGCCGACACAGGATCGACACAGGGCCGACACAGGGTCGACACAAGGCCGACACAGGACCTACACAGGGTCGACAGAGGGCCGACACAAGGCCGACACAGGGCCGACAGAGGGCCGACACAAGGCCGACACAGGGTCGATACGGGGTCAATAGAGGGCCGACAGAGGGCTGACACAGGGTCGACAGAGGGCCGACACAAGGCCGACACAGGGCCGACACGGGGCCGACACACAGCTGACTGGGCGATGCAGAGAATGGGGGACCGAAGGCCAACGGCGCGCCGACACGCAGGCAAAGGACCCACGGCGGGCCGACGGAGGGCCGATCGTGTTGCGACAAAGAGCCCACAGTGGGAGACAATGGCCAGACGACTGGCGCCCGCAGGCCGGCCTTAAGTCCAGACCGGAGACCGGGGGCGGCTGTGGGCGGCCGTCATCCCGCTGGCATGCCGTCCGGCGGCATCCCATGGGAGCGTCCCGGTGAGCCCATCAGAGGGGGCAGGAATCCGCCGGCGCCACCCACCCCTCCCTTCCTTCCCCCGGCTAACCTGAGGCCAGTGACGTCACCCCACTGGACCAGTCGCCGCCGCGGGGACTGTCCGGGTGGTGCGATCCCAACAAGTCGCACTCCGAAACCGGATATGGATAGTCCCCAACTCCTGAATACGCCGAGGATGATACGCCTGAATGTTGCACTGACTGAATGTAGTCCAGGCAACAGTTAGATTGTTTGTGATTGCTGCATTCAATGATAGTAATTGTTTTCGAGTTGACAAAAACCCAATATAAATCAATCAAATAAGAAAACGCACAGCTGGCAGGATCTGCAGATTGCACGGATCACCAGTCTGCCCATCGAACGTCCAACAAACGATGAGCACGCTCCTTCGGCGCCCCTGCCCGCACGAGTGACACATTCCCAGTGTCGGTCTCGCCGCCTGGACCGGCCCGGGCCGCCCGTGAGAGTGTCGGCGCCCCTGTCCGCACGAGTGACACATTCCCAGTGTCGGTCTTGCCGCCCGGACCGGCCCGGGCCGACCCGTGAGTGTGGGCGCCACTGCGGTGCGGTGCCGTTACACAGGGTCACGGCCGGCGCCGGGGCGGCCGGCCTCTGCCACGGCAAGGCCGTCCGTCGTCCGGGCAGACGCCGCCGGCCGCGCGGCGCACCGCGCCAGGCCACGAGCCCGTCCACGGGGCGCGGCCACCACCGCCGCAGCCATGTAAATCAGCTGGCAATACATCATCTCACCGCGTCCAGGGCACACTTTCACGCCGCAGCACAAAATACATGCGGATGACTGCCGTCACTGCCATGATGACCTCGGCCCCACCGAGGAAGGCCTGTAAACCTACCGATCAAAAAGTCGGAACGCTTCTAATCGAAAAGACGGCGACTGAGCTACACCGGGCGGCCTAAAAAAGAACGGCAGGTGGCTCTGAGGAATGACCTCAGTACCCGCTGAACAGGACTCAAAGTACTCGGACGACAAAAGTCAGCTTGCTGATGCCAAGCCGCGAACAGTGCACCTCGGCACAGCCCACCAGCACAGGTCGGATCCGACAGCAAACTGGAACAGATCGGTCTGCGCTCTGAGGTTACTGAATCAGTGTGTGGGAATCAACGTGGCGGTGTTATCCAGCGAGCGCCTAAATCAGAACGCCGCTACTAACGCGGGCAACAGAAACCCAGCGCTGATGGCCACGCCCAATTGAGAGCAGAAATCAGTCCACTGTTACCGCAGCCGGGAGCAAAAATCCATTCGGTGTTGCCGGGATACGAGGGCGGGAAGAAGCAGGTCTGCCGTTACGGGACGTGAAGCTGAAATAAATTTGTACTCGCTGAGTCCCGACACAGCGCAGAGGTCCATTTTTCTTGACGCAGACGGCGACGTCATTCTTCCGTGAACGAGTCACTGGGCAGAAGCCATCAGCTGCGGCCGAACGATGCTGCAGGCGAACCAAATCTCCCGCCAGGGCCGGGGCGGCAGCCTGGACCCGGCCTGGCCGGCCGCGGACCGCACCGCTCCGTTTGTCGGAGCTGCTCCACCTCAGACGGACGGCCGGGCCGGAGACGGCGCAGGCTCGCCGCCCGCCGAGCGGCGCCGTCAAAACACGCCGCCGCGCGCTCCGAGCCGGCCGCCGGACGGCCGCAGCAGCCGGCCCTCCTCGTCACGCCGCCAGTCGCCGGCGCCACGTGCCGCGTCGCGCCCGCATTACACGCCTCCCGCGCTCCGAGCGTGACGGGCCGGCCGGCGTGACGGCCGGGCGGGACGTCTCGGCGGCCGTGACGCTGGGGGAGGAGAGCGCAGCCCCAACCGGCCGCCCAGAGGAGCCGGACGACGACGGGACACGACGGCCGGCCGGGCAGTCCAGACCGGCCGCTCAACGTCAGCAGGAATGGTGCAGGGCGGAGGACAGGACAGGACAGGACAGGACAGGACAGGACAGGACAGGACAGGGCAGGACAGGACGGGACAGGACAGGACAGGACAGGACAGGACAGGACAGGACAGGACAGGACAGGACAGGACAGGACAGGACAGGACAGGACAGGACAGGACAGGACAGGACCGAGACACAGCACAGGCTCCGCCCGTGACCGGATGTTTGCCTGCGGCCAGACGTCTGGCCGGCACGTCGTCAACACGCACGTCATTACAGAGGCGGGCATTTCTCCCACAGGAGTGTGCTCAGAGGCGGCAAAAGGTATACAATGATGCGGGTGGAAACACGGACGAAACCCAGTACGTGACGGACTTAGCATACCAGGCAGCCTGTTTGGAGATGGAAAAGAGACTGGCATGCTGCGACGCACAACTATGCTATCAATAAAACATGGCATGGGGGACCCTGAAAAGCCGCCCGATATACCTTGGTTCCGTTCGCGACTACTCATAGTAAGTGCCTTTTCAAACTTAGTAAATTAGCCCAGAAAGTCCAAGGCACACGCTCCGGTCCAAAAGTCCCACAGCCTCATCAATTAGGGACCAAACTACAAGGAGAGTAACTTCTCGAACACGGACGTCCATTCCGAACACCCCACATAATTTCAGAACGAATAGATCGCGACACCTTCTAGGAACACAATGAACGATAAACAAAACAACCTGCTTCAAAACATTCCAGGGTACAGAACAATAAATGATAGCGAAGGCCACAATCACATACAAAATCGCGCTCGTCATGTTTAAAATGAATTTCATTCCACCGAAAGTTAGAAATGCCAATATCCGTGAGGCTGCCATAAACCATACGGCAGCTTCTCAAATGATAGTTCATCGGAACTTCAGAAACGCAATGGATTTTGCCGGCCATTTCCATTTTTTCACGGTTCCCATGACGCCCATGGTAATGATGTGAGCAGCAGTAAGGTCCAAAAGAAAATGATACGGTTTTTTATAGAAAGAGAATGAAACACGATATGTCGCAAACGAGCTACCGAGGAGATTATCGTAACAATAATACCAAATCCGATGGCCTGCAACTAGCGCTCTGCAGACTCAAGAGAGGAGGAGCTTTGTTAAGGCTTGGTACTCTCACTCCTCCACATCACGAGCTACCAAAACAAATCTAACATCCCCGGCCGCGTCCGTGCTATCATTGCAACATTGGCCGATGGCGGCGCCACCATCGCTCCACACATGCGAAGGCAGGCGCTGATTATATTGGCACCGGCTATTTGAAGAATAAACGCCAGATTAGAAAGACACGTGGCAATATCCGGCGTGCGCCTCTGGGTAAACAGACGACGTCCAGCCGGCGCGCTGCATGAAAACGCCCAGCCAAGAATAATAACAAAAAATACACACGGCTAAACAAGATCAAAAGAGCAGAGTGACAAACAGGACACACACAGATTTCATCGCTGCTTTTGCCTTCAGTAAAACATATTTGGCTTATGTACAAACATTTCAATTTTGATAAAAACCCACTTCCTGTGCTTTCAATACCTCGACAGAGCACTATCATCTCTCTGCATGTTTGCCACCACACACCCTGTTGGTGGCATGTATGCACACATACGCACACGCACACCGGAGCACCCTACGGCGGCAGAGACGCGTCAGCCCGGCCCACGGAGGCCTTCAGCGGGCGGCGCTCGCCGGCCGCCGGTGGGCCCGCGGCGGGAGCTCAATACCAGCAGCAGGTGAGCCGGCGCCCCGGCCAGGCGGCCCCGGTTCACCATCGATCGCCGGCGCACGGCCGCCGCTTCACGGACCGGCCCGGGAGGAGGCGGCCCCGGCGGACCGACGGGCGTCGCCCGCCGGCGCCGGGACGCCACCGACCCGCCCGAAACCCCGGCTCGGCGCCGATCAGGGCCGAAAACGGCCTGCCGTCCGTCCACAGGCGGCCTGCTGAACGCTGGCTGCTGCCTGCTTGCTCGTGCCTGCTGGGGCACGACAGGGCCGTCTGCTCCGTCCCTGCGGAGTCGGACACGGCGTCGGCGGCCGCCGTCGGGCGCCCCGCGCGTTCCCGACGCCCGCTGAATCACCGCCCGCACCTCCTTTGAGTCGGAACGTCGTGAATCACGGGTGACAAAGCGCCGGCCGGCCGGTTCCTACGCAACCGGGCAGGCGGCCCAGGGGACCGGCCGCTGCGGCGCACGCACCAATCGGCGGCAAGTGGCGCCGTCCGGGCCCGGACGGCCGGCTCGGCGCGCCGGGACGCGACCAGGCGAGGCCGCGGCCCGCCGGGGAGGGCAAGACGACCGGCCGGACGGCTGGGACCACACCAGACCGCGCCGGAGCACGGGCAGAATAGCCCCAGGGTGGGACATGGAGCGACATAGGACCGCGGAAACGAGACCAATCGGACGGACGGACGGACGGACGTCCAGCCTGGCCTGCTGAGACCGACAGACGGGAAACGGACGGACGCAGACCGGAGGCACGAGCCAGACGGCCGCAATCGTCCGGAGACGAGCACGGTTGGAGCGCCACTCGGCGGAGAGGCACACGTCCGACGGGGCGGGTTCGACATGCGTTAGCCGCCGCTACAGCCTGACGACGGGCGGCGACGGGGACGGGCCTAACAGCTCGGGCCGACGGAGGAGCCTCGGGCCGGCCAGGCCGTCGGCGGCGACGGCGGCACGTCCGACAGCCGGCCGGCCGGAGCCGGCGGCTGCGGCGGCGCGGCCTATTCCGGGCCGGCCGGCCCGTCTGTACACAGACGGCGGCGGCCGGTCCCCGGCGGCCGTCCGCGCGGCCCTCGCAGCCGGCGTCCAAGCCAAACAAGCCGACGATTTATCGACGGACGGCCGCCGTCGATTCGACGCGTCGGCGGTTACCGGCGTCTGCCGGCCGGCCCGCCGACGGCCGGACAGCCCCGGCTGGACGACAGCCGACACGGGGCCGGTGCGGGCCGGGGGGCGCCGCCAGACCGTTTCACCGGGCTGCACAGCACTCAGCTGGGATGAGGCAGCGAGAGGCGGACAGATTGTGCGTCAGTTCTGGTGGTCTGTCATATGCCAGCCATTGGGGGAGGAGATTTCTGACAAATGTAGGGGGTCCAGCAGGGCGGTTTCAGACCGTTAGACTCCCCATCAATGCCAATACACACCATGTTGGAATGCTCACATGCTGACCATGCAGCCCGCTGGTATTCCCCTGGCCTCAAAAGATGTACTTCTTTTGCATATACAAGAGTACAAGGCGATGATGAAAGGCCAAGCATCCCGTGAATGACCAACGGCCCAGTATGACTAACTCGGTGGACTGACGAGCACTGTGAATGGTGGCTGACTCAGAAGCTGCTAGCTTGGCTCAATGAGGAGAGTTGTGAACAACCATCGACTCGGTAGCACTGGTTCAGCAGAACAAGGAGTGTTGTCACCCACCAAAGACCCCAAAACATATAATGGTTCAAGAAACAAGAAAACACTCCTTCTAAGATGCCAGATTAAATATACTTTTACCCTATTATAGTTACAATAGCTAGAATCATGGAGAATTTAAGCTCCAACTTTTGTTTTGGGGTAGTTGCAGCACTCACTTCACTTGTACTCATGACAATAATGTAAGATGGCAGAAAGTGGCAAGACAAGACTATGAAATCTACTAAGGTCACAGTAGGTCCCCCACTACAATCTTCTGATTTGTGGTAAAAGTACATGTTGCAGGATGCATGTAAAGGAGAGGTGCTATGGCACTGGGTGAAGAAGAAATCATAGCTCCATTTAATGCATTTTTATGGCTCTACTCTATGCATGTTTACAGTACTTTAACTGGAGAAATGAATGCTTGACTAGTAATATTAGTTATGGCCTCACACAACACCTCTAATGAAAAACAGGGCATATTTTCAGAAGTAGCCAGGTACACAAATTGCACATTCACTTGGGCATGATGTCTATACAATGAAGACATTGGACAAATATTTTATAGAATGTACATTACACATGGCCAATGCAAAGAAATACACTGCAAAAGATGATTATAGTGAAAGAATAACACATTTCTGTAAGGCTTCTAACACACTTAAGTACATGTTATCTGTTTAGTGATGATAAACACAGCACTGGTTAATCAGTTCACATAAAAATGGGCTGATTCCTTCAGCCAAAACAGTCAAAAATTGCCGCAAACAAACAGCGGGACCCCATTTAGAATATTACTGCAGGTTCTCTCATGAACCTGGCAAGATAATGGAACAGTGGCTTCCCCCCAAACAAACAGGCTGTGCTAAAAAATTGACAACAGGTACAGATCTGTAATTTTCTGATACTTGCTAGTATTCAAGTAACAAAAGTTCTGCATAAATTTGGAACAGAACAGACTGATGTATATGAAAGTTGCAACATGCAAAGTGAAACTTTAATGCATAAATTCTGGAGCTCTCACAAACCAAACCCTATTGCACAAACATCTAGGGGCATCTGAGACACATATTAGAGGGAGGCAAAATTATATGCACAGGGAAAGTAATTTTGGGCACAAACATTGGCCTCATGATGAATCACACACTTACAGTAGCTAAACATATAAGTAAAGGGCAAAGCTTACAAAAGGATGCATTCATTTACATATGAAAGGCTGATAACAGGTTGAAGTACATCTCCTCTATTACAATGAACATTGTGCACAAATTCCAAATGAAGTGGGAAAAATATTATTTTCCCACCAGAGCAAAGACAGTAAAAACAATGGAAAAAACAATATTTTTTCATGTTTCATGTTACACATACATTTCCTCCTGTTATGGTATGTGTTAACTTTATGATGTTAAAAAACACAGCAGGCCCAAGACTGTAAACCTCATATGACAATTCCATGATTCCAGTCCATGCACAAACATAAAACAAACAACATTTAGTCAACATGGTCACTCCCAAAATGGTTTGCTGGATCAGTTACATGGGGGTGGCCGAGCCTCATGTCACAGAAATCATATCACAATGATATATATTTCCCAAACTGACCTGCCAGAAGACGTTCCTTCTTGAAACACCTCAGAAACGACGGGAAAACGATGGTCACGCAAAACTGAAATACGACAAATGCAGCACTTCAAATCACA